>PVIU01001584.1:57500-206701 GCA_004026605.1 Ondatra zibethicus | reverse complement strand
CCTCTTCTTTAAAGGACTCTATAATTTTCATAAAGCTACGTTTAAAGTCAATTTCTTCTACTTCATCTGGGATAGGTTGCTCGGGCTTTCCTGTTCCATAATCGCTGGATTCTGGTGTTATCATGTTGCTTTTCAGGTTGTTGGACGAATTCTTTGATTGGCGCCTGCCCATCTCTTCTGAGAGTTGCCCACTCTGCTCTGCTCCGCTTGGCTCCCGGGGTCAGGGTCCAGATGAATCCGCGGAAGCAGGGTCCAGATGACTCCGCGGAAGCTGGTTGGGCAAGGTTCCCAGTCCCAAGGGCAGGCCTACTGAGGGTTGCCAGCTCGGCTGGGCTTGGCTCCGTGGGACAAAGGAGGCCCCCTAGCAGGGGACTCGCCCTTCCCCCAAGGCCTCAGCCCAGGTAGGCCGAGCTCGGGTGCAGCCGGGACCACGCAGATGAGAAGGGATGTCCGGGGGCGAGCAGGGGTGGGATAAGCAGCAAAGCCAGCAGAGGGGAGCCCCAAGTGGCCAGAAGGCCCCGGAGACGGGCTGGGGTCCACTCACCAGGGTCCAGATCCTGACCTGCATTCTTACAGCACCCAGCACCAATGGCCCAGGGATGATATGGTCCAGAGTGTGCTGAGTCCTTTTACATCAATCCCCAATCGAGAGCATGCCCCACAGACTCACCATTCTGATGGGAGCACTTCCACAGCTGAGATTCTGTCCTCCCAGATATGTTTAAGTTTGTGTCGAGTTGACAAATATCAGCCACAGATACCTTTCTAAGCATGGTAGTGATTTGGGCCGAGGTATGGAAAGCAGGAGAGTCTACGACAGCTCAGTGAGGTGACATCTTGGGACTTATACCTTGTCTAAGCAGAGGAGGATGGAGAAGAAGGCCATCTAGTCATGGACACATTCGGCCAGGCTGTGGGGATTAGAGCTGTACCTCCCAGCAATGGTGCTATGGAGGGAGCACCCCGGAGCTGAATCCCAGGATGTAAAAAACCAGGCCTGGACTGATGGGAACACTCATGAAGTCTAGATTTGTAGGTCAGGATACAAGTCTGGATAGGAATGTTAGTGTTACTAATACCTGGTCTAAACCACGGCCATAGAGGAGTACGGGCTTCCAAGAATGAGAGAGAGAGACAGAGACAGACAGACAGACAGACAGACAGAGAGAGAGAGAGAGAGAGAGAGCTATCCTGAGTTTACTTTGTTATCTGAAGGCCTTAAGTACTCATTACAAAGAAGGCCCGGGAAGGGAAGGTAAAAGCTACTGATAATTATTATTCTAATGATGTTGGCTTTGGTTAGCTCTCTTCTGAATAAAGTAAATGTTTCAACACCCATAATTAGGGGAAATGCAGACTCTCAGACAGAAAAGGGAAATTTGGGGTGAATCATGCTCTCCTGCCACTAGACCTCTATGGATTCCTGGGCGGTTTACAATGAAGGGATGACTGCCTCTTGGAGACCTTCTAGAGGAGTCGAGCTTAGAGAGGATATGCAAATATCAAAACGCAGCTCAGTTTTAGAGCTGAGGCCATAGATCAGGCCGTTTATAGAGAAAAGAATGTATGAACTATACAGTTCCTGGTGGAGGTTCTGGTGAGTGCCATCTTGCTACTGGGGACTCTGCTGAGGACATTATATGGTGAGACTGCACAAGATAGTCAAGGAGTTCACTTGTAAAACAAAGTCACTCCCATAACAATTCATTAGTCCACAGGAAGATTGATTAATCCACTTACAATCCATGAGGGCAGCAATATCAAGACCTCTTAAAGACATTTAGCATATGATTTAGGGGTTATGCTTCCAATGCATGAGATTTCAGGGATACATCCAAAGAATAGCGATACTTTCTGTATTTACTTTTGCTATTTGTTCTACATTTATTATCATTTATCTAACACTAGCATCTGGCTACATTTTATAATCACCTGCAAAGTTTTTTGTTTTGTTTTGTTTGTTTTATTTTGTATTTTCAAACCAGGGTTTCTCTATGTAGTCCTGGCTGTCATGGAACTCATTATGTAGACCAGGCTGACCTCAAACTCAGAGATCCACCTGCCTCTGCCTCCTGAGTGCTAGGATTAAAGGTGTGTGCCATTACCATCCAGCTCTGCAAAGTTTCTAAAACACCCTTTTCCCCTGAGCCTGACAGATGAATTTAATCAGAATCTCAAACATGATATGTTCTCTATCTGCCTACCTACTGATCTATCATCTATGGTTTATCTGCATATGTTGATATGCATCTGTATATAATCAATAAATTAAATCAGTATGGATGTGCTTTCCTAATTACCACTGATGATTATTATATTTAATATACAATCATAATATACAAGTAAATACATGGCATGTGTATTTAATCAGTATATACCCACACAGTGACTGCATGTGTATGTATACATATATTTGTCCACAATTACACATATACATACATGTGCATATTTTTAATTCACCTGCCAGGTTCAGTTACTACATTTTTAATAAATTTTCTGTGACACTTTTATATATACCTTTTATTAGAAGGCTGAAAACTTGTTAGTAAAATTTATGTAATACAAAGTAAATATTCAAAACCAAGATGAATACAATAGGGGTTTATGGAGAGGAAGGTAAATGGGTTGGTGCAGGTGCTGGTTTATAGAGAGGAGGGTAAATGGGGTTGGTGCGGGTCCTGGTTTAAGCACTCTCAGTCTTGTCTCACTATATGAACATTTATGTTCACTGCTACTTTTTTTAATTGATCTTATAAGTAGCAAACAGAAGTTTTCTCAATGAGTGACTTCCAGAAAATAACTTATCTTGTCTTGACAGCTACATTAATATATTTGTAAAATTATTTCCACTAAAATTTGTTAATATATTAATAGAAACAACATGCCTAGTATTTGGTATCCTGATAATCGGAAGACAGTATTTAGGTCATGGGAGCAGGAATCTCCTCACACTGTGCCAGCAGCAGCTGGTATAGTCATGAAAGACCAGCCATGTGCTTCTTCATGTTTCCTCAGAGGTGAGAACATCCTGGTACAGGCCTCCTGCACCAGAGTGAGTCTCCCTTAGAGTCATGTGGGTCAGTTCCCACAGACACATCGGAGGAGCTGTGCTTGCTCTTTAAAATCTATTCGTGCTGCAGAGCATCTCAGTAAAAGCTGATAAGGAAATACTTTGGGGTGTTCTTGTTTGCCTTTGAAGACATTCATTGAATAAAATGTGTATTTAAAAGACCATGGACATGCAAGAAGCAGAAAGTTTAGAAACAAATGGCTCGATTAGTTTGTATTTAAAATATTGGATATATTTAAGGTACAGAGCATAAAATTTTTATTTAATTATCTCGTATTCAATCTTAGAAATTATGTTTTCAGCCTAAAGAGATGTCTCATCAGTTAAGTTCATGCACTGCTCTAGCAGAGGACCTACGGTTAGTTCCCAGCACCTAAATCAGGTGATGCTCAGTCATGTAACTACAGCCTCTGCAGGTATGTGCATGGAAGTGCACACCACACACACACACACCACACATACTCCACACACACACGACCACACATGCACACACACATAATTAAAAATAAAATCTTTACAAAAATTGTATTTTAATGATGAAAAGGGTGAATTCCTTCAAAATGTAAATATTTTGGGAGATATTTATCTGGTTTTAGAAATGTTTAAACGTTTTAAAAATCAAATTATTATTTTTAAAAAACTAAACCTCGTATATTTATGTAAAAATTGATTTATTGTAAAATTTAGAAGCTAAAATTATAAACCTCTTAGGAGGAAGAAAGGAGGCAAATCATTATTTTAGATTAACAATTATTTCTTAAATAGAACAGCAACATGAATGTGGCAAACTTTTAAAAACATGTGAAGTAGACTTCATTAAAGTTAGATCCTTCGCTTTGAGAAACATGTGAGAAACATGTGAAGTAGACTTCATTAAAGTTAGATCCTTCACTTTGAGAAATGTTCTCCAGAGAGTAAAACGACGATCCCCAGGACGAGGGATGTTTAAACCTGGCAGGTGCTAAACATCCAGAATATATACAGAGCTTCTACAGCTCGATAATAAAAAGGCAAGCAACCCAATTAGAACGTTAGCAAACAGTTTGAATAGGTATGTTTTCTTCAAAGGAGGTTTAGAAATGGCCAATAGTACATTAAAGGTTTCTCGAGATCATCAGTCATCAGTGAAGGGCAAATCAAAATGACAGTGAGATGCCACTTAATACATGTATGTAATGCCACTGATTAGTATGACAAGAAACAGAGTAAAGAAAACAAGCGTTACTGTGCATGCAGAGAAATTGATCCTTGGGCATTAATGTGGAATTAGAAAATGTGATATAGACACCATGAAGAACAACTTAAAGGTTCCTCAAAGGCTAGACAAACCCGGCAAGATGGCTCAGTGGGTAAAGATGCATACTGTCAACCCTAATGAGCTGAGTTCTACCCCAGGACCCACACAGCACGGAGCAAGGGCTGACTCCACACATGAACTGAGTTCTACCCCAGGACCCACACAGCACGGAGCAAGGTGACTCTGCACGTTTGCCTTCTGACCTCCACAGGTGCTGTAGCACACATGCACCTGCACACAAAAGAAATAAATGAAAATGTGCCAATTTCAAAAGGCTAAGAATAATTATCATATGACCTAAGAGATATAAAGAGATGATAGATAGATGGATGGACAGATAGATAGATAGATACATAGATACATAGATAGACGGACAGATAGATGATGGATGGATAGATAGATAGATAGATAGATAGATAGATAGATAGATAGATAGATAGATAGATAGACGGACAGATAGATGATGGATGGATGGATAGATAGATAGATAGATAGATAGATAGATAGATAGATAGATAGATAGATAGACCGACCCCAAAGAACTGAAAATAGAGATCCAAACTGAAATATACATAAAAATTTTCATAGCACCATTTTTACAATAACCCAAAATGCAAGCAACCCAAGTCCATTGTCAGATGAATAGATAAACAAAAGTTTGTCTATACAAAATAATGCTATTATTTACAACAAGAAACTAAAT
Organism: Ondatra zibethicus; assembly: GCA_004026605.1. Taxonomy (NCBI): domain Eukaryota; kingdom Metazoa; phylum Chordata; class Mammalia; order Rodentia; family Cricetidae; genus Ondatra; species Ondatra zibethicus. The sequence goes on along the minus strand of PVIU01001584.1, from coordinate 201,631 downwards.
TTTGCTACATGTTGTAACATGAATGAAACTAGATAACATTATGCTAAGTGAAACAAGCCAGGTGCAAAGGATAGGTGCCTTTTGATTCTATTTTCACAACACATCTACAGTGTGTAAATCTGTCAGAACAAGCAAGAATGCTAGAGAAAATGTTGGAGTGGAAAGTCATTTTTTAAATTGGGTTTCTTTTAGAGCTAGTGAAAAAGGTAGACATGAACAGTATCCTCTCTCTGGCTAGTCAGTACTGTAAACATCAGTACTGCCACACAATAATGTAACACTAGCTGAAGTGAGAGGCTTTAATTACCTCAAATAACATACTTTATTCAATTGGTTTTATTTTTAGGCAAGGTGTATTTAGCCCTGGCTGCCTTGGAACTCAATATGTAGACCAGGCTACAGAAATCCACCTGCATCTGCCTCCCAAACGCCAGGATTAAAGGCGTGTGCCACCACATTCAGCATAATTGATTCATTTTTTAACTTTTTATTTACTGTGCATGTATGTATGCATATGTAAGCACAAGTGTATGTGCCAAAGCATACATGTAGAGGTCAGAGGACAACGTTCAAGAGTCATTTCTTTCCTTCCACCTTGTAAGTCCTGAGAACCAAATCCAAGTCAAGAGACTTGGTGGCAAGTACCAATGGGTTCCCCACTGAGAATCTCACCAGCCCTAAATTCATATTTTTTAAAATCCATGAAAATCAACTACTTCATGTACTGTGTTCTGCAAACTCTCCCTGTCAGATGTCGAGAAATTTAAAGCTCCTGAGGTAGAGACAGAGTGGATTACTACCCTGTCGGAGACAAACCAGAGGCGGCATCATAGCTACTGCAATATGTGGCATTCCGTGCCAGGACACCCAGGAGGCCACACCATGTGCAGAACTAGGTTTTACTTGCTGCTGATTAGAAGAAAATGTATTAAAGAACATACATGTTCTATTTCTCAAAAGGCAGGCTTCCTTTCTTGCCTGATTTAATTAAGCATCTCTTTAAGGCAGTCCTATTAGATGAAGATTTATTAGGATGGAGATTCATTTTAAAAAAGAAAATAAACACAGAAGGTAATGTGATCTCTGAAGAAAAAAAAATCAATTTAACTTGTCACTGTTCTGAATTGTTTTAAAGGAAAACTCCATAAATTCTGGCTTTCTCATTTTCTATATAGGAACCAGGTCATTTTAATACAAATTATTTAGATACTAACAATAGATTCCAGGAAATTTTTGGAACATGAAACACAGGTAAGAGTGTTTTGAATAACCAGTCTTTCTTCATACTGAGTAGATATTTGAACATGCAAAAAAGTGTTTTTAGGAGCCCATTAGAAATTCAGATGCAAAACTTCCTTTTATCTGATCGTGTAAAAGTGGATTAATATGGATAATACGAACAGAGAAAGATAAAAATAAATCATGTTGGGTATTCAATAATCCATTACTCAAAGATAAAAGTTTTCTAATAGCCATTTAAAAGAAATCAAAGAATATATAAATTTTAATTTAGCATAACATTGCATCACATCTTAGCTTCTGGGAGTCTTCTGAAGTGTCTAGCAACAGAGGGATCATCTACTTATTAGATGACAGTTGGTCATCTACTTAGTATTTGGAAATACCAAAAGTAAAGATAATTGTACAGTACAGCCTTAAAGATCTTAAATAAAAAAGAAGTTTTCTCACAGTGAAAACCCTTATGGAGAAAAATTGAGTTGCACACTACTGAATAAAACTGAAGTTAAGAAAACCAATTATTTTTATTAGGAAAATAAATTTCTCTATGATAACTCAGATAAAAGTGGTAAATGGAAAACTTCTTTATAAAAGGAAGGGATGGAGTTCAATATATCAGCACTTTATCCAAAACAAGGATAATAAGAAATGAGATGTGAAATATAAGCAAATATAAATCTAGAACCTGGTAAGCTTGGATTTGATATAGAAACTTCAGAGGAAAGAAATTCAAATCTTAAATAAAAACGTTTTAATGAAAGGAGAAAGTGACAGGAAAAGTGGGAAACAGGTGTTTCTGGCGCAGCCTCATCACAGAAAGTCAATCTGAGAAGCTGTCCATATGCAAAATACATGCACATGGCCTGAGGCACCCCAATGTGCAGTCATGAGACCAGAGAGAGCACAAAAATGGGAAAGATGCACAGAAGAAGGTAGACACGGGAGAGAAGATGACTTCAAGGTTAAAGTGCTTGCCTAAACACCTGGAGACTAGAGTCTGGATCCCCAGGACCCTTGTTATAAAGTATTCAAATGTTATTAGGCATGGCAGCCCACCAATAATTACAGTCCCAAGAGGACAGAAAAGTAGGATGCCCAAAGTAAGATGGCTGTCAAGACTAGCCATATCAGTGAGTTCTTGATATGACTGAGAATTGTCCTCAATGAATAAGGGGAAGAGCCATTGTAGATGGTTTCCAGAGTCAAACTCCAGTCTCTACATGCATGTGCACCCACACGTGTCCTTACACACACATACAAGCACCACACACATAAATGGAATAAAGGGACAGTTTAGCATTATGCATGGCACCTTTTCCCCAAGGCTACTATGTTAGCAAAGAGAGGAGAACGCCAGATTTCATTGCAAACTCAGCACCAGGCCTTCACTAGTGGATTCTGGCTCCCTGCAGAAGCCTGCAGCTCCAAACATTAAACCCACCCGAGCACTAGGCCAGCTCCTATAGGTCCAGGCTCCAGGCTCCAAGATTGGTGTAGATTGGGTTCCCTGCTTGCTCCATTACAATACTTGAAACAAGCTAATTAATAAAGAACTGTACTTATTTTCGTAGTGTTAGAGTCTGGGAATTCTAAAATAAGTACACCATCCTCTAGTGTCTGGTTTTTCTTACTATAGTCTCCAGAAGGAAGCACAGTCCTCAGGTGGTAGGACAAAAGGTATGCACGTTTCCTGCAAAGTCCTTTCATGGTGACACTAGTCCATTCATGAGGACAGAGTACTTAATGACCTATCTGAAAATAATGTTGCCCTGGGGATTATACTTCTAATGCATCAAAAATCAGTAGGATCTATAAATCATATTAACAGAATAAAGGATAAAAATATGATTAACTCAATAGATATAGCAAACAGATCAATAGAATTCAATATCCTTTCATGATTACAAAAAAAACTCTCAGAAAATTAGATACAGAAAGAATGTACTTCAGAGTTGATGAGCTAGCTCTGAAGGGAAAGTATGACAACAAGATTTTGCCCTACAGTCTTATGGTGGGAGGAAAGAACTAATTTCTGAAAGTTACCCTCTGATCATCACACACATTACAAACAAAGCAAACCCTCTTCATTATAACAACCATGCATCATAAGACTACATCCATCATCTCACTTATGAGAAAAGGTGAAAGTTTTTCTCTGAAATCATAAGCAAGGCAAGATGTCCACTTGATGCCATGAATATGTTTTATTACCATTTGTTAGTAAAGAATCTGTTTAAGCCAATGGCTTAGTAAAGTAAAGCCAGGTGGGAAATCTGGACAGAGATATAGAAAGAGGGGGAGTCAGGGAGACACCAGGTAGTTTCCAAAGGAAGAAAGCTGCCAGCCACCAACCAGAACCTTACCGGTACTCCACAGCCTTGTGGTGATTCATAAATTAATAGAAATGGGTTAATTAAAGATATAAGAGTTAACTAGAAATATTCCTAAGCTATTGGTCAAGCAGTATTGTATTTAATATAGTTTCTGTGCTATTATTTGGGTCTGCATGGCTGGGAAACGAACAGTTCCCAACTACAAAATGGCATGCCAATATAGGCCAGCTGCTTTCCAGAGTTGTGGTGGTGAGGACGACTCCCACCTGATGGTCCCAGAGCTGGCAGTAAACACACCTCCACCATACTGAAAGCCTGAGAAAGGTGGAACCAGCATCAGGGCCGCTGTGACCAAACTACTTACCATTTTAAAAGTGCTCCTGGTCAGAAAATGATTACAGATAAACAATAAAGACAGGTTTAGACAGAAATAAACCTCTGAATGGGTCACAGTACATTTTAAAAAGTACATAGGTTTGGGGGAGAGAGGAAAAGGAGTATAGACAGTTATAAAAGGAAGTAAAGTCTTTAAAGGGATGATAAAAGTAATATAAAGAATATAGAAATTCATAGATTAAAGGAATAAAAAAAACAAGCCACATAAAGATGGAAAATACAGAGAGAATCTGGATTAAGTATATTATTGTGTTTTCTTTTGGTTTTTTGACTGCAGATAGACAATTGATTCTGGGGCTGTTAAGCTAAACCAACATATATATTTTAAAGGTATATTGACTTCAAAATTTGAGTCTAAGGGTATGTTACCTTTAAAAAGAGGTTCTGCTTTTGTTTCCACAGAGGATGGGAACCTGTGGGTTCCTTCCAGGCTAATATGGTTTGATGGAACAAGACCCACCAAAAGGTCTCCATGAACCATAAAAATACTTTGCCCAACAAACAGCAGGAAGCAATTTAGAGAAAACAATGCCCAAATTCCAAAAATTATTGTTTATAAATGTTTGTTTTCATTTAAAGAGGGATATGATATAGAAATGAATACTATACATTGTTATGAATTTCGGTTTATTGATACAAATTTAAGGACAATCTTGTTATAGGCATATTTCTACTCTTCTTTAAGGTATTATGTGTTTGTTTGTCTTCTTTAAGGTATTACATTTAAAAATGTAACATAATTAAGAAATACAAAATAGATAATCATCTATAATGTAATCGTGTTAGTAAGGTTTTCTGGACATACAGAGATATATTTCAGTTAGCTAGATAATCTTCAACACTTCAAAGACCTACAGAATATGGCATTTAAAATGTTTTTAAGAGCTTAGACTTTTCTAGGCAGTGAGACATGTCTGCTTCTGGAAGCACCAATTACTTCAGAGAGGTGATGGACATTGAAGAAACTTGTTATGGAATTTGCCTTCAATGTGACAAGGTTAACCATTTGAGCAAGAAACTGCTCTTGCCTGGACTGCTTGGTGGCATGATGTATGAACTGGACATTTAGGACCTACAGAAAAAAGATTGCTGAACTTGCCAAAAGAGGTGAGACAGTCCTTTAGTGTTCCTGCCTCATGAAAGAGTCTGCCAGACACAGAAGAAAGTGACTGACCCACTGCAAAGATAGCTGGGATAGCCTTTCAGATTTCCTGCTTCATGGAAAATCAGTCTGCCTGATGCTATGGGCCTGTAGGCCGAAGATGAATGCCCCAATGTTACAGAAGAACTCTAGGTGACTATCCAGGCAATACGAAGTCTCTGTCAACTCTAGAACTTTGGAAGTTGCTTATAGTGCACTTCCTGTTTACTTAGGTAATATTATATCCCTCTAGGGTCTTTGAAGAGTTGAAGACAGATAGTTATAATTGTAGTTCTCCTTAGTTATGATAAAAGATAAAGTAGATATAAATATTGTAACTGTAATTCTTGCTTGATACCTGTTTTGTTATATGTAATTTTGCTATGTTAAATTTAAAACCTTTCTTTTATTTAGACAGAAAAGAGGAAATGATTTGGGATTCCCTTCTGTATGCTATGAATATGTTTTATTACCATTGATTATTAAAGAAGCTGTTTTGGCCAACATCTTAGTAGAGGAATTCCAGGTGGGAAATCTGACCAGAGATATAGAGAGAAAGTACATGGAGTCAGGGAAACACCATGTAGCTGCCAAAGGAGAAAGCTGCCAACCTCCAGCCAGAACTTTACTGGTAGGCCACAGCCTCGTGGTGATCCATATATTAATAGAAATGGGTTAATCTAAGGTGTAAGAGTTGGCTAGAAATACACCTAAGCTATTGGCCAAGCAGTGCTGTAATTAATATAGTTTCTGGGTTATTATTCGGGTCTGGGCAGCCGGGAAACGAATGAGCAGTGTCCAACTACACCCACTCTTCAGCCATAATAAGGAGTGCTAGCCAGAGCAATTAAAGAAGAAATTAACAAAAGGCACACGAATAGAAAAGAAAGAAGTATATATATAATAAAAAAGACCTTCTATTAGAAAATTCCAAAGGAAACACATGCACATACACAAACTGTAAATCTTTAAAAAATAACCTGCACCAATCTGTCTTCTCAGACCTCATATTCAGAAATAAATGAAAAAGTTGATTGATGGTTAGTTGCCCATACCTTCTCTTTTCCAGGAGTCCAGTTTTCCAGCAGAGAAACAGATTGCATCAATGTGGGTTCTTTTGGTTACAAGTGACAGAAACTCAACTTAAACCAGTTTGAGCCAAAATTGAGCTTTAGACCCAAGAATGTAGTTCAGTGGTAGAGTGCGTGTTCAGCATGGGTAAGGTCCTGGGTTGTTTCCTTCTTCCTCTTCCTCCTCCTCCTCTTCTTGCTCTTCTCCTACCTTCTCCTGTGTATTCTTCTAGTTATGTTTTATGGTTAAACCTTTAATTCAATTCAAGTTGAATTTGTTCTTCATGTGAGATAAGGGCCCAACATTATTTTCCACATGTAAATATCCACTTCTCCCCACACCATTTATTGAAAACTATGCCCTTTCACTATTGTGTGTTCTTGACTCCCTTATTAAATGGTAATTTAAATGTAAATGCATGGGTTTGTTTTGGGGATTTCTAGATGATTCTCTTAGTCTAAATCCCTGGTTGTATGCTAGCACCAAGGCACCAGTTTGCTTTCTTAGTATTTTATCTTTATAGTATATTTTGAAATGAAGTAGTACGGTTTCCTCCAGCTTTATTCTTCTTTATTCATTTATGATCTCGAGCAGTTCTATTTAAGCTTAAGGCTTAGTTTTCTAGTTCTGACAATTTATACTGAAATCATTAAGGGGTATTGCATTGGATGTGTGGATTACTTTGAGGGATATATTTGTTTCAAGAGTTAACATTTTAACTCTTTCAAAACATGAAATTGTGTTAGTTACAACTATCTTAGGGTTTCTATTGCTATAAAAAGACACCATGACCATGGCAACATTTTATTTGGGTTGGCTTCTAGTTTCAGAGGTTAAGACGATTATTGTCATAGCAGGAAGCATGGTGGTATGCAGGCAGACATGGTGCTGGAGAGTTCTACATCTGGATTGGCAGGCAGCAGTAAGTGAATGCCATATTGAGTGTCTGAGACCTCAAAACTCACCCTCTAGTAAAAGACCTCCCACAAAGCCCCACCTACTCCAACAATGACATGCCTCCAACAGTACCACTCTATGGGCCTATGGTAGCCATTTTCTTTCAAACCACCATAATTACTATTCTATAGTTATGAAAAGACACCATGGCTAAGGCAACTCTTACAAAAGAAAATACTTAATTGGGGCTTACTTATAGTTTTAGAGAGATTAGTCTATGATCATCGTGGTGAAAAGCAAGCAGGCATGGGCCTGGTACAGTAGCTGAGAGCTGTGCATCCTGAGCCAAAGGCAACAAGTTGAAAAAAAATAATACAGGGCCTAGCAAAGACTTTTGAAACCTTAAAGCCACTCCAGTGAAACACTTTCTCTAACAAAGCCACGTCTACTCCAACAAGACTGAACATCCTAATCCTTCTAAGCCTTCTCAATCAGTTCAGTGACTGGGGACTAAGCCTGGAAATATATTATCCTATGTGGACTGTTTTCATTAAAACCACACAACACGGAATAGTTTTTATTTTGTGTTTTCTTCAATTTCATTACTGTTTTTTGTTTTCAGTGTACAACTATCTATTTTACCTCTTTGGCTTTATGCTTGAGTCTTGTGTTTGGAGATGAAGCTATCATAATCTCAATTTTTTATAAACTTCATTCATAAACTTTAAAAATAACTTTGTATGTTGATTTTATAGTATGTAAGCATACTGAAATCATTTCTTAATTCTTGAGTGGTGTGTGTGTGTGTGTGTGTGTGTGTGTGTGTGTGTGTGTGTGTGTGTGTGTGAAAATTTGTATATATGTTGTTACAAGTCTAAGTCATCTGACAATCAGAACTGAATTCAGGTTCCCTGAAGAGGAAAAAAGTTCTTAAACACTGAACCATCAATATAAAAACTCAGGGTCAAATTATAAAGCACCAAAGTAAAAGATGGAAACAGATAGATGCAGATATATTATGCTTCTCAGCAAAGTTATTCATTGCCATATTATTTACTAAGCATTCCTTATATATCTCAGGTATCTACCAGATAAATTAAAGGCACAAAAGAGCACACCATGAGATTCCTATCTTAATGGGTTTGTATTTTTGATAGAAGACACACATAAAATGTCACTTCACCACATTTCTACAAGGATGCAGGGAGTTGGTTCTGTAGTTTGAATACATAGCCAAGGTCCATGTGCTATTGTCTTAGGTGCCAACTTGAAGCACTATTAGGAGATGTTGGAGAGTTTAGGACTTAGGGCCTGAGTAGAAGAGAGTTGGGCCACCGAGACACACCCTTGACAGGTATAGCGGAGCCCTGATGCTTTTTCCTCCATTCTCTTTGCTGTCTGTCCACCATGAGGTTCGTAGCTTCTTCTACTGTGTACTTCTGTCACAATGGATTTCTTCACCACCCATAGACCCAAATGTAGCAGGGTCAATAGATATGGACTGACATGCATGAAACCACAAATCAAAACAAACTTATTAATAGTTATGAAAAACTGAGTAGAATATATGAGGCAAGGTTCCTGAGGAATAATTAACAGGAGTCTGGAAAGGATACTGACAGATAAGCATACTTAAATCAAAAAGATGCAGGCTAGAACAGTGGAAAATAGAGATAGTGGCTCAAGTGTTCCAAATAGAGAACTCAGGAGCAAAAGCACAGGCTTCTTTGAACACGGTTTTGTTAGAACTTTTTCTTTTACCAGAAGATATAAGGTTTTAAATATTAGGTTCACAGACTTACCCTTCCCTGGCGCAATAGGACACCAGCGTAAACGTGCAAACAGAACTGAGCCATATTAGTCCAATACTGAGATGCTGGCTCTAGAAAATGTAGCTCTCAGGACAGCCTCGAGAGTCCATCAGTGAATCTATTGAGAGGCCCGTAAGGAACTGGGTGAATAAGAGCATGGAAAATATTAAGGATGACAGGACTTGGCAACTGACCAGAAAAAGAAATATGTGTCTAAGTTATATGCCCAGACTTAGAAGGTCGCTTAAAAATACTGAGGAAGTAGTCTTGGGGTGATGCTTGGGCTATCTCAGGCTTGAGCTATTTTAGAGAAATCCTGGAGTAGTAGAATACCAAGAGGCATCCAAGTTCATACCATTCAACTGAGCACTTCAAGATCAGGAAAACTGCAGAATAAAAAAAAGTCTCGGCCATGTAAGTTCTGCTGGGGTCACGTAGTGAACCCTTAATTGAGAAGACAGAGCACAGTAAGGAAAGGATGAGCAAGGCAAGGGATGCAAACAGCACTGGCCAGGAGAAGACAGTTCTTGTGTCCTTGCTCTCCTGTCCTCAGTCAAACGGTGACCAGAAATAGTACTGATATCATGAGGTGAAGGAAGATGCAGATGCCAGGTGCTTGACTTCTTGGAACACTTTGTGCATTGGGTGACTGTCACCCTGCAGCCCAGGCAAGCACTGAGTCAGCCACATTCACAGACCAGGACTATGCAGCTACTCAAAGTTAGGTTTTGAAGACTAAGGAAACAATTCAGAGAAATGTTTTTCATTTAATATTAAGAAAGAGAATTCCGATAAAATTAGCATTCTACTAAGTAGAAATATGCATGCACACTCAAACCCTTGCAGTATAAGAAGAGTGTTCACAGTGCTCCGCAGTAAGGTGGAGATGGCTCAGCAGGCAAATGCACTGACAGCCTGAGTCTGAGCCCCAGAAGTCACGAGGGGGCAGGAAAGAACCAACCCTCACAAGTTGTCCTCCGACTTCTGCAAGTGCACTGGAGCATGCCAGTGCATGTGTGTGTGAGCATACAAAGAGGAAGAGGAAGAGAGACAGATCAGAGAGAAACACACATAGAGAGGGACAGAAATGGAGACAAAGAGACAGGTAGAGACAGAGACAGAGAGAAAGAGAAAGAGAAGCTAAATAAATAAATTTAAAGAACAAGAATAAATGATGGACCAGGCAGTGGTGGTGCATGCCTTTATCCCAGAAGTTAGATGCCTTTATCCCAGCAGTTGGATCTCTGTGTTTAAGACCAACCTGATCTACAAAGTGAGTTTCAGGACAGCCAGGGAAACTTAGAGAAACCCTTGAAAAACCAAAAAAAAGAAAAAAAGATATCTATAGATAGATAACATGGGGTTGAGTTTTTATTTTTTTTTAGTGTGCTGCTTCCATTTTTATAGCAATATCATAATATTTTATGGGAAGAAAACAATTTTCAAATAAAGTGATCACTAGTAGAAATATGTAGGAGGCTGCAGGAGGGAAGTCCTCCATCTTGGTCCTGGCAACTAAATAATCATGGACCACAGTTTCAGTAGGATGATGATGATGATGATGATGATGATGATGACAGTTAAACCTACTTGTCAAAAATTATAAAATATTTTATATACGTGAAACCATTTAAATATGAGTAACGCTATCTAGACAGCTGATGACACCTGGATTCTTTCTAAGAATGTTTCCATTTCTTCTCTGTAGGAAGCAGAGACTATTCAGAGTGCTTGCCATACTGGAGAGAGAGTGATGCTCTGGAAGGCGTACTTGTGACACAGCAGCAAAGCAGGAGGCAGCAGCTTGAGAGGCAAAGCCCTGATTTGGATCACAGAGATGTGGATGTGTTTCTAAGCAGAAGTCAAAGTCAGACAGACTAGGATTGTATAGAAGTGGGAAGCTGTAACTAAGACGACCTACTACAAGTCCCCAAAAAGGGTGGGACAGAAATGTTTGACTAGGCACTTTGGGATGAAGTTAAGCTACCTGCTACATTCCTAAACAGTCCATGAAACAAACCCATTATTTGAATGAATGTGTTTATTTCTTGTCCTTTATATAGTCCTTCCAGGGTAACCCATGATTAGCACGAGCCTTCTTTAGGAAGACAGACCCCAATGGAAAGTTTATAAAGTCTGATAAATGGTGAAAACTTAACAAAATGGTTGCTGCTCCAGTTTCGTAAACAATTGAATCTTGTAAAAAAAGAAGAATTCTTCATTTTTACCTCAACTGCCACATGCATAAATCAATCTGCAGTTGAGGTTTTACACTATTATTGAGAATGAGCAAATTAATTACTTGGCAAGATGGTACTCTAGTTTTCTCAACAAGATCATGCAGTAATACCTGTAGCCAAAGGAAGAAGTTGGGTTATGGAAGAGTTATTCATAGAGACAGACTCGCTTCAGGAAAGGTAGACTCCCAGAAACATTGTGTGGAAGGACGGAAAATGACTATGTGCACTACACCTATTTCATTCTCGATTATGATGATACTGAAATAACATTCAGAGATTTTAAAAATAACTATGTACTTTTGAAATATTTAAAGAATTTGATCTTTTAAAATTTTAATTTCTTTTATAATCTGTAGTTGATACACTTCTTTATATATACACAACATTGAAAACATGTATTAAAATTATTCAGCATTAGCCCATATTCTTATTTAAAGGGTAGGAAGATGCAGCATCTGCTTGTGAAACATTTGTAAGTAGTAAGTTGATTTTGTACATGTTTTAAACTAAATAATAATATATTTGAAGTACTATGAATTTAAACAGTATCCAATCGTTACTGAAAATTATTTCCCAGTAAAAACTATTTTGAATGCTCTTTTATCTAAAAAAAAAAAGGCAGAATTTTTTGTTTTGTCTCTGAGAGATATCTCACAAATATATACTTAAGTCTCAATATCTCCATGATCTGGCATGCTGCTGGGAATGCTTCTCAGTGCCAAAGCATGTGACTGGCATGGACAACACCCTAAGGTCATCCATCATCTTGAAACAAAGCAAAACAGAAAGAGTGACAAGAAAGTAAGTTTCCTAAACAGGCCTCAAAAACAGTTTTCAGACTGGCTCATGTATCAAGCAATTAGACTAACTCATATATAATTTTATAAGTTCAAATAGGAACAAACTCCTTGCTATGTGGCTTGGAACTCACTGTGTAGATCATATGACCTTGAATTTGTGGTAACCCTTCTGTTTCTGCTTGCTCAGGGCTGAGATTATAGGCATATACTACCATGATTCACTATGTATTGTCTAGACTACCAAATTTCCCCGAGTACTGTTCTCATCTTGTAAGTACATCACAGCTCTTCTTTGTGGGCTGTCATTGCTCTTAAGTACATCAGTTAACCACAAACTAAATGAGCATTTGCAAAGAGTGCTTCTCCATAGCTCAGTCACTTGCTGGAAGTCCCACCTGGAGTTGCACTGATGGATCATCATACCCAGGGAGAACATCACTGCCCATGAAGATCCTGCAAATCTATATGGATTACCAGCAGTTCTTACACTTTATCATTCCTGCTCAAAATCACCTAAAGGATTTATAATACAGATTACTCAGCAATATTCCTGAGATTCTACTTCTACTATGTCTGGGGTAGGACCCACAAGGTTACGTTTCTATCAGCTTCCCAGGTGATAATGATACTGTTTGTCTGGAGACCGCATTTGAGAACTATTGACCTAAATAATATGTTTGTGTTTAACTGAATGCATAAGACAATGCCATTGGCTTCTGGATTTTGTTCAACTACAAGTGCAATCATTGATTAAGTCTCTCTCAGTCAGATCACGAAATTAAGGAGGTTCTGAAGGCCTCACAGCACATCACAGTGCACCTGCTATCTCAAGTACCTGGAAAATGCTAAGTGTGATCTAGCCTCTGACAATACAGCCTTAGCCCAGATGGGATAAACTTGTACTTCTTTTACATGTTGAACATATACTCAATAGTCTTTCTTTCAAGAGGATTATTTTATTCTCATAATGTGAAAGAAAACTGTGAATTATTAATAATAAAAAAAGAATGAGATAAAAATATGGAGAAAGTGAAATCAGGGAACTACGCAGAGCTTTCATGAAATTGGACAGCAGTTATTATCTTAAAAGAAACGTGACCATTCTGGATATTTTAAACAGAGAAGGATTTAATGCAGTCAATTAGGCACTTGCAAAATTATTGAAAGAATCCCCATACCAGGATCAAAAACTCTGAAAGCCACTGCCAGCATTGCTTCTCAGCACCCAGAGATCTGACTAAGCACAGTTGCACCAAATCTGCCCCTCAACTCACCCTAGTATGTGTCTATGACTCTGTTCTCTGAATTAGCTATAAAAAAACTGAGAAAAGAGAGCAAGTCTGAGACAGCGATTTCCAAAAAAGCAGGACTGAACCAGCAACCTGGGCCAGAGCAGGCCTCAGACAGCGAACTCCACAAGAGCAGGAGCAGATCCACACCAGGGTCATTTGAGGAAGCAGGACTGGGCCAGAGCAGGCCTGAGGTGGTGAGCTCCATGGGAGTGAGACTGAACCAGCTACCTAGGCTGGAACGGGCCTGAGAAAGCGAGCTCCACAGGAGCGGATCCAGACCAGGGACATTTGCAGAAGCAGGACTGAACCAGCAACCTGGGTCAGAGCAGACCTGAGACAGCAAACTCCACAGGAACTGGTACAGGGGAGCAACTGCTGAGTGAGTGGGCCAGAGACAGAGACCACTGCAGGTCCTGACATGAGTCTGGGACCTTAAACAGAGTAGGTGAAAGCCAGAACCCTTGTGGGTCTGGGCATAAGTCTAGGACCTCCGAGGAACTAGGCCTGAGCTAGAGATCTCTGCAAGTCCAGGCTTGAGTCTGGAACCTCAGAGGGAGTAGGCCTGAACCAGGACCTCTATGGGTCTGGACATCAGTGTGGGATGGCAAAGGGAGTAGGCAGGAACCAGAAACCTCTGCGGGTCTGAGCGTGAGTCTGGGACCTCTGAGGGAGTAAGCCTGGGCCAGGTCACCTGCACATCTGGGCACATCCAAGCCTGGGAAATTCGAGGGAGTAGATCAGAGCCAGAGATCTTTGCAGGACCAACCCCAAGCTAGGGATCTCTGCAGGAGCAGATCCACATCAGGAACTTTTACAGAGACAGATCTGAGCTGATAAGCTAGGCCAGAGCAGGCCTGAGACAGCAAACTTCACAGGAGCCTAGTAAAGCCCAAGAGCACTGAGCAAATTCCAGGAACAAGGATACAATAGAGGAAATAGACTCATCAGTCAAAGAAAACATTAAATCTAACAAAACCTTAACCCAAAATATCCAGGATATATGGGACACCATGGAAAGACCAAACTTAAGAATAATAGGTATAGAAGAAGGAAAAGAAGTTCAACTGAAAAGCACAGAATATTTACTTAAGAAAACCATAGAAGAAAACCTTCCCAACCTAAAGAAAGATAAGCCTATGAAGATACAAGGAGCTTACAGAATGCCAAATAGACTGGATCAAAAAAAAAATCTCCTTACCACAAAATAATCAAAACACTAAACATACAGAATAAAGAAAGAATATTAAGAACTGCAAAGGAAAAAGGCCAAGTAACATATAAAGGCAGACCTATCAGAATTACACCTGATTTTTCACTGGAGACAATGAAAGCCAGAAGGTCATGGTCAAGCGTTATGCAGACACTAAGAGACCATGGATGCCAGCCCAGACTACTATACCCAGCAAAACTTTCAATCACCATAGAACGACAAAACAAGATATTCCATGACAGAACCAGATTTAACCAATACCTAGCCACAAATCCACCCCTACACAAAATACTAGAAGGAAAATTCCAACCCAAGGAAGTTGGCTACATCAACAAAAACACAGACAATTGACAGTCTCATAGCAGCAAAACCAAAAGAAGGGGTAAACGCACAAATTAACATCACCAACAATGAAAACTAAATTAACAGGAGATAGCAATCACTGGTCATTAATATCCCTTAATATAAATGGACTCAACTCACCTATAAAAAGGCACAGTCTAACAGATTGGCTATGAAAACTGGAAAAATCCATCAAGAGGAAATCTCAATACTGAACATCTATGCCAATATAAGGGCACCCTCATATGTAAAAGAAGCACGTCTAAAGCTTAAATCATACATTAAACCCAGCACACAAATAATGAGAGACTTCAACACTCCACTCTCACCACTGGAGAGGTCAACCAGACAAAAAACAAACAGAGAAATAAGGGAATAATAGTATTCAAATAATATTCAAATAATAAATATTTGAATAATATTCAAAATATTCAAATAACATTCAAAAAATGAACAGAGAAATAAGATGTTACGACTCAAATGAACTTAACAGACATATATAGAATATTCCATACAAACATAAAAAAATACCTTCTTCTCAGCACCTCATGGAAACTTCTCAAAAACTGACCATATACTTGGTAACAAAACAAACCTCAACAAATAAAAAAAATTGGAATAACCCCATGTATCTTATCAGATCACCATGGTTTAAAACTAGAAGTCAACAGCAATACTAGTTCCAGAAAACCCACAAACACATGGAAATTAAACAATGTTCACATGAATCATCAATGGGTCAAGGAAGAAATAATGGGAGAAATTAAAAACTTCTTAAAATTCATTGAAAATGACCATACAACATACCCAAATTTTGGGACACAATAAAAACAGTGTTAAGAGGAAAGTTCATAGTACTAAATGCCTACATAAATAAGCTGGAAAAATCCCACACTAGTGAATTAACAGAACATTTGAAAACTTTAGAACAAGAAGAAGCAAACTCACCCAAGAGAACTAGATGGCAGGAAATAATCAAATTGAAAGCTGAGGTCAACAAAATAGAAACAAAAAAAAAAAACCAATACAAAGAATCAATGAGACAAATAGTTGGTTCTTCAAGAAAATCAACAAAATAGACAAACCTTTATCCAAACTAACCAAAAAACAGAAAGAATATGCAAATTAACAAAATCAGAAATGAAAAGGGGGACATAACAACAGATACTGAGGAAATACAGAGAATCAAGTTATATTTCAAAAACTTGTACTCCACAAAATTGGAAAACTTAAAGGAAATGGACAACTTTCTGGACAAATATCACTTACCAAAATTAAATCAAGACCAGATAAGCAAATTAAACAGACCTATAAATGCTGAAGAAATAGAAGCAGTCATCAAAAGTTTCCCAACCAAAAAATAGCCCAGGGCCAGATGGTTTCAGCTCAGCATTCTACAAGATTTTCAAACAAGAAGCAATACCATTACTCTTCAAATTGTTCCACACAATAGAAACAGAAGGAACATTGCCAAACTCTTTTTATGAGGCTACAACTACCCTGATACCCAAACAACATAAAGACATTACTGAGAAAGAGACCAATCTCACTCATGAAAATTGATGCAAAAATACTAAATAAAATACTGGCAAATAAAATCCAAGAACACATCAGAACCATCATCCACCATGATCAACTAGGCTTCATCCCAGAAATGCAGGGATGGTTCAACATATGAAAATCTGTCACCATAATCCACCATATAAACAAACTGAAAACTAAAAACCACATGATCATCTCATTAGATGCCAAAGAAGCTTTCCACAAAATGCAGCATCCCTTCATGATGAAGGTTTGGAGAGAGCAGGGATACAAGAAATAAACCTAAACTTAATAAAGGTAATATACCGCAAGCCAACAGCCAACATCAAACTAAATGAAGAGAAAATCCCAGCGATCCTACTGAAATCAGGAATAAGATGAAGCTGTCCACTCTCTCCATATGTATTCAATATAGTTCTTGAGGCTGTACCTAAAGCAATAAGACACCAAAGGGAGAACAAGGGGATACAAATCAGATAAGAAGAAGTCAAACTCTCACTATTTGCTGATGATATGATAGTTTACATAGGTGACCCTGAAATTCTACCAAGAAACTTCTACAACTCATAAACACTTTCAGTAATGTAGCAGGATACAAGAGTAACTCAAAAAATCAGTAGCCCTCCTGCACACAGATGATAAATGGGCTGAAAAAGAAATCAGAGAAACATCACCCTTACAATAACAACAAATAGCATAAAATATCTCTGAGTAACTCTAACCAAACAAGTGGAAGACTTGTATGACAAGGACTTTACATCTTTGAAGAAAGAAATTGAAGGAGACACCAGGAAGTGGAAAGATCTCCCATGCTCTTGGGTAGGTAGAATTAACATAGTAAAAATAACAATCTTGCCAAAAGCAATCTACAGATTCAATGCAATGCCCATCAAAATCAGAGCAAAATTCTTCACAGACGTCGAAAGAACAATACTCAACTCATATGGAAAAGCCATAAAACCCAGGATAGCCAAAACAACCCTGTACTATAAAAGAACTTCTGGAGGCATCACAATCCCTGACTTCAAACTCTACTACAGAGCTACAGTACTGAAACAGCCTGGTATTGACATAAGAACAGACAGGAGAACCAATGGAACCGAATCGAAGACCCACATACTAATCCACACACCTTCGAACACCTGATTTTTGACAAAGAAGCAAAAAATATCAAATGGAAAAAAGAAAACATATTTAACAAATGGTGCTGGCGTAACTGGATATCAACACATAGAAGAATGAAAATAGATCCATATCTATCACCATGTACAAAACTCAAGTCCAAATGGATCAAAGACCTCAACATAAAGCCAGTCACACCTCATAGAAGAGAAAGTGGGAAGTACAATTGAACACATTGGCATAGGAGACCACTTCCTAAATATAACCCCAGCAGCACAGACACTGAGAGAAACCACTAATAAATGTTACCTCCTGAAACTGAAAAGCTTCTGTAAAGCAAAGGACGCAGTCAACAAGACAAAATGACAGCCTACAGAAAGGGAAAAGATCTTCACTAACCCACATCAGACAGAGGTTTGATCTCCATAACATACAAAGAACTCAAGAAATTCATCATCAAAAGAACAAATAATCAATTGAAAAAAATGGAGTACAGACCTAAACAGAGAACTCTCAACAGAGAAATCTAAAATAGCTGAAAGACACTTAAGGAAATGCTCAACATCCTTAGTAATCAACTCTGAGATTCCATCTTACACCTGTAAGAATGGCCAAGATCAAAAACACTGATGATAACTTATGCTGGAAAGTTTGTGGGGTAAAGGGAACACTTCTGCATTGATGATGGGAATGCAAGCTGGTACAGCCCCTTTGGATGTCAGTATGGTGATTTCTCAGAAAATTAGGAAACAACCTTCCTCAAGATCCAGCAATACCACTTTAGGGTATATCTCCAAAGGATGCGCAATCATGCCACAAGAACACGTGCTCAGCTATGTTCATAGCAATATTGTTTGTCATAGCCAGAACCTGGAAACAACCTAAATGCCCCTTGACCAAAGAATGGATAAGGAAAATGTGGTACATTTACACAATGGAGTACTACACAGCAGAACAAATTAATGACATCTTGAATATTGCAGGCAAATGGATGGAGCTAGAAAACATTATTTTGAGAGAGGTAACCCAAACTCAGAAAGACCATTATTACATGTACTCAGTCATAAGTGGTTTTTAAACATAAAACAAAGAAAACCAGCCCACAAACCACAATCCCAGAGAACTTAGACAACAATGAGGATGCTAAGAGAGACTTACATAGATCTAATTTACATGGGAAGTAGAAAAAGACAAGATCTCCTGAGTAAATTGGGAGCATGGGGACCTTGGGAGAGAGTTGAAGGGGAGGGGAGAGGCAAGGAGGGGAGCAGAGAAAAATGTAGAGCACAATTAAAAAAAAAAACAGAAAAAGGGTTGATTTTGGCTCCTGGTTTCAAAGGGTTTAGTCAATCATGGCAGGGCAGAGCCGTTCACATCACAGTAGCCAAACAAGTGGTGAAGGAGGGCCTCTCCTTTTCTCCTTTCTATTGTATCCAGGCTCTTAGCTCATGGGATGGTACCAACCACAACTACTTTCCAGGCTGATCTTTCTGCTTCAGACAACCATCCCTGTAAATGCTTTTACCAGCACACTCAGAGGTGTGCCTCACTAATCTCTTAGGTGGTTCTTGAGTGTGTGTGTATGTTTGTGTGTGTGTGTTTTGTGTGTATGTATGTATGTATATGTGAATATGTGTGTGTGCATGTGTGTATGTTGTATAGGCAAGAGGCCAATACTGGGTGTCTTCTTCAATTGCTCCTCAACTGAAGAATGGATGAAGAAAATGTGGTACATTTACACAATGGAGTACTACACGGCAGAAAAAAATAATGACATCTTGAAATTTGCAGGCAAATGGATGGATCTAGAAAACAACATATTGAGTGAGGTAACCCATTTGGTTCTTAATACAAACAAGCTATCAACAGTCCATTTTCCAACAGGAAACACTGCCTTTCCTTCATTTCTGCCACCAGGGGTGGTAGTGTGCACATCTAACTGATGGGATCCAGTTTGTGTCCTGAAGTCAAATAGCAATTTCTAGATTTCCATCCCCTACAGCACAGAAAGAAACACTGAGATTAGGAGTGAAAGCCAAACAAGATAACACACACAGTGTGACGATTTCCACCTTTGGAGAGGCCCTCCTTACACACAAATTCTACATTATAGTATCCCTTACTTTGATCAGTGTCATAGCTTGGTCTTACCAACAGGAAGAAATCTAAGTTCCCAGTCTTCCCACCAGCAGTCAACTCCACTGCCTTCTGCAATTTTATTCTTATATTAATGGGTTGTGACTGTAGTCACTTAATAATCAATGGTTTTAACTTCAAATTAGTAAAATGGGCCAAAAAAAATGTAGTCGAACTTTTGGTCAAAGATATAATTCTAGACAGAGCTGATATTTTTGTTACATCAGGAAAGACTGTCAGCCACATCATATGCAAACTTGGAATAAGTTTCAATTAAAGACCTTATAAGAAGCAAGAAAGCCAGTGGTGTGGTGCACATCTGCAATCCCAGCACTTGACGGGCAGAGTCAGCAAGTCACAGGGAGTTTCTGATCTGCTTGGTATACCCAGGGAGAAAAAGAGGTCAGTGTGGACTACATAGTGGGACCCAGTTCAAAAAGCAAAACAAACAACAAAATCATGTATCTGATGTTAGACAAAAACACAAGAGTTTTACTGAAGTGGCTTAATTTTTAACAATACTGCTTATATGATTTTGAAGCCTATTAGTTAGCCTGTTTGAGACAATATCCTTCTCTGAATGAGGACAGTAATAACTATCAGTGAAGGGTGTTATAAAAAACAAAACAGCATGCATGAAAGAGTTCCAGAGAGTATCTAGCATATATTAGATATTCATTGTTTTAATTATCCATCCATTCATTCCTTCATGCTATAAATAGGTATTGAGCATTTATGCCATGCAAGGTACTGTTCTTCAATAATACAGAGGAGGACAAAATATATGATGACTTTGACCCTTTGGAGTTTATAAACTAGTGGGAGAGGCCACACAATAAATCAATGAACATAAATATAATTACATAATTACAAACTGGGATGTATGCCGTGAAGTTAAAGGGTAAAGTGGCACGAGGATGACCTAATTTAATCGAGGTGGTCCAGGAAGGCTTCTCTCTAGAAATGCCATTAAACTGAAGCATGTATAAGTAGAAACTAGCTAATTGTACAGTAAGTGGAGAGTGAGGTGAGGGGATAGATGCTATCGATGCTCTGCACTAGATGATGCTATGCCCTAGGCATGACCATTTTTTCCATAAACTGTCTTTAGATGCAAGTATGGAGTACCAGACACCTAGGTTAAAAGAGGAGAAGTGAACCGGGAGGTGGTGTCGCACGCCTTTAATCCCAGCACTTGGGAGGCAGAGGCAGGAGGATCTCTGTGAGTATAAAAAGAGGGGAAGTGGTTGACCTGAAAGTGAGGAGGAATAGGGAGGGCAGGAATGCCCTGGAGCTCCTCATACTAGTTCACAAGAGCTGGTGATGCACACCCAACCCCAGCTCTGAGTTTAGCGACTTCTTGGTGACGGCATGGAGCTGCCTGTGAGTGGAGTATTTACAACATTCAAGCTGGCATCAATACAGGAAAGGCCTTTTCCTCTCTCTGAAGAAAGCTAGCCGTAAGGTTTTCTCACAATCCTCTCTAGTTTCACTAGAGGTTTAAATGATAATGTCTCCCATATGCTCATATTTGAATGCTATGATTAGGAGGTGTGGCTTTATTAGAGGAAGTGTGTCACTGGGGTGCTGGTTTGGAGGCTTCAAAAACCAAGCTGTTCCCAGTTAGCTCTGTCTCTGTCTTTTTTGTTTGTTGTTGTTTTTCGAGACAGGGTTTCTCTGTGTCACTTTGTTGCCTGACCTGGAACTACCTCTTGTAGACCAAGCTGGCCTCGAACTCACAGAGATCCTCCTGCCTCTGCCTCCTAAGTGCTGGGATTAAAGGCATGCACGACCACTGCCTGGCTTCTACATGTCTTATCATCAAGGATTTTGGAAGCTTCTCTCGCTCTTTCTAGTTCTCTCTCTCTCTCTCTCTCTCTCTCTCCCTCTCTCTCAGCATCTTTATATAACCAAAAGTCTTGGAAAAGAGAGAATAGATTGCAGGGTTTTTGCTGTCCAATGTAATAAAGATAATGTTTCCTTCAAAGGTAAAAGCTGGGCAGGTTTACTTACAAGAGGCATCAGGGAGTAAGCCTGGCTTTTCCAGAACTCTCATTCATCACCTATGATCCTGACTACTGTCTATGCATCAGCATTATCTGTTTAGCTTCATTCTTGGGGAACTTGGGAAGCAAGAGGGGCCAACGTGAACATGAAGCTGCTGTTGTGTAATGAGTAATAGAATGCTTTGCTTCTGAAACAAGAATCCCATGTCCTGTCAATATCCATGTGGCAGGCTAAGCTGCTTGTATGCAAGTAGAGTAAATCTCAAAGTGAAGTCCTCTCT
The DNA here is from genome assembly GCA_004026605.1 of Ondatra zibethicus. Classification (NCBI taxonomy): domain Eukaryota; kingdom Metazoa; phylum Chordata; class Mammalia; order Rodentia; family Cricetidae; genus Ondatra; species Ondatra zibethicus. Next base: position 179,772 of record PVIU01001584.1, on the reverse strand, counting down.
CTAGCCTTCTGCTTCCCCTTCTCTGTCAAGAGCTCTTTCCTTCTCTCTTCCTCTTTCCCTCTCTCCTTCTCTCCATAGCTAAACTTTCCTTTTCCTCTAATAATTTTGAGACAAGGTCTCACTTTGTAGACCAAGCTAGTGGCAAACTCAAACCCCTCCTGCTTCAGTGTCTCAGGCACTGTGAAGAACCTTGACAGAGCTGTCCACCCAGCTCATCAGACATATGCCTGTGAAACTACTGCTCGCTCCATGAGCATCTAGAAACAAGGTAGAGAAAAATGAAGCAAGTCAGTTACTATGCATCTTTCTGTTAATTGCCTAAAATCAAATTTAACAGCTCATCTTCCATTGTCTCCATAGTATTGCTTTGACCATTTGAGTTAATTCTCTTCTGAATTTTTGGTGAGCTGTTAGCAAGGGAAAATCATTGGAGGTCTCCAACAAGATGTATTTGGACAGAAGTCTCTTAACTTGCCCTTTATAGCTGACTCACATAGTGTTAGCTTCTTTCCATGTGTGCTATTAGCTTTAACTTTCAGAGTTCTGCATTGCAAAGAGACAACTGGATGTTTATTCAAGTATGGAAATGATGTAGACACCTTCACCAATGAAACCTTCATTGGAGAATTTGATTCTCATTACTTGTGGAGAATGCTTCAGCTTGTTAGCGCTCGTTAACCTCGACATGCAAGTGGGTTTTAGGTCTTTTTGTTAGGTAAGAGAAACCAGGACTTTTGATCTAGATCTCAAATGGTGATTTTAAACAGAGCACCATCCAGATAAAAAGTTTGAAGCTGGGAACTGAAAAATAAACTGACCTATTTCACAATTTTATATGAGTGCAGAAAAAACAAAACAAAACAAAAATCCTTTCACTGGCCTAAGAGGTATCTCCCCACAAGTCTCTGCCATTCTGTGAAGTAGCATAGTGAATACAATAAGCTTTTTGAAGCATCCATTGTTCCTCAAGCATCCTGTTCACTGAGAAGAGAAAGCAGAGCTTCCAGTCTTCTTCCCACTACATGAGATTAGTTTACCTTTCCACCAGCTTAAACAAAATAGCAGCTCAATGGACCTCATAGGACCGACCAAATCAGGAAATGGAACTCTAACCAATATTATAGCTAGGCTTAATAGTTTTCTGATATTTGGTCTAAATTTTATTGCTGTCAGTTGAGTATCTCTTTTTAAGCAATTTTATTTTCCTTCCAATTATGCACATATGTTTTGTGTAATATATCTCCTTGTGGTAGAAGAATAAGGGGGCACTGAAAATGACATTGGTTATTTAGCTTTTCTTGTTATTACAATCAATGGTTTCTTTATGATCATTTTGTTAAACTAGGCACTTACTATGTTTTTCTTTTTCTTCAGTGAAGTCAGTGCTGTTGGCCTCTTATCTCCCTGTTCAGAATTGCCCTCCCATCTGATGAGAAAGTTGATAACAGAGTCTTTTCATCAAGGTGCTTTTAAGGTAATTTTTATGTTTTTGTTTAACATGGCTCGAAGAGTAACTCCCCCCTCAAATCAAGATGCAGATGCTGATTAAACACATGGGTGTCTGCTTCCTTGCATGTTGGCCCAGTGCCTGGAAGGATCATGCACCAGCAGGTGGATGGGATTGTGGCTGATACACCTGACGTGAGAATGGACTGTAATGAAGCCTAGGCTGTACTCCAGTAAAAATCATGATCTTCATGCCTTTGACTAAATCACTTCAGATCAAGCTTCTATTATGATAGAACTAACTAGTGGTTTTCAAAATTAAAATCAGAAAGGACTCCAGTACACTCTGCCTTTTCACATGTTGTGGGGATCTTAGGCTTTGGGGGGGGTGACAGCAGAAAGAATGCTTTGGTAAACGTCACAGCAAATGGTGATCTCAATTCTTTGCCTCTCCCATTCTATCACTGTTGTCCTAGCTCAGGCTTGGCTAGGCAACTTGCTGGAGTCATCAGGACATTATCAGGACAGATATGGTATATGCAGAAGCTTGCAAAGAACTTATTGATTTCCTCTTGTATATTTATGCTATTGCCTTCACTTTGAAAGAGAGAATGGGTTGGGTCATTGGTAATTAAGAAACACATGCCTGGTCACTCCCACCAGCCGGGTTGTGGTGTGCTAAACACCCGATTTGTCAATGTATCCAGTCTTATCAGAGAAACCACACTTCTAAAACAGAAATAAATCATTCATCTAGAGAGTACTCTGCTAAGAAAATAAATGCTAATCATTTTAAGCCACTGAGATTTGAGGTGGCATCATTGAGCATTTTCATGTGATTAACAATTCATACAGTCACTGTTGAAGAAACATTTACTGAGTACCTAGTAGGCTCTGGGGCGATGCAAAGATGAGCAAGGCATAATAGGCATTGCCTTCAGAGTGCTTATATACTAATAAAAGACATGAATTTGTCAATATGTAATATCAGCATAAAACAGGGCTAAATATAAGCAAAAATATCATGCTATGCAAATTTCAGTTTCAATGTTTAAAAAGAATGCTTTAACATTATTTTTAATAACATTATTGAATAATTAGATAAATTAAATATTGAACATTTATTATATCACAAGTAGATACACAGGAAGACCTTCATACATATGAGTGTTGCTTTCACAGTATAATATATAGCAGCAGAACACTAGGTTACATTAGCATAGAAAGGGGTATTTACGCCTTGATACCTAAGTTTCATTTTCACCTATCCACCCATTTGAGGTTGAGGGATGGATTCTCTGAAATTTTGAACCCCAAATATAAGGTAATTTGCCTTTCAATGGGAAGGAAGCAAAGTACTCTTTGCCTTGTAAGAGATAATACTAAATGAAGAGAAGGGTGTAGAGGTATCTAGCCAGAGAAAAGAGAAGAAGAAAATAAAAGGAAAGTCAAACATCTTCACAGTGCTGGTCATGTGGCCCACGGACCTGCAGTATCAACTTGTCCTGGGAATGCATTGGAAACACTGAGCACAAGCCCCAACCTAGACATACTGAATCAGAATCTTCTTGATGCCTAGGATGCCAGATAATTCTCAACCACACTAAAGTCTAAGGTGAAAGTTTGAGATGCCCTGTCTATTCTACATACTTCAAGTATGCTTATCTGAGTACCACAGCAGATAAGCAAATACAAGTCTCAGTTTTCCTCAGATGCACTTAAGTACATGAAAGACAGTATCAATCAATCAATAAAACTAATAAGAACATTTGAATATCAATACAGCACCAAAGAGGCTATTTCAAATACTGCTTTTCAAATTGGGATATGAGATCTAAGAGAGGATTGCACAGTCATTTAAATGAATTTAAAATTTCAACAATGGTTGGAGGTTAGAATTTCTGGTGTATCTTTACAAAATCTCAGTGATCAAGCCTTTGTCCAAACCAACCTAAATCAAAATGTTTGGTGATATGGAAGGGCAGGGAATGGCGGATGGGATGGTTAATTTTTATTATCAAATTGATGAGATTTCTATTTTCTATAGAAACATATCTCTGGCCGTGTCTTGAGGTTGTTTCCAGAAAAGTTCTACCTAGTAAGGAATACCTACTGTGAACATAGGTGTCACTGTCCTGTGAGGTGGCAGACTAAATAAAAAGAGACAAGTGAGCTGAGCACCAGCATTCTTCCATCTGCTGCAGACCAGGAGCTCAGTGTGACCAGCTTACACACCTACTACCACACCATCCCACCCTGGTTTGACGGGACTCTCAAACTGAGCCCAAATAAACCCCTTTCTCTTAGGTTGTTTTCGCCTGATATTTTATACAGAAATGAGGAAAGTAAGTAGTACAAGGGGTAAACCCAAATATCTGTACTTTTAAAGACTTTTTTAGGTCTTTTGATGTGTGAATTCTTTAAAGAACCACTGATTTAAAAGGTTGAATAGAAAAGAGATGGAAGAGAGAATGTTTGAGTGTCCCACGAGCCTGTGGAGACTGGGTTTGAGACTTCTGTGTTGTACATGTGTGCAATAGACTATTGTGCTATGCATGAAGGGAGCTTTTCCAGCTAGGGAAGCACGTACAGCTATTCACTATTGAGATACTGCACATTAAGCAAACCATCAAAGATAGAGAAATAGTCACAAGTGAAGGTCTTGATTTTTTTTTCTTTTTTTATAAGAAAAATTATACCCAAGCTCAAATCCAAGTAAGAAAAAAACAATTTTAAGACATTGAATTTATAATAGATCTTGAATAGACAGGAACTGAAGAATTTGTCAGAGATTTGACTAAAACTAATACATTCAAGTTTGTTCTATGGAGGAAAATATGAGCTATAAACTTCTAGCCATGGAGGGTAGTCATGCTCAACCTGCCAAATCCACAGCATCCTGGGTACAGAAATGTTCTATCTAGATTACTAATGGAGATATCCCTGAAATGTATGGGTACCAAGGACATTCAATAGGTTGTACCATGGAAGGAGCACTTCCTATGCTGTGTTTTATATTGCGTTTTGATTTTTAAAGTATCTCATGTAGTCTAGGCTAGCCTCCAGCTTAATATGTAACTGATGTTGGGCTTGAACTCTCTCCTTATGCCTTCAGTCTTCAAGTGCTGCAATCACAAGTGTGTGTCAAAGTGACTGGCTCTGTAATATTTCTCAACGTTGGGGAACCTTGAAAATCTGCCAATGGCAAAAACAAAACAAAACAACAACAACAAAAACTTCTTCCAATGAAAGTACATATATTCAACTAAACACAGAGTTTTTCAGGAAAAGAAAGGATCCCTCATGTCATTCATGGAACACTCCCTCACCGCACTGATTTCTGGATTGAGTCCCCCAAAGGTTGTGACTTCAGGAAAGCTTATTTCCCTGTGAGTGTGCCACATGTTATTCGGCCATCCATCAATTGGTGACAAGTTGATATGCACAGTCTTCATCTCACAGAATTAATAAAGCAGGGAACAAATTTAGTAAGTGCAGACTTGCAGTAATCACAGAGGCAGTCCCGGTGTCCCAGCGCTCGGTCCTGCTGGCGGCGCGGCACGATCCAATCCATGCTGCCTTCCCTGTATTAGAGCCAGAACTTGCTGCTTCCCTCTCACTGCATCTCATCTTCACTTGGAACTTCCCTTGGAAAAGTTATGGCGAAGCTCACCTAACATAAAGGCTGCCATCTTTTCTGTTTTGCTTGTTTGTTGTTTTTTCGAGACAGGGCTTCTTTGTAACAGCCCTGGTTATGCTGGAACTTGCTCTCTTGATCAGGCTGGCTTCACACTCATAGAGATCCGCCTGCCTCTGTCTCCCAAGTGTCAGGACTAAAGGCGTGGACCACCACCCGGCAGCATCTTAATTTAAAGAAAAGAGTCCAGCTGAGCAGTGTTAAGTGAATTCATGTGCAATCTCTATAACACTTTCTTCTTTACAGCTAAAAGTGTATGCACTAAAAGAAGAACTCTGTATTCCTTTCCCTACAATTCCTGGTTACTACTGTTCTGTTCTATCTCTAGGACTGTGAAGGTGTGTGTGTGTGTGTGTGTGTGTGCATGCATGTGTGTATGTGTATGTGCATGTATGTAGCATGTGTGTGTGCATGCGTGTGGTGCATGCGAGTGTGCATGTGTGTGGTGTGTATGAGTGTGTGTGTGGCATCTGCATGTGATGTGTGTCTGTGTATGTTTAGCATGTCTCTAGGAATGTGAAGCTGTGTGTATGTGCATTTGTGTTTTATTTCATTGAGCATAATGTCCTCCAGGTTCATCCATGTTACATTCTGTGTCAAGCTTTCTTTCCTCCTTAAGATTTCTAGTATTCCCTTGTGTGTATCTACTACACTTTTCTATTTAGTCATCTGTAGGTGAACATTTTCATTACTTCTTTTAGCTATTGTAAGCTGGGTTTGATAGTGCACGGCTGTGGTTCAACTACTTGAGAAGCTGAGGGTTGAGGCAGGAGTCAATTACCAGTTGAAGGCCAGCCTCTGCTAGAGAGAGAATTCAAGACCAGCCTGGATAACTTAGAAAGACGCCGTCTAAAGTTAAAACAAAACAAAACGAAACAAAACGTTAGGGATATAGTTCAATTGTAGAATAGTTGCCTAGATGTGCAAGACCCTAGGTTTAATTTGTAGTAAGTAACATACAGAGAGAGAGAGGGAGAAAGAGAGAGAGAGAGAGAGAGAGAGAGACTCTAAAGCTTCGTCTTGGTTAGCTTTTTCTGTTGCTGTGACACTATAACACCAAACGCTATAACACCAAAAGCAATTTGGAGAAAATGGTGCGTTCTCACAGCTCACAGTCTGTTGTTGGCATCTCTCCTGGAGCTGCCCTCTCCAGACCTGACCTCAGTGCACCAAGTGCCAGCCTCTCCCCTGGAGTTGCCCTCTTCTGACCCTGCCCCTCAGAAAGCCCACCAAGGTTCAGCTCCTCCCCTGGAACTGCTCAAGACTGCTTACAGGCTATTTAATCCCTGGTGGCCAGACCTGCCATGTTTTCTGTCTCCTGCTTTCCCGAGAGTCATCCAGGAGTTGCTTCACTCTGCTTTGTTTATTAAACCTGGACTTATTAATTCAGCTTGATTGCCTTATTGCATTGTCAGAGAATGCCCAATAACTGGGAATCCAATATTTATCATCTGTCATGAATGGAAATCGGAGCAGAAACTCAAGACAGGAACCTGGAGGCAGGAATTGAAGCAGACACCATGGGGGAGCATTACTTCCTGGTTTTCATCCATGACTTGCTCAGTTTACTTTCTTATACAACCCAGATCCACCTGCCCAGGGGTGGTGCAACCCACAGTTGTCAATTAATCAAGAAAATGCTCCTAAGACATGCCCACAGACCAATCTAACAGAGCCAATTCCTCACCTAAGGTTCCCTCTGTCTTCCCATGTGACTCTAGTTTGTCCAGTTGATGAAAAAAGGTCAACAATACAAACTTTTAAAAGATGTTCCTCCTGTGAGGAAGAATGGAGAAACAACCTGAGGCTCTCAATACTCCCGAAACGAAAGAGAGAACTTTCAGCCATTCATTGTCAAGAATGAGAAGTACAAACCTCAGATCTGAGCTCTCATACAGGACAGAATGGTAGGATTCAAGGACTGTTTTAAAAAATGTCCAATTATAAAAATAATACATGTTGACTATAAAATTTTTGAAAACTAAAACTGTCAAACTTTCTTCTAACACAGCAACTGAGAGAGACCAGGCTGGTCTACAGAGCGGGTACAAAGAGAGAAGGCTGGCAGGGACACTGGTTTTCCTCAGACTTCTTTTAATCTGGGCCACTGCTTGCCTAGTGCCACCTACTGTTGGGGAGGAACTTCTCTCCCTTGCTGTCCTGCCCAGGAATGCTGCCATGGCTTTGCCAAAACTTAGCTTAATTTCAGATCCTGTCAGGTTGACAATCAAGTTTAATCATCCCCCAAAATGATTTGTAAAATAAAAAATTAAGACAGGGCCTTATTATAAAGCTCACACTGACCCAAACTCACAATTTTTCTGTCTTCATCTACCACATGCTGAGATAATAATTATGTGCCACCATTTCTACTTCAATGAAAATTTAAAATTGTTTTATTATGTGTATGCATCTGTGTGTGTGTGTCTATGCATGTATATTCGGGAGCCCATAAGGACCCAAAGAGAATATTGTATCCTATGGAGCTGAAGTTACAGGTACTTGTGAGCTTTCTGTTGCAGGTGTTGGGAATTGAACTTGGCTCTTCTACGAGATCAGCAAGCAAGCACTTTTATCTGCTAGACCATCTGACCATCATAAATTTATTTTTTTCTGCCTCCAATTTTGGAATCCATAGAGAAGTATTATTTGTGCCCAGTGGTTTTCCAGAAGACAGATTGACTTAAGTATCATTGAGTAGTCTCAGATCTAAATCTGAAGGACAACTTGATATGCGAAATCTCAATTACATGTAGCCAAGGATCAGGCATTGAAAGGGAAATTTCAGAACATTAGTAGGTATCTTAGAATATGTGATAGGCAGGCAGAGCCTTGGGTCTTTTATTCATATTAGCACTTTTTCATGTTACTTTAAACAACAAAAGACACTTTATGTTGTTATGGCCTTATGAAGAGACTTTCTGAACTTACCCTACTGGGTACAGCATATGGGCACAGACCTTAAAAGTAAAGAGCTCCTTCCCACATTTAAATCATTGGGTCTATGAGAAGTATGATCATTTAATAATGATCAGAGGGATACTACAGGAGAATGACTTGGTGACGTGGTTGGCTTTTAAGGAAGAAAATGACCACAAACAAGGAATGTGAGTGGCTTCTAAAAGCCAGGGATATCCCTTACCTGTCAATTATCAAGAAAATGAAAACCTGATTCTATAATCAACAGTACAAAGAAGAGTATCCCCTCCCAAAAAGGGAACACATTGATTTTAGACTAGTAACCTCTGTATTAAATCTTTTACAAAGAAAATAATAACTGGTGTTTTTCTGAGTCATTCCATTTGAGTTAAATTGTTGTGGCACTATCTTAGTGACTGGTTGTGGCAGATTTTATTTTATTTCTAAAGTTGGTCCAGGATTGCTCTAGACCTTCTTCCCATTGAAAAGCACACTGCCTCTAATTTCAATGTGGGTATGGTAAGTTCACTCTTAACCTACAGAATTAGACAAAAGTGGGGCTGCTGGCCATGAAACTTTTACTTTGTTGCCTGAAACACCAACTCAGAGCCTAGGGTGCTGGGTGCATGCAAACTGAGGGTCCTTGGGGTACTTTACAGAGTAGAACAAAGTCATGAAGAGAGACTCCAAGGAAAGGCATGGATGGGAAATTCAGACTTCCAAACTATCTTGCTCCTATGCCACATATGTGGCTAGAAACACATTTAGATGATTCCAGTCCCTAACAGCCAGCCACCCCATCTCAACCTTTTCCCAACTGAAGCCTAGATAAAGAAGTGCCCAGCCATCTTAAATACGACTAACTCCTGACCTGTGGGATCTTTAAGCATTATAAAATGATTATTGTTCTCTGCCTCAAGGCCATGAGCCTCTGCTATTCACATTAATACTGGGAGCACACTGAAACAGGTGCCTATGAAGTCAACTGTCACATGCAAGATAGGAAACTTTATTCCTTCCAAAAACAATGGAGCTCTAACTAAGAACTATTGGCCTAAGACATTAGTATATGTCTACCAAGGGCTGAGTGTATAGCTCAGTGGCCGAGCAGGTGCTTAGTGTGAATGAGGTCTTATGTACAATCCTAAGTTCACATATAAATAAGTAACCAAATGTAAATGTTTCTATACCTATATGTGGATATATAGCTATAGTTACTGATCTGAAGTTTCAATTTTCACTTCTTACCCCACACTGAGGTTTCTGATAGCTGTGATTTTTCCTTGAAGAGTGTCTCATACACACACACACACACACACACACACACACACACACACACACACACACACACACATGTGTAGGAGGTCCTTCTGTTTATGTGTTGCTTTTATTGGTTAATCAATAAAGAAACTGCTTAGCCTGATAGGGCAGAACTTAGGTAGGTGGAGAAGACAGAACTGAATTCTGGGAGGAAGAAAGCAGAGTCAGAGAACTGCCATGGAGCCACCAGAATCAGACATGCTGAATCTTTACCAGTAAGCCACTGTCACATGGCGATACACAAATTAATGGAGATGGGTTAAACTAATATGAAAGAGTTAACCGATAAGAGGCTAGAGATAATGGGCCAGGCAGTGATTTAATTAATACAATTTCTGTGTGGTTATTTAGGGTGTAAGCTAGCTAGGCAGCTGGGACAAACAAAGGAGCCTTCTCCTTGTAACAACTGGCACCTTCAATGTGGTCAACTAATTCCACGTAAAACCTGAGAGGGCTTGAAAAGGAACTCTAGACACAAATATAGAGTTTAACACAGCTTTTAGCTGTTTGCTGGTGGGGTGCCACAGAGAAAATTTCCTGACTCAGCAGCCGTAGCAGGAAAAAAGTGGCGGTTGTAAAATACCGGCTTTCTGGGCTGTGCTGCCAGGGCAACTTCTGTCTCTTGTGGAAGACAGAGCATTTGGACGGGGTTTGTGAGCAGATTGCTGCAGCTTGCTTGATGGCAACATGGACCAGCTTTGTGCCTGGAAGTTGGACAGTGTGCACCGCTCAGAGACACAAGCAGCTCTGCCATGCTGGAATGTGTGGAGCCAGCACGGGCAGGAACAACTGTATTTACCATAATAACAGTGCAGCTTAAGTTTAGACTGGGCAGGCAAACAGGTGTTAACGTATTACCCTTACTAATGGCGCAACTTAAGTTTTTAAGAAGAGCTTAGCATTTTAAGAAGTGCTCCTGGACGGTAAAGAATTACAGATTCACAGTAGGACAGATTCAGACATAAACGACCTCTAAATGGGTTACAGTGTTGGACAAATGTACATAGGCTTGGGAGAGAGAAGAAAAAGATTATAGAGAGTCATAAAATAAAGTTAATGCTTTAAAAAGGAAGGGTAAAGTCTTTAAAGAGATAGTACAGATAATCACAGATTAAAGGAAATAAAAATAAATAAGCCACATAAAAAATGGAAAATTCACAGAGAGTCTGGATTATGTATATTGTGTTTTCTTTGAATTTTTTTTACTGTGAAGGAGCTAAGTACAGAGAGACATTTCATTGTATGGGCTGCTAAGCTAAACGAACATGTATATTATAATTGTATCTTGACTTCAGAATTTGGGTCTAAGGATATAGTGCTTTGGAAAAGAGGTTCTTCTTTTGTTTTCACAGAAGATGAGAACCTGTGGATTGCTTCTACACCAATATGGTTTCATGGACCAAGGCCTCTTGAAAGGTTACCATGAATACCCTCGAAAAATTACTTCACTCAACTGCTGACTGACATGAACCTAGCACACAGGCTTCACCATGAAAGACCTGATTAACAGCGCCTTCATACAGCAGGAAGCAGTTTGGAGAGAAAAAACTGAGCCAATATTCCCAAATATTGTTTATAAATGTTCTTTTACATTTAAAGGAGGATATGATATAAATATGAATAATTTGCATTGGTATGGATCTCGCTTTATTGGATACAAATTTAAGGTCAATTTTGTTATACGTATATGTATTTCTGATCTTGATTAAGGTATTGTGATTGTGTAGTTCATTTTAAAAATGTAATGTATAATTAAGAAATATAGGTTAATATATAGTCATCTATAATAGTCAAGCTTGTAGTCATGTTAGATTTTCTAGATGTATAGAGATATATTTCAGTTAGATGGGTATTCTTCAAGTCTTTCAGAGATCTTAAGAATATGGCATTTAAATGTTTTAATAACTTAGGACTTTCATGACAATGGGACACATCTGCTCCTGGCAGTACCAACTACTTCAAGAGGAAGATGGGCATCAAAGAGGCTCCTTATGGAGTTTGCTAGCCATTTGAGCAAGAAACTGCTCTTGCCTGGACTGCTTCACTAGACATGCAGAACTCACAGAGAAATGACTGCTGAACTTGCCTAAAGGTGAGATGGTCCTTTGGGGTTTCTGCTTCATGAAAGAGTCTGTGAGACATTCTTCAGTACACAGAAGAAAGTAACTAAAAACTGCCAACATAGGCAGAACTGTCTTTGAAATTTCCTGCTTCATGGAGAAGTCTGCTGGATACTATGGGCCTATAGGCTGAAGATGGATGCCCCCATGGTACAGAACTTTGGGTAAATGTCCAGGCAGCGACAGCGAGATGTCTCTGTCAATTCTATAGTTTTGAAGTTGTTTATAATGCACTTCCTGTTTACTTAGGTAATATTATATCCTTCTGGAGTCTTTGATGGAGTTGAAGAATAGATAGTTATGATTATAGTTATGGTTATAGTTTTCCTTAATTCTTGCTTGATACCTGTTTTGTTATATGTAATTTTACTATGTTAAAGTTAAAGCCTTCCTTTCCTTTTTAAACAAAAAAGGGGAAATGTTGTAGGAGGTCCTTCTGTTTATGTGTTGCTTTTATTGGTTAATCAATAAAGAAACTGCTTGGCCTGATAGGGCAGAACTTAGGTAAGCAGAACTGAATTCTGGGAGGAAGAAAGCAGAGTCAGAGAACTGCCATGGAGCCACCAGAATCAGATATGCTGAATCTTTACCAGTAAGCCACTGTCACATGACGATACACAGGTTAATGGAGATGGGTTAAACTAATATGTAAGAGTTAGCTGATAAGAGGCTAGAGATAATGGGCCAGGCAGTGATTTAATTAATACAGTTTCTGTGTGGTTATTTCAGATGTAATCTAGGCAGGCGGCCGGGACAAACAAAGGGCCCCTCTCCTTGTAACACACACACACACACAAACACACACACACACACAGATATACAGTTATTCATGACAGTTTTTAGCTCTTATCATTGAGTAAATAAGAATCCCAAGATTAGGCTCCTTTCTGTTCACTGGCCTCTCTTACTGACATGGTGCATGCTAAGAAATGCTTCTGAATTCCTGGAGAGATAAATATTAACCAAATTAAGTACAGTAAAGAAGTGTATAGCTCACATTTATCTGCTATCAGCAAAGTGTGTATATTGGAGTTAAAGGCAGTCTCCGAGGACATACCAAGATTTTCCTTGTCTTCATATGTTGTTTTATTTGTTCTTGTTTTCTCATCATCTATTATGTTTCTCTCAGAGTGAGGAACTCAGGGACAATGGCTCAATGAGGTTTCAGTCTATCATTACCAAAGAAACAGTTAGTTGAAATTCCACAGGCTCCTTAACAACTTGTCTTCTTTCATTTTGAGTCTACAGTGCCATATGCCGGGTTTTCTTCTTTTCTGTATATTTGTGGGCATTTTAGCAGGAAATCATAATGTTGCCTATCAGATATGTCTAGACAGTCCCTTTATGAATCTCAATAGTAGACACACCCCTAAAGGCTTTTTGCTGTAGGACTATACCTTCAAATGTTTTAACATAAGATATGAAAGTTAAATGAGAGAATATTCTGATACATGAAATTTAGCTCTACTCCAGTTTTTCAAGAATGCATCTGTTCATGTCTTTAGGCATCCATAAATGAATTGATAATTTGATATCAGGGGGAGTTGGCTACACATATGACACATTATGACGCTACAGAATTTGGAAGGAATAGCATTATGTTCTTGAAGTATTTTTGATAAAACAGTGTTACAACTTCTGGTGTTTAAGTGTGCAAACTGAATTAAAATTAAATTTTAATTACTATATTATAGTGTCTAATGTCCTTCCAATAGCCAGATTAATGGCAAGCTGTGGATTGCATCATATTAACCCACCTTAGCTGTTCAGAACATACCTATTAAACTAAAAACAGGTGACCACAGGATTTTATGTGTTAAAAAGTAAACAGAAAATAATACCAGTTTCCCAGGTTCATGAAGTCAACTTTCTCATAAGGAAATAGAGCCCAACAAAGAAGCATCAAGTGAACGGTTGAAGTTTGGAACAAAAACAGAAAATAAGGAAACATGTTTCACTTTATTTGGATCGTGACATCGTAGCCTTTTTAAGGGAAAGAAAATGACTTTATAAAGGTACCTATTAAAACACTGGTACATGATGTTGCATATTACTTGAGGCTTTGTCTGTAAGATAAAATTCCCAAAGTAATTTTCTAACTGAGTCCATAATTCTTTCTGCATCCTTATGCCTGAAATGCATGGTTTCTCCTTTCTGATTGTATTTAGGACTTCTGTCTTTATAGTATATGGGCACAGAAGACTATGTTATATTTGCCATGGGAACTATAATTTTTAAGACCCCTGTGCTTGTAAAATCTTTACCTTTATTATGGTACTATAAAGTGGGTTTTCTATTTTATAGAGAATTACACATGAAAGCAGCACAATGCTGCACGAGTGTATGAATGTAGAGATAGTTTCATGATATTGTGCCTTATTCTTTTAAAGTTCCTCATGGATTACAAGCACTTTGACCAGCCTGCTGTTGGCTACCTGTGATCAATTGCTGTATATCAGTATATTCTTCCGTTACCCTTATATTGGAATGAGTCATCACATCTCCAGTTATGGAACTTCCCATCACTGCCAACTAGATTAAGCACCGTCTTATCTTGGCTTTTGTAGGATGTAAGTGGAAATGAGAGTGTGAATTCTGAAGCAAAGCCTTAAGAAACACAGAGTGTCCCTTTGTCCTCTGTACTTCTGTCATCTGACATGAGTAGAGCAAGTGTGTTGCATGTAGCTGTATGGAAGCTGAATGAGTTGTGCCCCAACACAAATGCCCAAGTCTAGGGCATTTGAATACTTGGCCCCCACTTTGGTGGCTCTTTGGGAAGGATTAACAAGTGTGGCCTTGTTGAAGGAGATATGCCACTGGTGGGCTTGAGGTTTCAAAAGCATTCTGTCATTGCCAGTATGCTTTCTCTGCTTCCTGCTTGCAGTAAAAGATGCAAGCTGCACTTGCCATCGTGACTTCACTGCCATCACGGGCTCTAACCCTCTGGAACTAGAGGCCCCAAATAAACTTTTCCTTTGCTGTGGTGGTTTGAATAAAAATGGTCCCCACTAGCCCAGTAGGAATTGGCACTATTCGGAGGTGTGGCCTTGCTGGAAGAAGTGTGTCACTGGGTGGGTTTCGAGGTCTCAGAAGCTCAGGCCGGGCATCATGGCTCACTGTCTCTGCCTGCTGTCTGCCAATTGGTTGTAGAACTCTCAGCTACCTTTCCAGCACCAAGTCTGCCTGCAAGCTGCCATGTTTCCTGTAATGATGACAATGAACTAAACCTCTGAAGTATAAGTGTATAAGCCAGCCCCAATTAAATGCTTTTCTTTATAAGAGTTGCTGTGGTCATGATGTCTTTTTCTTTCTTGTTTTTCGAGACAGGATTTCTTTATGTAGCCATGGTTGTTCGGAAACTCCCTCTGTACAGCAGGCTGGTTTCTAATTCACAGAAATTTATCTGTCTTTGCTTCATGAGTGCTGGGATTAAAGATGGGTGTTACCACTGCTGCCTAGTTATCATGGTGTTTCTTCATAGTCATAAAACCCTAACTAAGACAGTTGCCATGGCCATGGTGTTTATCACAGAAGTAGAACAGTGACTAAAACAGGCTTCTCCTCCCGAAATACAGACAGAAAACAAAATGAACACATGTGGAAAAGACTTGAGCTCAACCACAAATCTAGAATCCAACAAAGCCCATTTTGTCCCAGTCAATCCAATTGAGATCGGGTAACCTACTGCCAACCTGTAACTCCTCAGTGAATAAAATAAGTGTTTGTGTTTTAACTCATTCAGATATTGGGGTTGTTTGTTATGGATTTTTGTTATGACATAGCTAATTGATACCTTTCCCATCACTGATTCCTAAGCATCTGTCTTCCTTTGTGCCCACTGAGAGCTTTTTAACTGGTTATTCAAATGGATAGAATCAATTGAGTGAGTCAAAAACCAAATGAGACATTTTTGCCATACATTTTTCAGGGTACAAAAATATATTACATGCCTCCAATATTCACATTTCAGTCACCTTTTAAGAATAATTTCTTTCTAATATATATGTATATATATATGGTTTTAATGAAAGCTTAGAAATTCAGTGTCTTAAATAAGTTATGTATTTATCTCTCTAATAAAAGTTGGTGGGTGCAGTCAATGTTGTGTAGTTAGTTTTCCATACAGCAATCCAGAGACCAAGCAGCTATGCCTGGCTTCTCTGCCAGGCTGTGCATCTTGGGAGCGAGGTCACTGTGTCTGTATTTCTGTACAGTGCACAGCAGGAACAGAGAGGGAGAAACACTGTAGGGTGAGCATTTTTTTTTTGGTAAAGCAAGTAATATAGAAAATGAACACATTGCTTTCTCTAGCATTCTATGGATGAAAACGGAGTCACATGGCCACACCCAGCCACAACGGGGAATAGAAAATGTAGCCTCCAGATGGATGGCTGTGTTCCCAGCTGAAACTCAATTCCAATGGAAGAGAAAAATAGATTTGGAAGGGGAGGAGCCAGAAGTCTATCACACATAGGTATGCAGACACTACATATAAATCCATTTTTGGTTTCAGATTTTTATTTTCATTTTTTGGTAGGCATTCTAAAAAATAATGTCAATTTTGTTCTCTATGACTAGAATGAGAGTTTAGCTGTCTCTGGAGCCAGCCCAGTCCTGTGTGAAAATGGGACAAGGGATGAAATGAGGGCGTGTTTCATTTCAGGTCCTCAGAGAAACAAGAAAACAAAAACGGGACTGAATACACCAAGTTTTATTGTGAAAATAGAAATAAATGATAAAACCATAAAAAAGAGAAAGCCACAAACCTCCCACTTCCCAGAGGATAATGCTGTTCCATACATATAAATATATTAGCATGTTAACCTGGCTTGAATGAATGAAGTTGAGTGCTCATAAAGGCTTAGAAGTCAGTTAGAGTCAAGGGCGGTCTCTGTAGCGTCCACAGTTCCTAAACATGATTTGCAATTCTTTGTGTTTCACGCTGTTTCACCCAAGATGAAGGGTTCATATAGATACTGCTCCTAACAATGCTGAGATGTTGGCTGAAAATGCAATTCTCCCACCTTAAGCACATGAATTTTATTACAAGTAGCATAACTCTAAGTGAATTTTATACCATGTTCCTATTTTATAGAATTATTATTTATCAGTTTAGTTTGATTTTTAAGGTTACTTTTTCCTTAAATCACTTAAGACTGAGCCTACGGGGCTATTCTCTGCCTTGCTGTGGTAGACTGGGCTCTTACAAACAATTTCTGAGGGAATAAAGAACAAGCCAGTGAGAAGCTGGCTCCTTAGTTTCTATTGTGCTCTAAAGGATAATGGAGCTACAAGTCGTGAGGTCAAGTGGGCCTGCCAGTCTCAGAACAAGCAGGACAGGTCACAGGGGGCGGGGGGATGACCGGTCTGTTTCTTATATTGTCTTGTTTTCTTGTCTCACATTTTAGTAGGTAAGCTGGGTGCCTATTGCCAATGTTAGAGTAAAAACTTCCACATCGAGGCAATGTGCTCTCAGGCCTGGAGATCTAATATTCCAGCTGTCCTGGGCCCTTCACTTGGGTAGGGGCTACCCTTAAAATCTGGAGTCACCGTGAGTTAAATTAGAGAGATAGGTGGGTAACTAGTTCTTCCCTGAGATCCTTTTGCCTCCTAGAATCCCAGTCCCCTGTGCAGGGCTGCAGCTGTGTAGTTAGTAAGTCAGCCTGCTCTTCAGAAAAATGCTATTTTTCCTGTTCTTTTTTTCCCTAAGCATGCTTTCCTTAACACTCTGGGCTTCCCTTCACAATATTTTGTGCTTACTTTCTTTTTGTAAAGTCTCCCTCCCTATTATGCAGCTGCTTGTTGATCATGTATCTGCCCTCTGTGCCAGCTCAATGGTGCCTTAGTCAGCGTTTTGTCGCTGTCCGGAGACACCATGACCAGGGCAACTCTTATACATTGGCGACTCGCTTCCAGTGTCAGTTTAGTACATTGTCATCGTGGCGAGAAGCACGGATGGACGAGTAGACGAGGTGCTGGAGAGCTACATCCTGATGGGGGAGGAGGGTGAGAGAGACTGGGCCTGGAAACCTCAAAGCCCACCCTCACTAACACATTTTCTTCAACAAGGCCGCATCTTCTAATCCTATCCTGTCCACTCCCTGATGACTAAACATTCAGATATATGAGCCTATGGGGGCAATTCTTACTCAAACCACCCCAGATTGCCCGCTGTTTTCCTTAGGTTCACAGCCCCTCCCGAGAAGCAGCTGAGCTTCACAGAGTGTCATCTTTGCAGGTTTTCTTTTAAGCTCTAATAGAATTGCCCTTGAGCTTGCGGTCCTTTCTCATTTTATGAACGAGACTAAGACCGACAAGAGTGGCTACAGATGTGTGATCTGGTGACACCTAAAATTCCAGTAACATCAGCAGAATGGAAGAACCTCAGGACGTCAGGAAGGAGATGAGGTTCTGGATGAGGTGTGTGGGGGCTGGAGAAGAATTCCATTACATGGCTGACTACCGGCTTCTGTTCTCTTTCTTTGTATAATGCATCCTCACATAGGATTGGGAGGCTAGTCCTGTTTCTCTGCCCTCTCAGTAATCATCAGTCTAATGTAATGATGAGTTTAGCCAAAACTTTCAGTGAGGCTAATTTTTTACATTTTATTTATCAGCAGTGATTACATCTAGCCAAAAGTACTAACTTACCTGCTCAGTTTCGCTACAGCAAGAAGGGCATTAGAAAAAAAAAAAAAGGTTTCCCTGTGTGAAGTGTGGTATTCCTTCCTTGGAAGCTAGTTAACTTCTGACCTTTCTGTCTCTTGGTTTCCTTACTCTGAGCATGACAACCAATTTCCCCTTGAACCTTTTTTTTTGTAAAGATAAACTAATAAAAGAGATACATTAAAAAAAATAAAACTATATGAGGTATTTGCCACTTTAATTACCATTATCACTCAAATGCTTTCCTATGGGAGAAGCAAACACAAGCATCCCAGCGCTGGAGGTTAAAGAGAACCGTATGTCATGACTAAGCAGGGCAGACAGTGATAAGACTAGGATGTAGTGTTCTGCCAAAATTGTCAGTCATTAGATGGTTATGGAGACTAGACTTAAGATATGAAAAGATAAAGCCTACGTGGTTTTACCGGCGTGGGCTTTCTAGAAAAATAACATCTCTGGAAAGGTCTTCACCAAGTGCGAATGAGTCCCTCCAAACAGAGTTGGGTGGCAGGAGCAGTCAGCATGTCTACATCTGGAGACCAATGATGAAGGGAAGGCCATTTACAGGTGACAAGGAAATGAGTTCCTAGGCAGGAGCGCCAGCCTCCCAGGACGCTCCCAGGGCTGACTTCTCTCCTCGCCAGTCCCTCTCTGGGAAGCTGCTGGCGCGTGGGGGCTTCAGGTAGCGGCTCCGTCAGGGCCGGAACCCCTGGCCCGGCGCGAGCCCGCCCGCTCGGCCGCGCGCCCCAGGCTCGGCCGCGCGCCTGCGCACCGGCCCGGGACGCGAGGTTAGCAGAGGTGGAGCGCGGGGAGGGCGCGCGGCGGGAGGCGGACGCCGTTACGGCGCGAGCGTGGTCACGTGCCCGCTGGTCACCGCCGCCACCTCCAGCCCTTCTCTTGCCGCTCGGGCCGGCAGGTTCCACGAGAGCCCGGCAGACTGAGGGGGAGAGAGAGAGCGAGCGAGCGAGAGACAGAGAGAGAGAGACAGAAAGAGAGAAAGGAAGGAGGGGAGGAGATTCAGGGAATAGGAGCTGGGGAGCCCTGCTGCGCACAGGTAAACACATCACGATCACGACGCTAACGGTGAAAAAGCGCCTCGCCTCCCCGGCGTCCTCCCCGGCCAGCCGCACACGCCGTCGCTCCCTCCCCGGCCTCCCCTTAGCCTCCCTCGCCGGGGCCGTCCCGCCGCCCTGAGGCCTGAGGCGGCCCCGGCCGACCCGCTCCGCGCTCGCTCGGCCGTGGGTTCGGCGCGGGCTGGGGAGGAGGCGGGCGGAGGCTCGATCGGCGGCGGCGGCGGCGGGCGGGCGGGCGGGCGAGGCAGCCCCGCAGTCCGCTCTCCCGCTCCGCTGGAGGCCTCCGAGGCCCCGGAGCCACCGGGCAGAGCCGGATGGCTCAGCCAGCCCCACTTCCTCCTTGGTCGGTTCCCCTGTGCATTTCAGCCCTGGCAGCACGCTTCCTTCACAGGCCGGAAGTCAGGCTGCTCGAGCCCTGGGACGAGCAGCCTCTGAAGAGAGAAACCCTGCTGCCTTCATTTGTTGTAGCGCTTCTTAAGTATTCACACCAGCTTGAAAGTTCGAGGCCTGTCAGGAACCTAGTACAACTATGGTGAAAGTTGCCCTCCCCCCTGGTTTTCTGGAAGTATACTAATCTTTCCAAACATTCTGTGCAAAAGCGACCTAGAGTTTGGTCAATACAAGTTATGAATAGTTAAGAGTTTAAGTATTTTAAGTTATTAACTAATTCAGCTTTCGAGTAGTTTTTGAAGTTTACGGTTTTTTTATACCTGCCCCTCCCCCCGCCCCTGCAATCGCTTTCTGAAGAATCTCATTTCTCAAGTGTGAGTTGACCGGAATCCAGAAACTTTAACATGAAGGTTACATGTTAAACTGATTGGACTGAAACGTTACCGCTTTTGTATGTGTAGTACATCAAAATATAATCCATAAAACCAGAAATTATTAGTGCTGTGCTGCGCACAGAAGGCATCCGTTGTAGGCACCATAGAAAAAGAAATCCGCTTTTATGTTGTGTTTGAATTTGAATGTAAAGTAATGCAGCAGTGTGATAGAGTACTGGTCAGACCTGACTCACCTGGGTTCTTGTTAAAATGTGATGCTAATTTAGTAGATGTCACATTGATACAGCGGTGCTGAACAAGAAAGACCCTGTTCTGTACCCAAGATGTAGGTAATGCCTGGATGTAGAGATGGCCTGGTTTAGGAAGGTTCAGTGAAGGGTGAAATAAAGAGTGAGCCAGCTCTGGACTTCAGGGCAAGGAAAAGTACAAAATTCCATGTTCTGTATGTTTTGTGATGCCTGCATCACATTTTTGTTTGTATTTTGCTATAATAGTTTGGTGTGCTTCTTGAAAACCTTGCTTCCCAGGTGGTTGAGTTTTGTAAGACATAGGCTAGGAATCTTGAGTCCACATGTAATGCTGGATGAAAGTGTCTTTATTGGCAAAAGCAGTGTGTCTGATATCTCAATTGGGTAGTGTAATCTCGAGATTTGAAGCAGATTTTTCTGAGCATTTGAGAGGCACAAAAGGTGTCCTAACTGGATCCAGCTTTTCTTCTCTTTGTGTGATTTTTATAATGTAATTGAAAGAGTTTAAGGTGTTCCATATAACATCCTATGCTTTTCATACATAAAAATGGTTGTACTATTATTTTTATGGTACAAGGAATTGAATGTAGGGCCCTTGCACAAGCTAAGTAGTTAAGTTTTAAAGAACTTTCTGAGAGTCTGATAGCAACTACTTCCAGTCCTGTAACTGTTATAACCTGAATTTTAGTTATCACTTTAACTTGCTTCTTTATATTCTAAACATATTACATATCTTAATTCACTTTATCTTCACAACTAAGGAAATAGAACCTGGAATAATAAATCGCATTCCTGATTTACATAGCTAATACTAAGCTGAATTCTGACCAGCTGACTTAATTATCTTGTATAACTGCCTTATTATTATTTAGAAAGAAAATTGATGAGTTTTCTTTGTATTGCTGATTAGGCGATTTATTTTCATTTTAAAAGTAAAAATTGTCACTGTTTTATTTCCTCTGTTTTCTTCTAAAATGAGAAGCCTTAATGTAAAAAACTGAGAAGCCTCAATGCCTATGCTTCTTTCCGAGTGAGATGAGTAAATGCACTTGTACAGTTGTGTTTTGCTTGTGCTTGTTTGCATATATTTGCTGTCCCAATCTCTTAAGTTTCTTCTATCACTGCTAAGTGTAAAATGTTTTGTCTTTGCTTTGACTTGGGAAATTTTTTAGTCCTTCATGTCCCACGTATGTCTGCTCCTTCTCCCCTCATACATAGCTCATATGATAGCTTTTCTCCCCTATGTTTTTATCCCAATGCCTAGCTTTGGGATATTGATTAAATTTCTTTGTATTTATCACTTTATATTTATTTTCTTCATATTTAGACTTAGAGTTTAATCAACTTACCGAGTTTCCATTTGACTGTTAAAGGCAATAAAAACTGACCATTGATCATTAACAAACTTGAACCCTGAAAAAAGTAGGAAAGCTAACCCATGAGTAAAGGATTATATTTTAAGTTGAATAATATGTTTTATAGCAAATTAATATATCCCCTTCCCTCAACACTCTTTTTGTGTCATTCTCTGTATTAATCTAAGTACTGATGCTTTTATGTCTATCTAGAGCAGTTTGGGTAGATCACTGGAATGGTAGTGTATGATGTGTGAACTGAAATGAGAAATTATTATTGCTTGTAGGATTTTTCATGTATCTCTAAATTGTTTTAGTTCAACTGTTTTGTAAAACCAATGCTATTTTGGGGGGTTGTGAAGTTATATCTTCACATTCTGTAATTCTGACATTTAGGTCAAACAAAAATCTATTAAAATTATACTTCAAAAAATGGAATAATGGTAATCATAAGTATTCCTACATTATTTTTATAGTGTTCTGCTAAGAAAACATCCTATTTTTGACATTCTGACTAATATACTGGCTCAATGTCTTTACAATACTGGTGATACAGGAGAAATCTGTGTAAAACAAAGTAATTTCTATGTGATAGAGGCCAGCCTGGTCTACATAATGAGTGAGTTCCAGGCCAACCAGTGCTACATAATGAAGCCCTGTCTTAAAAAAAAAGGCAGCATCTCAAGATGACAAGAAATTATTGTATGTATTATTGTAATAACGCCCCATGATTAGATGGGAAGAATCTTTAGTTTTCATGTTTAAGTCTGTATGGGTGAGGTGAGATAACAAGTTTTGTGGATTAAACAATGTAGAATTTCATAATTTGTTGAGCCTTGATCATAGGGCTATATGAGTTCATTATCCTATTATAAAATAACCTTAAGAGTTGCCTAAAATAGACATTGGGAATTATTTGGTTGGTTCAGTTTGTTTGAGATGAAAGTCTGAATATGGTGGTGAAATTGGTCAAATATTATGACTGTACCAAGTTGCCTACAATTAAAATGGTTAAAGTGATTACAGATCTTTTGTGTTGGAAGGGCTGATGAATTAGCTCTTCTGATGTACTAAAGAATAGTTTCTCCTTTCTTCCCCCCCTTGTCCTTTATCTCCTTCACTGTGGAGAGATAGAAGGTCAAACACGCAAGTTCCATCAATATTTCCTTAGTGGGGTTAGAAGTAGAGCAACATTCTTCTAATTGTAGTTTAGTGTTCGTGAGATCAGCTTAGTGGGTTGCTACTCTGATTTTCTAAACAATTGGAAAATATCGAATGTATTATGCACAGTAAATATAAATGTGGTTATTATAGAATTTTTGTTTTAGTTATGTGTTCATGGTTGTAAAATATCATTTATTCCTTGATATGGTGTTAATTTTTGTTGTTGTTGTTTGAAAAGGAGTAGTATGCCCATGTAGCTACTAGAAAGCAGATGTGAAAATTTTGACAAGGATCGTGGACAGTTGCTTAGCATTTTACCCTGTTTTCATGGACTGCTAACCAGCTCGTAAGAAAGGTTGAGCAGGAAGAGCACCAAGGCTAATCTCTGAGCATATGGTGAGAAGTGGGCATACAAGAGAAGTGGGCAGGAGGATGGCTGGGAGATGTTGATCTAACTTTTGAGTCTATCAGTAAGAAGTCTGTATTAATTGGGACTCACTTAGGAACTTTACATAATAGATCCTTATAGTCTGTTTACTTACAGAATGTGAACATAGACTCATTAAGACTGTGATTTCAACTTTAATTAGTTATGTTAGTTATTTGAAAGCTTGATATTAAAGACTTGAAAAATTAACTAGGACTCAAGTTGTTTTTGTAAAAAAAAAAGTTTTATTTTACTTTGATACTACCACAGGGCACCTCATTCTAGAGAAAAGAAGGGAGAATTGTTAATAGTATTGCAATCTAAACCCAGACACTACTGAGTAGAAATTCTGATTCTGTTGTTTATTAGTGACATAGCTTGGAAAATATGTGTAACATTTTCATAAAATTATCTCATAAATGTCTGGAATTTTATGTTCAGCAGACCCTTATCGATGATGGTAGATACCTGTTTCTTTACATTTCTCATTCTTTCAGTGTCTATAATCTCAAATTAACCTTAGATCTTAATTTGTACATTTATGGGATTTTAAAATATTGTTTTGTAGAGATCAAGACCATGCATTCAGAGATTAAGAAATGCTCTTTACTCAGAAGAAAAATAATACATGTTCTTTCTGTTGTGGAACTGCCCTGTTTCTTGAATACAATATGGACAGAAAATGATTTTCCTCCCTCCCTCCCTTCCTCCTCCCTCCCTCCCTCCCTCCCTCCCTCACTCTTTTATTTGGTTTCACTGTGTAGCCCTGGCTGTCCTGGAATTTCCTCTGTAGATCAGGCTGTCCTTGAACTCAGATCAGCCTGCCTCTGCCTCCCAAGTACTGAGATTAAAGGCAGAGAGTGAAGAATTATTAGAATTTTTTTTTTTTTTTTTTTTTGGTTTTTCGAGACAGGGTTTCACTGTAGCTTTTGGAGCCTATCCTGGAACTAGCTGTTGTAGACCAGGCTGGCCTCGAACTCACAGAGATCTGCCTGCCTCTGCCTCCTAAATACTGGGATTAAAGGGGTGCGCCACCACCGCCCGGCAAGAGTGAATTATTTTATCAGTCTTATTCTACTAGGAACTACTTACAGAGTATGCTTGTATTCCATATGTTTAAGGTGATTCTTTTTTTACCTTGCTATTTTATAATCTTAAGCAAATGTATTGACGTGTGTTTGGATAAACATGGCTTTAACTGAATAGTCTAGTTCAGTTTATCTTTTAAAAGTACTGAGTTTAAAAAAGTCCTGAGTTTTATGAATTTGAATGATAAGTCAGTGACAGGAGGTCCTTAACATTTTTTTCCTCTGAACAGATGTCTTGGCCTGCAGTGACTCCAAATCCCATAATCTTTCCAATTTTCCCCTCTACTAAGTAAGTCTCAAAAAAGTGACATTTTTATTGTATGTGATTGATTTAATTCAGGCAAATATTGCAGCTGAGTAAAGACTTCATCCTAGTGAGAAATATTTTGCTATGAATAAAATGTTAGATTCTTTATTTTTACTTTTAAGAATTTAAGGGCTGATTTTCTCTGTATCTATGTTCAGAATAATGTTTTTTTTTGTATAATAAGATGTCTTCATTTGAAAGTTTTTAATACTTCACTATGCTGAAATATATTCAATACATTCTTTCTGTTTGTTAATTTGTTTTTTAGAGACAGGGTTTTGTTCTGTAGCTTTGATCTGCCTGGTATTTACTATGTAACCCAATCTGGCCTCTCCTCAGCCTTCCAAGTACTGAGATTACAGGCTTGGGGCAGCATACCTGGCTGAGAATTCTTTTTTTTTTTTTTTTTTTTTTAGAAAATAGTAACTTTAAGAGATTATTCAACAGAGGAAAGTTAATCCAAGAACTAAGTTCACTAATAATGGAATTGGTCAGTAACCAAACAGGGGTCTATGAGCAGCTGAGATGCTTGCCATAGAAAGAAGTGTCTATACTCCCATTAGGTCTGGAGTAGAGATGAGAGCAGGTAGTCTTATCCAAATATAGAAGCCATGGCTCTGGGAGGAAGCAAACTAGTTTCATTTCTGCTGCTGTGATAAAATGTCAAGTTTATTAGGTTTAAATTTGTCCAGGAAGTCAAGTAGTAGTTACATCACACCCACATTCACGAGCAGAGAGAAACGAGTGCTTTCTCACGTTGTTACTCCGCTACACTTCTGTACTCTTGTTCAGTTCGGGGTCCAGTGGGTAGGATGCACCACCCACAAAGTGCTGGGTCTTCCTATGTCTGTTAACAAGTCCATGCTCCATAGGACTGCCCACAGGCCTACTGATTGAGAGAATTCTTCATTCAAATTATCTTCTTAGGTGATTCTAGGATTTGGCAAGTTGACATTTAAAACTAACCATCATAGTAGGGTTGTATGGCAGAAGCTAGTGCATCAGAGGGGTAAATAGTCTGAATGAAACTGGGGTTCTGGAAGAGACAGTGCCTGCCGGGGCCGCCACAAGAATTTAGAAAGAGGAGAAGTAATGACTGTAGTGCTGACCACATCTTTGCCTATGGTTAAAGGTGCTAGAGAAAAGCAGTTGCCTATGATACTGAGCAGCACAGGCTAGATCTTGGGAATGATTTTGAAAGCTCAGCAGTTTTCTTGGTGATGTATAATATTCACCAATATATCTATATGTATGTGTAACACAAATTGTTAATGAGAATTTAGGGTGCACATATTTTTTATGGATTTTGAAATTGAAATATAATTACATCTTTCCTCCCTCCAACTTTGCCCATAACCCTCTGCCTCCCTTCTGCTTCCTTTCAAGTTCATGGCCTCTTTTTTTAAATTGTTACTGTTTTACACATGTGTTCATGTGCATACACACACATACACACAAGTACAGCTTTCTGACCTTCTAGTGTTACTTGTATGTATAATTTTGATTGATATTGGTTAAAGAATTAGGGTCCTCATCCCTGGCGAAGACTATTTCTTCCACTCTCAATGTTCCTTAGTTGCTTGTGGTTCTTTGTTTAGGGTTAGGACTCTGTGGGATTTCCCCCTTCCATGATGATATATCTATTGGTGATGTACTTATTCAGGTCTTATTTAGCCAGCTTTCAGCATTCTTACAGCAGATTTCCTAGTCTTTTGACTGTGCAATATTTCTGCCTCCTTTTCTAAAATGTTCCTTGTAGACGGAAGTTTCTGCCCTGCCTGTTCTTTCAGCCACTCGGTCCCAAAGAAACACACAGAGGCTTATATTAATTATAAACTGTTTGGCCTATTAGCTCAGGTTTATTATTAACTAGCTGTTACATCTTAAATTAACGCATAATTCTTTATCTATGTTTAGTCACGCAGCTTGGTACCTTTTCTCAGTGCAACATTCTTATCTTGCTTTCTCAGTGTCTGGGTTGCGACTGCAGACTGAGCCTTTCGTCTTCCCAGAATTCTCCTAGTCTGATCGTCTCATCTATACTTCCTGCCTGGCTACTGGCCAATCAGCATTTTATTAAACCAATGAGTGACAGATTTTTACAGTGTACAAGAGCATTTCCCACAGCAGTTCCTTGAGCATTAGGTATAAAAGTTGTGCTGAGCAACAGTTGGTCTCTGCATTTTAACCAGTTGTTTTCCATGATGGTCTGTCTGCTGCTGCAAAGAGACGTTTCTTTGGTGAGAAGTGAAAACTGCACTTATGTCTGAAGATTTGGAGCTGGGAACTGAAGATGAGAGAGGACATGTGGCATTTGTCTTTCTGAGGCTGGGTTACCTCAGTATAATTTCTGGTTTGATTTACCTGAAAATGTCACAACTTCTTATTACTTTACAGCAGAATAGTTTCTCATTGGAGCAGCAGTGAATGTGGCTGAGCAAGTATCTGTGGAGCAGAATGTTGAGTCCTTTAAGCGGATGCCAAGGAGTGATATAGTTGGTGTTATGAAAGACTTGTTTTTAACTTTTTGGGAATTCTCCACACTGATTTTCTGAGTGGTTGTACTAGGTTCAATCCCTTGAATAGTGAGTGAGGGTTATCTATTGGCCACAATTTTAAGGATGATGAAAAATTTTTTCAAGATATTTCTTAGCCACTTTTATTTCTTCCTTTGAAAACTCTCTGCTCATATCTTTATCCTCTTTCTTGAATGGCTTATTTGTTTGACTCTATGCTTATTGAGTGCTTTATATTCTGGGTATTAATCCTCTGCCAAATGTATGGCTGGCAAAGATTTTTTACTCACCCTGTGTTCTTTCTCTTCACTTGCTTGGATATTTCCTTAGTTGTTCAGCTGCTTTTAGTTTTGAGCTTCCTCAGTCAGTGTTGGCCTTAATTATTGAGCAAAGGAGTCTGTTCAGAAAATTCTTCCCTACACATGGATGGCGTGCTATCTATTGTCTTCTAGCAGTATTTCAGGCATCACAGTGCAAGGTGATAGGTATGGGTCTAATTTCATCCTTCTACGTTGCATATCCAAATTTCCAACCACCATTTGTTGAAGATGTTGTCTTTTCTCCATTGTTTGTTTTTGGAATCTTTGTCAAATATTAGATGACTGTAGCTATGTGTAGTCGGGTTTAGATCTTCTATTTTGTTGCATCAGTCTGTGTTGTGCTAGTTAAACCATAATGCTTTTATTACTATAGCATTTGTAATACATCTTCAAATCTGGAAAGGCAGTTCCTCAAACATTGCTTATTTTGCTCAGGATTGCTTTAGCTACCTGAGGTCTTTTCTGATTTCATGTGCATTTTAGGGATTTTTTTTTCTATTTCTATAAGAATGAGATAGGGATTTTGATTTGGATTGTATTGAATCTGTAAATGGTTTTTGGTAGAATGGTCAGTTTCATAATTTTAAGTTTTAGTGATGAGTATGGGATGTCTTTGTGTTTTCTATCTAGTGTTTTGATCCATTTTTTTTCCTTCAGAGATTTGAAGTTTTAATTCTTGAGTTCTTCCACCTTTTTGGTTAGATTTATTCCTAGATATTTTCTTTTCTTCGAGGCTACTGTGAATAAGAGTATGTCTCTCTTTCTCAGCATGTTTATTGTTGACGTATAGAAAGGTCTCTGATTTTTTATTTTGTAAGTTGATTTTATATCTTGCCACTTTGGTGAAATTGTTAGACATTTCTAGGGATGTCTTATGTGTAATACCATATCATCTGCATAAAAGGATAGTTTGACCTCTTTTGGTATTTGTAGTCCTTTAATGTCTCCTGGTTTGATAGGTTTCAAAGTGCTCCTTCTGTTTGGCTGTATATTTTCTTTGAGAATCTGGTAGAATTCTGTTCTGAATCTGCCTTATCCTCAGCATATATTTATTTGTTTGTTTGTTTACTGTTTTTTGCCAGAACTTTCTTATTTTTCTGTTACTGTTTAATGGTATACATATTTTTTTTAAAAAAATTATTCCCTTATAATATTCTAAATTTCTTTGGTGTCCACTGTAATGTTTCCTTACTCATTTTTGATTATGTTAATTTGTATCGTCTTTCTTTTGGTTAATTGGCGTCTGTTGATCTTGTTTATTTTCTCAATGAACCTGTTTTTAGATCGATTGATTCTTTGCCTTTTTCTTTGTTTCTATTTCATTAATCTCTGTTATTATTATTATTATTACTTGTCATCTGCTTGATTTGGGTTTGGTTTTTCCAAATTTGTGGGTTTCATCATTTAGCCATTTATTTGTGCTCTTTTTTTTTGTTTTTTAATTGTAGGCACTTAAAACTATAAATTTCTTTCGTAGAACTGCTTTTCATGTGTCTCAGAGGTTGGATTTCCTGTGTCTTAATGTTCATTTCGTTCCAATGCTTTTCTTTCATGATTTCTTTGACCCATTTGTCATTCATTGATTGTTTAATCTCCATGAATTTTTGTATTTACTAGAGATTTGTTGGCTGTATTAAGCTTTATTTGCTTAATGGTCAGATTTGATAAATACGTATATAAATATAAAATTGTTTCTGTTCTTTTTTTAAGTTTCTTAATATTTGTTTTGTGTCCCAAGATATGGTCTATTTTAATGAAATTTCATGGGCTGCTGAGTGGAATATGTATTCTCTGGTGTTTGGGTGAAATATTCTATAGCTATATGTTAGATCCACTTGATGTATATCTGAGCTTTCTTTGTGTATTTTTTGTTCAGTTGACCTATGTGTTGCAGAAAGTGGAGTGTTGAAACCACTTATCTTAAAGGTGGATGTTCATCTCTGTCTTTAATTGCAGTAGTAATATTTTTTTTTAAAATTGGGTGTACCAGAGTTTGGTGTATTTATGTTTAGTATTGTAATGTCTTCTTAGTTGTTTCTTTGATTAAACTAAATCATCCTTCTTTATCTTTTCTGATTAGTTTTGGTTTGAAGTCTTATTTTGTCAGATAGTAGGATAGAACTTGCTGAGTTGGTCTACTTGCATTTCATCATGATACTCTTTATTGATGGATTGTCTCCATCACTTTATTCAATGTTATGTTTGTGTTTCCATCAGTATTACTTAGACATTTATTCTCTTTAGGGTTCATTCTCTTTTTAGTTCTTTGTTTCTTTGTGTCATCTTCAAACTTTTCAATTAAGTTTATAAATGTTCTTTTAAATGTTGTGTCCTAGGTTCATGTATGTGATTATCACAGGAGAGCATGTTTGTAGGAGTTGTCGATTGTTGGGGTGATGGTGGTTTGTACTGCTTGATTCTTTCATATTGTTTGTGTTTTCTGATGAAACCTGCACTTGCGGACTATTTTTGCTGATTGTGTGTCTGATATGGTCACGATTGAGTGGGACAGAGCACAGGTTATGTGGGTCAGATTGGATCCGAAAATTGGATATAATGTAGATGACATGAAGTCTAGTAGACGCAAGGGACATGTGCTGGTGTGTGTTTGCTTCTTGATCTAAGCCTGGAGGTTGGGTGGTGTGGGTGTGGCTAAACAAACTAGGCTTTGACACTGGATGTGGGACCCCAGTTATACTGGCAACTGAGGAAGCTGTATGGAGGGAAGGAGCTGGTGACTTCACTAGGCTGGGTCTTGGTGCAAAATGTATGGGTCTGGACAGGGATTAGGGGAGCTAGTTCAGGTGGGTGGACTGCAGTTGGAGAGGAATATATGTCTCTTATCTAGGTTTAGGGCAAGTAAGGGCTCTCCATGGAGGCACATGGAATCGTTGGTACAAGTGGTACCTTAATGGGTGTGTGGGGGAAGTGACCCAGAGAGGAGCAGCAGCTGTTGGTAGTCAGTCCTAGAGTAGAGAGGCTGGGTATAGGCAGTGGAAGAGTGGTAGGCATAAACTCTCAATGGTTTCTTCTTTTATGTCTTAAATTATTCATTTAATCTAAGTGCCTCCTAATGTAAGGCTTTTCAGTCTGTGCCCTAATTTTTTACTCCCTTCTCCTATGTTATTTGGAAATTCAGAATGATTAAATAATGTGACTTTAAAGAACAGGGCAAATGCTATTTTGTTTTCAAGTTGCACATGACTTCTTGGTTAACCTGATATTCTTGAAAACTCCCTATGATAGGCCTAGAGACAGGCAGAATCTTACTTTTGTAAAGGAGGAATGAGAAGCACCAATTGTGATTTAGGGTCCTTGGCAGAGTTTTGGAAGAGCATGTTTTTAGGAGCTAGTTAACTATGTTACTGCAGTATGATGGGATGCAGTAATTTCACAGGAGTTTGAGGAAATTTTCCTAATGTAGAAATTTTCCTAATGTAGAAAATTTTGTAATGTAGCTTCTGATACTGAAGAGTGACAGATTTGCAGTATGACATTTAAGTTTAGTAAATATATCTTTTAAAATACAAAATCTTACACTTGAATGAGATCCATTTCACAAATTGGTTTTAATGTATATTTTTAATTTATTCTGATAAGTGAGATAGGTGTCATTTGGTCTATCTGATCTCTTCCCACTCTCCCTGTTTTTATATGTTCAAATCTAGATTCTATTACATCAATTCTAGAGGAATTTAATAAATTATTATTTTTTATTAGTTACTAAGATAGGGTTGGTTTGGGGCCACCATTATCACCACCACTACCATTACCACTACCATTGTTAATGTTTTCTAGTGATGATTTAAAAATAATGTTTCTTTTTATTTTTTGAGAATTTCATACATCTTTTTATTATATTTACACATCCCCAGCTCCTCTCAGATCCTACCTCCTTGCTTACCCAACTTCATGTTGTTTCTCTTAAAAAAGACACACAAATAAATAAAAGCACACAAAAAATAAAGCCATGGAGTCCAGTTTGTAGTGGCTGAGCATAGAACCTTCCCTGGAGTGTAGTTGATATACTCAGTGTCACTGCATTAAAGTAAGCAAGCTTTCCCTCTCCCAGCAGCTGTCAGTTACCAGGAGCTCTTTGGATAGATAGGTGTGGGACTTAGCTTGTTTATACAGGTCTTGTGTTTTCACAGTCTCTGTGACTCCATATGTGCATCTGCTCTTAAAACATTACTAATGGGGTGATGTGTGTGTGCGCACGGGTGTTTTGAGTATCCATGTGTCACACTATGCATGTGAATGGTAGAGGACAGCTTTGTAGAGTTGGTGCTCTCCTCTTTACATGGGCTCCAGGTATTAGACTCAGCTTGTCAGGCTTTGTGGTTAAGTGATTTATTAGCATCTTGTTTGCAGTCTAAGTTTTACAGAATCATAGATGGGAGAATTTTGATCTCTAAGTGTTTATAATATAAAGGAGGTTGACAGTAAGTACTAAGTCACAATACAAAAGGCCTTAAAAAGAAATATGAAATATAAACACTGAATTGATACTTTAAAGAAAGAAATTGCATTTTATTATGTCTGAGATATATGTTTCCATCGTTTTACTGTTTCTAAAGTTGGTAAATAATCTCTTTTTTCTTTTTTTTTTATTCAAGATAGGATTTCTCTGTGGGACCACCCTGGCTGTCCTGGAACTTGCTGTGTAGACCAGGCTGGCCTTGAACTCACAGGGAACCACCTGCCTCTGCCTCTCAAGCGCTGGGATTAAAGGCGTGCACCACCACTGCCTGCCATAAAATTGATAAACATCTTACAGTCTGCTGGCATCTTGAATGTGAGGAAAGTTGTATATTTTGAGAATAACAAAAGCTTTTAGGTCTTAGAGAATGAGGCATTTGTCTGAATAGTAAAAAATTAAAGACAGAGCATCCAGACATGAACTCTGGGGTGTGCTGGAAGAATGAAGAATGATATTAAGAAGAGGTAGTTGAAATTTATTTCTTGAGAGACTACTTGGGCTTGGAAAAGGAGACATTTTAGAGTTTGAGTCTCGTGATCTCTGTTTGGAAACAAAAGGCCACTTTACAAGAGGAATTAAGGGAGGGAATTTATGTTGTTTTAAAGCAATTGCTCATTTAACTGAAAGGAAAACTTAAAGCTGACAAAAATTGTTTATTTAATTTTCGGCCTGGAATAGGTAGCTAGAAGTTAGGGAGCTCAGATTTATTGGTGTGCACGACTAGGACTGCAATCACTGTGAGCTGAGACCATGTGTTGTGGAGTAGGAGCATGAATTTGGCCTTTGAGCCATAATGGGTTTCTTTCTGTCATACATACTGTAGAAGAGGAGAAATTCAAGTTTAGAGGTTGGAAGAGTAGTCAAGGCTGGTGCCAAAGATTTAGGGAGGCATATGTAGATTAATTGATTCATAAAAGATTCATAAAGGAAAGAATATTGTAAAGCTTAGTAAAACTGTATCTTTTTAACAGTTTGAAATATGCTTCACATAGCAAATGTCCATTCAATTGAAAAGTATATAATGCAGTGGTTTCCATATGTTCATGGCTTTGTGTAACTGTTACTATAGTTTTAAAATAATTTTACTATTCCTGTAAGCATTGTGGCATGATGTAGGAGGGTCCTTCTGTATTTCTGTTGCTTTCATTGGTTGAATAAAGAGACTGCCTTGGCCTTTTGATAGGGCAGCCCTTAGGTGGGCGTAGTAGACAGAACGGAATTCTGGGAAGAAGGACAGATAGGCAGACGCCATGGTTTTCCTGCCTGAGATGGACGCTGGTTAGACTCATGCCAAACCACAGTCAAGTGGCGATACACATTAATGGAGATGGGTTAAATTAATATGTGAGAGTTAGCCAAGAAGAGGCTAGATGTAATGGGCCAGGCAGTAGATTAATTAATACAATTTCCATGTGATTATTTCGGGTTTAAGCGAGCTGGACACCTGGAGCTGAGCAGCGGGATGTGGCCCGCGTGCTTCTTACTACAGTAGCACCTTTTTATGTTTATGCAAAAAAGTCATTAGAATTGGATGTGATTTCATTGAATCTCCAAGTCATATTAGATGACACTAACATCTTAATAACGCCTCCTAATGTTGACACAAAAGTCTGATTTAAAAGGGGAGTAGTGGTTGTTATTCTGGAGCCAAATGTGTGTGACCATGGCTGGGGAGCACTGGGTTAAGTTATCTAAAATTCCATATTCCAGTATGGTAGCAGTGTGAAGAAATTTTTATGGTAACAAAGAAAAATTATAAATTAAGGTACTTTCCAAATTGATGATGGGAACATGTGGTAGGTGGATTACGGGTAAAGTGGAGAAATCAGATGCTATCTGAAAACTCTCTTAGCCTTTTGGTTAGTGGAAGTTAATGGGCTCTTAAGTTAATATATTCCAAAAGGATTTTACCTGTTAGCAATAAGGATGTTAGATCAGATACAGAGGACAAGAAATGACTATTAAATAGGCTTAAAATCACCCACAATTAGCTGGGCATAGAGGCACATCCCTTTAATCCCAGTACTTGGGAAGCAAAGGCAAGTAGATCTCTCTGAGTTTGATGCTAGCCTGGTCTACAGAGTGAGTTTCATGACAGTCAGAGCTACATAGTGGGTCTCAAGGAAAAAAAAGCACCTATAATAAATTGTAATTAGGCTATTAGGCTATGAACTTGCAGCATTTTAACTTTGTCACAGTTATTGCAGTTGTAATTAGTTAATAAGCCGGGCAGAAGGTTCATGTACAGGTGATTCTTTGCAGGATGTTTGAACACTGCGCATAATAACATGGGATGTGTTTCCACTTATGTCGGTCTTTCATTTCTTTCAACAGGAGTATCATTTTTTCAGTATTCAAGTTTTGTACCTCATTTAGATTTATTTCTGAATATGTTGTTCTTTAGATTCTGTTCAATTTCCATTTTGGGTTATTTATTTCAGATTGGATCACAGGTTATTTTTCTTTTTATATCATATGCTGTAGCTTTCCTGAATTTTTTGGCTGTAGACTATTTATTATGGATTTCTATGTATAGGTTCATTTCATTAATAAGTAGGAGTTTTATTTCTCCCATTTCAATTTGGATGTTTGTGTGTGTGTGTGTGTGTGTGTGTGTGTGTGTGTGTGTGTTTGATTGAACTCTAATATCTTGTCCAACAGCAGTGGTAAATGTTGTAGAATATTACTGTAACAATGTAAAGGTGTGTTACATTTGTTTATGCTGCATTTGTTTAAAGATTTTAGCATGTATTGCTTTGCTTGCCTAACGTACCTGATTGGTCTAATAAAAAGCTGAACAGCAAATAGCTAGGCAGTAGAGGGATGGGTGGGGCTGGTGGGCAGAAAAAGCAAGTAAGAGGAAGAATATAGGCTCAAGAAAAGAAGCGGGTGAGAGGGAGGAGGGAGAGAGGAGAGAAGGAGAAGAGGAGAGAAAGGGAGGGAGAGGCCAGGCAGCCAGACATGAAATAGGACTTACAGAATGAAAGAAAGGTAAAATGTTCTGAGGCAAAGTGTAGATGAAGAGAAACAGGTTAAATTAAGTTAGAAGAGCTAGTGAAACAAATCTAAACTAAGGCTGGGCACTCATAATTAATAATAAGTCTTGGTGTCATGATTTGGGAGCTGGTTGGTGGCCCCAAAGAAAGCCTGCTATGGGCAAAAATGGGCACCTTTGTCTTTTTTTTTTTATGATGTTTGAAGAAAAGCTATTAGTTGTAGATTAAAATGTCCTTTATCATTGTCCCTTTGCTAGTTTTGAGTGGTTGTTTGTTCCACCTCCCTTTTTTTCTGTATTTAGGTATTGTCAGATCCATTTTCTTTATCAGTTGGCAATGTTATGTTTGTTATTTCCTTTAGTAACATGTCTTATATTGGTCTTATGTTGAATATCTTTGTGTTCTTTTTGAAAAATCCCACTTGGTCATGGTATATCATTCTTTTAGTATGTTTTCAGTTGTAGGAGGAGGCTGCTTGTTTTTCCCGGCCACCCGGCTAGATTAACCCTGAAATAACCACACAGAAACTGTATTCATTAAATCACTGCTTGGCCCATTAGCTCTAGCTTCTTATTGGCTAACTCTTATATTAATTTAACCCATTTCTACTAATCTGTATATCGCCATGTTGCAGTGGCTTACCGGCAAAGATTTGGCATGTCTTACTCTGGCAGCAGCTCCATGGCGGCTCTCTGACTTTGCCTCCTTTCTCCTAGTGTTCTGTTTAGTTTTCCTAGCTCTGCTCCCCTACAGCTTTGCTGTAGGCCCAAAGCAGTTCCTTTATTAACCAATGAAAGCAACACATAGAAAGAAGGACCTCCTATACTATTTCTCCTTTTCTGTTTAAACAAAAAGGTATGCTTTAACGTAGTAAAATTACATATAATAAAACAGGTATCAAGCAAGAACTACAGTTACAATAAGTAGATATAATCT
The DNA here is from genome assembly GCA_004026605.1 of Ondatra zibethicus. NCBI lineage: Eukaryota > Metazoa > Chordata > Mammalia > Rodentia > Cricetidae > Ondatra > Ondatra zibethicus. The sequence continues at coordinate 143,909 of PVIU01001584.1, read as the reverse complement.
TTTATTATAACTTAGGAAACTATAACTATAAATTCTTTAACTCCATCAAAGACCCTAGAAGGATATAATATTACCTAAATAAACAGGAAGTGCATTGCAAGCAACTTCCAAAACTCTAGAAATGACAGAGACATCTCGCTGCCTGTACAGTCACCCAAAGTTTTTCTATACCATTGGGGCATCCATCTTCAGCCTACAGGCCAATAATGTCCAGCAGACTTTTCCATGAAGCAGGAAATTTTAAAGTCAGTCTCACCTATATTGGCAGCTTGTCAGTCACTTTTTTCTGTGTCCTGCAGAATGTCTAGCATACTTTTTCATGAAGCAGGAACCCCAAAGGATCATCTCACCTTTAGGCAAGTTTAGCAGTCATGTCTTTGTGGATCCTGCATGTCCAGTGAATCAGTCCAGGCAAGAGCAGTTTCTTGCCCAAATGACTAACCAACTCCATAAGGAGCCTCTTTGATGCCCATCTTCCTCTTGAAGTAGTTGGTACTGCCAGGAACAGATGTGTCTCACTGTCATGAAAATTCCTAAAGTTTTAAAACATTTTAAATGCCATATTCTGAAGGTCTCAGAAAGATTTGAAGAATACCTATCTAACTGAGATACATCTCTATACATCTAGAAAACCTAACTAACATGAGTACAAGCTTGATGACTCTCTATTAACATATACTTCTTAATTATACATTACATTTTTAAATGAGCTACACAAACAAAATATCATAATCACGATCAGAAATACATATACATAAAACAAAATTGACCTTAAATTTGTATCAATAAGTCAAGATCCACACCCATGCAAATCTCTATAGTATATCCCCCTTTAAATGTAAAAGAACATTTATAAACAATATTTGGGAATATGGGGGCAGTTAGACCTTTGTTGAAGGTTTTTGAGACAGGGTCTCTTGAGGCCCAGGTAGGCCTGGTATTTATGTAACTGAGGATGACCTTAACTTCTGAACTTTCTGCCCCTGCTTCCCAGTCCTGGGATTATAGCTATATTCTGTGAATCCTGAATTATATAATGTTTGTGATCAAATACAGGCCTTTGCACAGGCTAGGCAAGTACTGTAATCATCATAGCTCCATTCCCAGGAACAATGCTGCCTTTATCAAATGAGCCATGGAAGTGTTGTCCTTCTTTTAAACTTTGGAAAAAATTAGAAGGAAACTAGTCAGATTCTATGAATGTTTAATAGAGATCACCAGTGAAGTTACATTCTTGGAGATGTTAAAAGTATGGATTCAATTTGGTTGTAACAGGTTTACTGAATTTTTTTCCTGTATGAGTTTGTTAGGTAAAATTTGTGTTTCTAAGGATTTGTTGATTCATATTTGCTATCTAGCTTGTTACTAGTTATTTATTATTTTCTCTTGCAGTCCATGTTAAATTTGTAAGATTGGTAATAATGCTTTCATTTTCACTGATGATTATAGTTCATTGCCCCTGCCTCCCCTTTTATAAACCAGTTTTAGGGATTGCCAATTTTAATCATCCTTTTTAAGAACCAGCTTTGGATTTTTTTGATTCTTTCTGTTGATCTTCTTTAATTTCTTAATTTTTCATCTTTTCTTTCCTTTGGAATTAACTTAAACTAGCTCTTTTTAAAGCTAAGCTATTGATTTGAAATTTGTTTATTGCAAGTGAACAATGTCGTTTTTATTGAGCTCTACATTTTTCTCTGCTCCCCTCCCTGCCTCTCCCCTTCAACCCTCCCCCAAGGTCCCCATGCTCCCAATTTACTCAGAAGATCTTGTCTTTTTCTACTTTCTACTTCCCATGTAGATTAGATCTATGTAAGTCTCTCTCAGCATCCTCATTGTTGTCTAAGTTCTCTGGGATTGTGGTTTGTAGGCTGGTTTTCTTTGTTTTATGTTTAAAAACCACCTATGAGTGAGTACATGTGATAATTGTCTTTCTGTGTCTGGGTTACCTCACTCAAAATAATGTTTTCTAGCTCCATCCATTTTCCTGCAAAATTCAAGATGTCATTATTTTTTTCTGCTGTGTAGTACTCCATTGTGTAAATGTACCTCATTTTCCTTATCCATTCTTTGGTTGAGGGGCATTTAGGTTGTTTCCAGGTTCTGGTTATGACAAACAATGCTGCTATGAACATAGTTGAGCACATGTCCTTGTGGCACGATTGATCATCCTTTGGATATATACCCACAAGTGGTATTACTGGGTTGGGGTAGGTTGTTTCCTGGTTTTCTGAGAAATCGCCACACTGGCATCCAAAGGGGTTGTACCAGCTTGCATTCCCACCAGCAATGCAGAAGTGTTCCCTTTTCCCCACAACTTCTCCAGCATAAGTTGTCATCAGTGTTTTTGATCTTGGCCATTCTTACAGGTGTAAGAGTTGTTTTGATTTGCATTTCTCTGATGACTAAGGATGTTGAACATTTCCTTAAGTGTCTTTCAGCCATTTTAGATTCCTCTGTTCAGAGTTCTCTGTTTAGGTCTGTATTCCATTTTTTTTATTGGATTGTTTGTTCTTTCGATGACCAACTTTTTGAGTTGTACTCACTCATAGGTGATTTTTAAACATAAAACAAAGAAAACCAGCCTACAAACCACAATCCCAGAGAACTTAGACAACAATGAGGATGCTGAGAGAGACTTACATAGATCTAATCTACATGGGAAGTAGAAAGTAGAAAAAGACAAGATCTCCTGAGTAAATTGGGGACCTTGGGGGAGGATTGACGGGAGGAGGGAAGAGACAGGGAGGGGAGCAGAGAAAAATGTAGAGCTCAATAAATATCAATAAAAAAATTGAGAAAAAAAACCCCAGGTGTTCAAAGGTGTGTGGATTAATATGTGGGTCTTCAGTTAGGTTCCATTGGTCCTCCTGCCTGTTCTTATGCCAGTACCAGGCTGTTTTCAGTATTGTAGCTCTGTAGTAGAGATTGTAGTCAGGGATTGTGATGCCTCCAAAAGTTCTTTGATTGTACAGGATTGTTTTGGATATCCTGATTTTTTTGCTTTTCCATATGAAGTTGAGTACCATTCTTTTGAGGTCTGTGAAGAATTTTGCTCTGATTTTGATGGGCGTTGCATTGAATCTGTAGATTGCTTTTGGTAAGATTGCCATTTTTACTGTTAATTCTGCCTACCCAAGAACATGGGAGATCTTTCCACTTTCTGGAGTCTTCTTCAGTTTTTCTTCAAAGATTTAAAGTTCTTGTCATACAAGTCCTCCACTTGTTTGGTTAGAGTTACTCCAAGATATTTTATGCTATTTGTGGCTATAATAGGGTATTGTTTCTCTGATTTTTTTCCCCAGCCCTTTTATCATTTGTGTACAGGAGGGCTACTGATTTTTTTGAGTTAATCTTGTATCCTGCTACATTACTGAAGGTGTTTATGAGTTGTAGAAGTTTCTTGGTAGAATTTTCAGGGTCACTTATGTAAACTATCATATCATCAGCAAACCGTGAGAGTTTGACTTCTTCTTCTCAGATTTGTATCTACTTGATCTCCTTTTGGTGCCTTATTGCTTTAGCTAGGACTTCAAGGACTATATTGAATAGATATGGAAAGAGTGGGCAACCTTGTCTTGTTCATGATTTCAGTGGAATCGCTGGGAGTTTCTCTCCATTTAGTTTGATGTTGGCTTGATGTATATTGCCTTTATTATGTTTAGGTATGTTCCTTATATCCCCACTCTCTCTAAGACCTTTATCATGAAGGGATGTTGTATTTTGTTGAAAACTTTTTTGGTATATAATGAGATGATCATGTGGGGTTTTTTTTTTCAGTTTGTTTATATGGTGGATTACATTGACAGATTTTCATATGTTGAACCATCCCTGCATCTCTGGGATGAAGCCTACTTGATCATGGTGGATGATGGTTCTGATGTGTGAACAATGTCTTAACTGCATACCATGTCTTCAATATGTTGTGTTCTTATTTCTGTTCATCTGTAATTTTAATTTTCCTTATGATTTCTTCTTTGACCAACTGGATGACTTGTTTCATTTCCACACATTTGTCTAATTTCTAATTTTCCTTCTGTTATTGAAGATAGCTTATTTCTTTGTAGCCAGAACAGATGCTATGTATGAGTTCAGCCTTTCTATGTTATTGAGACATAATTTGTAGTAAACATATGGTCTTTCTTAGAATAGTCTTTCTTGGAGAATTTTCTGTGCATGCCTGAGGTGAATGTAGTGTTGTGTTGTATTTCCTGTTCTCATGTATTTCACTCTGTATTAACACATGTACATATATAAGTGAGTTCTTGTTGAATTGTATAATTACTAGTTTGTTTTCTTACTTACCTTCTTTCTAGTTGTTCTTATGCTATTTCATTATACCTTTTTCTCCTTAATTTCTTTTGCATCTTTTATTTCTGACTCGTTTTTGGAGTGAATTATTTTGATAACTATTCATTTCCTTTTGTATTTTCAAAATTGTTTTTGGTTAACATGAACATTACTATTAACATACTAAATTTATAACATTCTAGTTGAAACTGATCCAGATGGAACTGCCATGATGAACAAATCTGTGTTCCATCCTCCTTTTTCCTTTGCTGTTGTCATAAAGTATGTCTGTTGGCAGAGGCCGCTCATTTGTTCCCAGATGCTTGACTCTAAATAATCACATAGAACTACTTTATTTGCAATACTGTTTGACCAATAACTTAAGCGTATTTCTGGCTAGCTCTTATATCCTAAACTAGCCCACCTACATCAATTTGTATATCGCCACGTGTCTGTGGCTTACTGGGTAAAGTTCCATCCAACTTCTGTCTCTGGTCGGGCTACATGGCTTCTCCCTGACCCTGCCTACTCGCCTTATGTATCTCTTTCAGCCTGGCTTTACTCTCTTGAGCCATTGGCCAAAAGCAACTTCTTTATTAACCAGTGGCAAAAAATATATTCACAGCATACATCACCTCCCACATCATATGTCTTTTTAAAAATTAGTTGATTATTTTATGGTGGTTTGATTAAGAATTGCCCTCCTAGACTCATTTGAGTGCTTAGGGAGTGGCATTAGGATGTGTAGCCTTGTTGGAGGAAGTATGTCACTGGGGGTAGGCTTTGGGTTCTCAGAAGTTCAAGCCAGTGACCCTGTCTCTTTTCCTGCTGTCTGCAGATCCAAATGTAGAACTCTGGGCTCCTTCTCCAGCATCATGTCTGCCTCCAAGCTGCTGTGCTTCCTGCCATGATGCCAGTGGACTAAACTTCTGATATATAAGTCAGGCTCACTTAAATGCTTTATAAGAGTGGCTGTGGTCATGGTGTCTCTTCACAGCAATAGGATATTACCTAAGACAAGCTTCACACCATGAATTTTGATCTTACTCAACCCTTGCAACTCTTTCCAGAACCAGTTTTCCCTTTCCTATTCACCCAACTTTGTGTCCTTTTCAAAAAAAAGAGAAGTTCCTTCAAGACTAATTTGGGCAGCCCAAAATATTTTTGGATATATGATATGAAATTCCACTCTCCACACCATTGTCTTCTCTGCACCTACTAGTATTGCTCATTAATCTACTTAAAGCATTCAACTGCCTTTCTAGTCCACCAAGAAACATGGTCAGGTCTATCACAACAGTACTCAGTCCTTGGTACCAACTTCTGTCTTAGTCATTGTTCTTTTTCTGTGAAGAGACACCATGATCATGGCAGCTCTTATAATATAGAGCATTTACTTGGGGGGCTGACTGGCTTACTGTTTAAGTCAGAAGTTTAATCCATATTGTCATGGTGGGAAGCATTGTGGCATGCAGGCAGATGTGGTGGTGGAAAGTCTATGGAGGGCCATTCCTCTTCAAACCACCATACTAGGTTTTTTGTATTTTCACATGAAATTTAAGACTGTGTTTTCAGGTTCTCTGAAGAATTGCATTGGAATTTTGATTGGGACTATTTTAAGTCTGTACATTGATTTTGATTGGATGGTCATTTTTACAATATTAATTTTGCCAATCCATGAATATAGGTTGTCTTTCTATCTTTTTGGTATTTTTTTTAAAGATTTTTTTCAGTTCCTTAAAAGTTTTCAATGTATAAGTCTTTCACCACTCTTAGATTTATTCCAAGACTTACTTCTTTCTCCTCCCCTCCTTCTTCTCCCCTCCCTGCCCCCTCTTCCCCTCCCCTCCTGTCTCTCTCTCTTTCTTGGAGGGAATCATAAATGGTATTGTTTCTTTGATTTTTTTTGGTGGGTTTTTCATTTATATATAGGAGGGCTTATCTTTGTTAATTTTGTATCCTGCTACTTTGCTGAATACAGTTTGTCGGCTATTGGAGATTTTTGATGTAGTCTTTAGGATCTTGTATGTTTAGAATTCTTTTTTGTTTTTAGACAGTTATTTAATTTTTTTTTTTAAAAATTGGGAGTTATGGTAGGGTACAGAGTAACTGTTTCTTCCTAGTTGTATATGATTATTATCATTGTGAGGTAGTGCATGAAGCACTCCTGTGTTGGGCTTGTTAACTGAGGGGCACGGGTCCCTGAAGGTATCCATGTGGGGAAGCCAAGACAAGAATAAAAACCAAATGCAGATTGACTTTGTCAACCTGGATCAGACTTTGGGAAGTCTTTTGTTAGAGGGTTCATTGTCAGCCTATTTAAAACACAGTACAATTTGGAAAAGGTTTACAGGCTACAATCATTCCAATTCTAGGTGCACAATAAAGCTTAAGGTGTGGCTACATAGAAATTCTTTTCAAAGTGCATGTGACCATAAGGGTAGGTTCTATAGCTAAAAGGCCTAGAATCTAGAATGCTCTTTGACTGATACAGCAGAGATTTCAGCAGGCTATAAAGTACATGTGACTTCGTCCCTAGATCCAGATGGGTCTAGGGAAGGAAGAGTTTGGAGAAATTATTCTGGGGAGTTTGGGTGATATCTGTCTCTTTAGCAAAAGGTGGGTGAGGTCTTCCACCACAGATAACAAAAAAGTCATCAGGTTGCTAACAAAATCCACTCTCAGCTTTCTGGATGGAATGCAGGTATTTGATTTTTATCTCTTCCATCATTGAGACACCCTGTGTGATTAACATTCCTGGTTCTCTTAGTGCCTCTCAGTGAGTACAAGCACATCTGTACCCTCAGTTGACACTACCTCATAGGGAGGAAGAGGAGGCTCACAAGGTTCATGAAACCCTTTTGAGGACTTTCTGCCCCTTGAGATTATATAAAAGGTAAAACAATTGAATTGGGTGGGACTCTTAAGAGTTGTTGCCTGTCAGTTGCTCTGGAGACTTCCTAGTAATTAATTGGGTTGCCTTTAAATTGCCTATGATTCTGTAAGCAACCCCAGAAAATTCATCAGTTTCACTGAGTTGGATACAATACATTCTTTGGTTTCCCAGTGCCTTGTCTCATGTAGGAGGAATAGTTATTTAATTATATTTCCTTTGGAGAATACACACAGAATGTGGTTATCAAGAAATACATGTATGAGAATGGACGTCTCTTATAAATTAAATGGCTGTGGTACGTGGCAGGACAGAAATTTCCGTCTGCAGAGGAGTAGGAGAAAATGCACCTGAAGTCAGAACAGTGCATTTTAAAGTACTATGAATAGCCAGTGGTTGGCCTACACTCCAGATCTCCTTTAAGTGCCTCTTGCCTGTAGAGACTCTGGCGCTTGATCACTGTCTAATCTGAGGTAATCTCCTAACCAATCACAACTGCTGAGTTTCTACAATATAAGTGGTTGCTCATAGTGCAGTGAAACAAGACACTGTTCCCTGAAACCCTCTGGAGTGATTATCTCCAGATCCTTTACCAACCCACCTGCAGTGATGTCTTGTTGGAGGATACCCGGGTAATGACAGCAGAGGTGTGTCTCTGTGTGAGTATGTGTATGTGTATGTGTGTAAGCTCTTGTGTGTGCACTAAGCAGGCATTACACTGAACCTTACCCTCAGACTCGTAGATTTATTATGAGCAATTGGCTTTTGTAATTATGGACATCATAAAGTCCCCAAATCTTCATTTTAGCCAATTTGGGACCCAAAGAGCTAGTATGAAAATTAAAAATCAGGAAATGTGATGGTCTTTGTTCTGGTTTGTAAAATGGCCAGCTTGAGACACAAGAGCCAGTGCTTTAGTTTTACTATGTAGGCAGAAAAGGACTGATGTCCTGATCTACAGGTCTCAGTCAGGTAAGAGTTTCCTGTTAGCCCTTCTGTTCTGTTCTTTTGTTAACCCATGACCTAGTTAAGTTGACAGATATAATTAGCTATAATGAGTTGTTTTTTTTTTATTCCCCCATTGTATTTAAATATGTAACCTCACTGTTTCCTGGTTCCATGTTTTCTGGTGACGGGTTGTGGATAATCTTACTAAGACACAGTAGATTACTTCCGTCTTGATTTCAGTTTTTTTTTTTTTTTTTTTATCTTTAAGCTACAACATGCTTGGTTATGTGTTTGTTTGCAGGCCTGTGACTTTATCTGATCTGGAGTTCCTTGAGATTTTAGGATTTGTAGATTCAGGTACTCTGTCAGATTGAGGAAGACCTTTTTTATTTTTTTGAGACTGGGTTTCTCTGTAGCTTTGGAGCCTGTCCTGGCACTGGCACTAGCTCTTGTAGACCAGGGTGGCCCTGAACTCAGAGATCCGCCTCCCGAGTGCTGTTATTAAAGTGTTATTAAAGGTGAGCACCACCACTGCCTGGAAGAAGACTCTGTTTTATCAATAATTCATTTTGTCCCTTTATTTCATGTTGTTCTCTTACATGTTTGTTGTTTGCTTGGTGATGTCCCACAGCCCCCTTAATCTCTGTTCACATTTGCTTACTACATCCTCTTTCTGTTGCTTAGACTTCTTAATCTCTTGTGTTTTTTATCTTTCAATCTACTCATTCTTTTTCTACTTCATGAGATCTACTCTTAAGCTCCTAGAGTGAACTTTTCATCTGTTATGATTGTTGAAATCCTCTGTAACATGAGTTCCTTGTCTAGACTTCCTTAGGGATATTTCTCTCAGTGTGTTTTTTGTCTTTTTTTTTTTTTTAATTTCAGTGGACTAGTATAGTTTTTGTTTCTTCTCACAAGTGGTAATAGCTGTCCTGGAACTCACTATATAGACCAGTTGGCTTCGATTCACAGAGATCTGCCTGCCTCTGCTTCCACAGTGCTGGGATTAAGTATGTGAACAACCAAGCCTGGCCTCATAGTATCTTTTTCAAGATTTGCTTTTTTTCCTTATTGATTTTTTTCAAATCATTTATTTCAAAGACAGGTGATATTGGATTCCCCACTGTATGCTGTGAATATGTTTTATTGCCATTGGTTAATAAAGAAGCTGCTTTGGGCCTATAGCAGGACAGAATAGAGCAAGGCGGGGATTCCAAGCAGAGATAGAGGAGAAAAGTAGACAGAGTTGAGCCTATGTCATATAGCCGCCAGCCAGAACCTTACCGGTAAAATATAAAATAATAGAAGTGGGTTAATTTGAGATGTAAGAGCTAGCTAGGAATACTCTTAAGCTATTGGCCAAACAGTCTTGCAATTATTGTAGTTTTAGTGTGATTATTTTGAGTCTGAACAGCCAGAAAATGAACAAGCAGTCTCTGCCTTCAGACTGTATTTCTTATGTATGGTCAATAAATTCTCTTAGCTAATGCTCATTTAGTATTTTGATGAAGTATTTACCTTCAGTGCAAAAAGTAAAAAAAAAAAAAATGCAAGCAAAGAAATAATTTTCTTCTACTGTTTACAGATTGCCTCTGGGTGGAGGAAATCATGTGAGACTTACACTGTGACTAGAGCTAAGGATCATTTCAGGGTGAAATTGTAGAGTTCTCTACAGTTTCCCCTGCTCACATATCTTTGTGTGGATATACATGTTGTCTTGGGAATTCTCCTCTGTACTCTTGAGAGAAATTCTCAGCTTCAACTTCTGAGAATTTAGGTATTCTAGTATATCTTTGCACAGTAATACTTTGTTCCATGCGTATATAGTTGTCCTTGCTATGTTTTTCAAGATGACCACTCCTTTTCAAAATTGAGTCTTAGGTAAAACAGAAATGAACTCCTACATAAATTAGAATCTACACAATAGTTTGGAACCAGAGACCAAGACATATGGCCTAAGGCTATCTTTTCTGTGTGTGAGAGGTGTTGGAGGCTGTGTCGGGGCCTATAAAAGCAGTATTAGAGTTTCTTTTAATTTTTACTCCTCTGTAGTTTTGACAAGATTGATTTGACAGTTCCTGTTGCTGATGCTTTTTGGATGTTTATGTGGACAGAGAGAACTTGGTACTCCTGACGTGGCCATTTTCTGACTTTATTCCTCCTTGGTTTCATTTGTATTTCTGAAGATGTTAAACATCTTTTCATGTGTTATTACTTATATATTTTCCACAGATATTTGTCTATTTAAATCTGTTACCAAGTTTTAATTGGATTATCTTCCCATTGTTGAATTTTAAAAATTTTTATATATTCTCTATATAATTTTCTTATTATATACATGGTTTAAAAACAATTTCCCTGGCTAAGATCAAAAGCACTGTTTGTGTTGGAGAGGATGTGGAGTAAGGGGAAAACTCATAGGAGTGAAAACTTGTACAGCTACCTTGGAAATTGGTATGGTGGTTTCCCAGAAATTTGGGAATCAGTCTACCTAAAGACTCAGCTATATCTCTCCTGGGCATATACCCAGGATGCTCAATCATACCACAAAGACATTAGCTCAGTTGTGTTCATAGCAGCATTGTTTGTAATAGCCAGAACCTGGAAACAGCCTAGATGCCCCTCAACTGAAGAATGGATAAAAAAAAAAAATGTGGTATATCTACACAATGGAGTATTACTCAGGTATAAAAAACAATAACATGAAATTTGCAGGCAAGTGGATGGAACTATGAAGCACGCTTAATAAAAACTTAGAGAAATTGGGGTTCAACCTGAAGGTCTGAAAAGCAAAACAGCCAGCCACTGGCTCTTACCTATACCTCAGTCTGAAATGGCGATCCTGCCTCCAGGGATCTCAGAATGAGACAGAGAGAGAGAGCTGTCTCCTCCAGTCTTAGAATCCTCTCTAGTTCTGGGATTAAGGGCGTGCACCACTGGGATTAAAGGCATGCACCATCTGGTTTCTATGGCAACTAGTGTGAATACTGGGATTAAAGGTGTGTGTTACCATTGCCTGGTCTGTAAGACTGACCAGTGGGGTTGTTTTACTCTCTGATCTTAAGACAAGCTTTGTTTATTAAAATACTAATGAAATGCCACTACAGAACTAGGAAAAAAAATCATTCTGAGTGAGGTAACCCAGACCCAGAAAGACAATCATGGCATGTACATACTTATAACTGAATATTAGGAGTAAAGTATAGAATAACCAAACCACAATCCACAGCCCCAGAGAGGCTAGGTAACTAGGAGGGACCAAAGAGGGACACATGGATTTCCCTTGGAAGGGGAAATAAAAGAGATATTCTGGGTAAACTGGGGGACGGGATGGGAGGATGGGAACTTGAGGGAGCAGGACTGGGTCATGGAGGCGGGTTGGGGTGGGACCAAGAAGGAAGAGTAGTGAAAGAGAGGTCTTGATTGGGGGGCATTTGGTGGTAGGGAGAAACCTAGTGCCAGGGAAACCACCAGGAATCCATAATAATGACTCCAGCTAAGACTCCTAGCAATAATGGAGAGAGTGCCTAAACTATCTACTGTAATCAGATTGGTGACTACCCTAATTGTCATCAGAGAGCCTTTATCTAGTAACTGATGGAAGCAGATGCAGAGATCCACAGCTAAGCACTGGGTTGAGCTCTGGGAGTCCTGAAGAAAGGGAAGAAGGATTGTAAGAGCCTGGGGTGTCAAGGTCTCAAGGGTTCAGGGGAACCCATAGAGACGCTGACCTGAGCTCATGGGAGCACGTGGACTCTGGACCAACAGTTGGGGAGCTGCATAGGATTTACTTAGGCCTCTGCATGTGTGTGACAGTTGTGTAACTTGGCCTGTTTGTAAGGCTCTTAGTGAAATCAGGTCCAGATTTTGGCACTTAGCTGGCTTTTGGGAACTTACTCCCCATGCTAGATTATCTTGCCTAGCCTTGATGGAGGGGTTGGAGCACCATCCTGCCTCAGCTTGATGTGTCATGCTTTGTTCAAGCCCATGAGAGGCCTGCCCTTTTCTGAATGGTGATGGAGGAGGAGTGGATGGGGACGGGGGTAGATGGGAAGTGGAAGAAAAGTGTGGGAGAGAATGGGAAGAGAGGAGGGAGAAGAAACTGGTCGGTATGTAAAATAAATGAAAAAAGTTAAATAAAATTAAATTGCCAGAATAATGAAAAGTTTTTTATTAAAACTTATTTTAATAAATCAAAATGTTTATAGTGGTATGGCCTTTAAAAATAAATAAAATACTTTCCCCTGTTTTGTGGGCTATCCTGACCTTTTCTCTTTGTTAAAGTAATGTGTTATGCTGTCCTTTCAAAAACTCAAAATTTGAAGTTTTGGTTTTAATACATTTGTTACTTGTGATTTTTGTTGTACTGTTTGTCCGGGTCCAGCATTGATGGATTCAGTATTCACTATTCATTGAGTTGCCCTCCTGATACTATCCTAGTCTCTGTATTTCTTTTGTATCTCTGTCTGTTCTGCCTAACATTTCTAATCCACATGCCTCTACCTTAGATTGTACAAACCCGTTGAGGCTGGACCCTGACAGAATGATCACATTTAAGGGCCAAGCAGGGAAAAATGGGCAAGACAAGAACACTGGGGTATCAGAAAAGAGCCAGGAGCAGACCTTTTGGTATAAAGACAGTTTAGAGTTGGGAAATGCTGCAGAGACTGTTGTTATGAGCATTAGCAATAGAAGCATAAAACAATTGCTTTTCAAAAATGGTTAGAAATGGCTCTTGCTTTAGAATTGGGAGGTGGTGTAAATAGAGATAAGCTGATAGCTACTATAAGAAAATTATTGGATTCTGTATTTACTATTGGCTTTTTAAGTACTGGTTATAGGATTCATTAACTTGTATTATGGTTAGGTTTCTCTTAATTGAATTTTGTTTTTGCATTCTTTAGTGTATTTTCTTGGTTGTCATACATTTGGGATACTTAGGTTTTTGTTTTTATTTTTTTTTCTGGGAGTGATATCTCTACTCTCTGGGTAAGTCTACAGATTTTTGTAAATATGGTCATTGTACTTTTAATGCATAACTGTTAGGATTGTGGGTTATCTTTTATCGTAAATTGGATTAAACTGATTTTCAGTAATTTGAAGATCTTAAATGTTAAGGATCGAAGTTGTACTTTGTTAGGCTTTTGTATAAAAAGATACATAAAATAGAGCTGGGGCAATCAGTCATGGTCATAAAAAACAAACAAACAAACAAAAAAACAAGGAGTATGTTCCGTGAGGTGTCTCAACAGTTAAGCATACTTGCTGTCCTTGTTGAGGATGCTGGTTCAGTTCCCAGCACCCATGTGCTCACAACCGCCTCTGACTCCAGTTTCAGGAGATCCAATACCTTCTAGCCTCCTTGGGCACTGCACATACTACATGGTGCATTTATATATGTGCAGGCAAAAACATTTGTATACACGAAACAATGGTAAATGTTGAGGAAAAACAAACGGAATTGGTATGTAGAGAGCAAAGTGAAGTCCATTTCCAAAGAAGTCCTCAAAAGATGGGATGGTGTAAGTTTGGTAGCTGTTGTAGTTCCTGATGTCCATTTGTGAAGAGCATTTGTAATTCCTGTTCATAAGTTTTGTGAGTGTGTTTTACAAATTCTTTTTTAAAAAGGTTTCATTTTTATTAAGTATATTTGTTTTTTGATAATTTCATACATGTGTTTAATCCCTTCTGGTTACACTTACTACCTACCTTTGACCTCTTGTTTTTCTCCTACACCTGTTAACCCCCTCTCCTCTTTACAAATGGTTCCCACATTTGAGGCTTAGTTTTATTTGAACTGGGAACCCATTGGAGTCTGGTAAACTCACCAGTTAGGTACACAACTAAAGACGGGACTGCTGAAATGTGTTAGTATCTAATAGTTTGAAAGGAGGTGGAACTGTGTGTGCTCATTTCTAATTCATGCTTGACTGTTAACAGCAGATACTGTAAGATAGTTTTGCCCAAAAGACAGCATTTGCAGCCTTCTCGCTATCTTCTGGCTCATAATATTATTTCCACGTCTTCTTCTTCATTTTTCCAAAAGATTGAGGTTGTGAGTATAAATGGGTATAAATGGATATTTTTTAAAGGCAATTTAGTGCTATTTCAATTTAGCCAAATAATGTGGTAAATTCCACTAGAATATATGATCTCTACACTGGTATGTTATATAGCAATGCAGTGAGTGACCTCTGGGTGTGAATGTTCACATCTATTATTTTTAAAACAGAGTGTTTAGTGAAAAAAATTAGTGTTTCTTAACTGAAAAATGTAGAATTGTCCACTACATTAAATGGGAAAATTCAACTCAGATTAACAGCTAAATATATTAATTATATATACATATAGAGTGAAAAAGTAAAAGTATATAGTTAAGAAAAATTCAGTATGGTGTTAATTAGCTATATGTTTGTGGGGCAGTATAGATTTGGTGAAGAACAAGTGAGAAGTAGAAGATATTGGATATGTTCTAGTTCTTAGGTTCAGAGATGTGCTTTTCATTTTAGTCTAATACTCAACACTTGCATTTCATAATATAAGTTTAAAATCTTTGAGAAATGTATTTATAAAAATACTTTACATAGAAACAAAAATCTTAGGACAAAATTCTTAGCACTTCTAAAATGGAAATAACCACTAGTCTGAAATCCAGCGTTCTGTCCAGACATGTCTTTTTTCCATGTCACTTTTTAAGACTCAGAATCTCAGTGCTCTTTGACAGTCTGATCCTTACATAAACTAGTTGTGCTAGAGATATTATAATATATGAGTTTTACCTAAGTATTCCTGATGGAATGAATAAGTAAATAAAGACAGTCTTTCCCTATCTTGTCTTGCTTATGCTAGTAAGACAGTAATATATCAAGATTGGTTGGTTGCATGGTTTTTGTGTCTAGGATTTCTGGATCCAGATTGGCCTCCCTTGTTTATGTTTCCCCTCAGTTTGTTCTTATTGATGCTTAATTCATCTTTCTAAAATGTGTCTTTTGTCGTTTTATACATTTCCCCAGAAATAATTGAAAATATAAAACACATTGTTATATGTGTAAATGAAAGATGAGAAGTGAATTTACCTACCAATTAGGGAGTGGTTAGTATTGAGCTGATCCTAAGAGCAGTGGTTCTCATCCTTCCGAGCTGCTGCGACCTTTTAGTACAGTTCCTCATGTTGTGCTGACTCCCACATAAGATTGTTTTTATTGTTATTTCTTCACTGTAATTTTGCTACTGTTATGAATCATAATGTAAATATCTTTTTGTTCTGATGGTTTTAGGTGATCCACAGGTTGGGAACCACTGTTCTAGAGGTTGTAAACAGGCTTCAGTTTTGCCTGTTTTGTCAGTTTATTCTTTTATAATGTACAGAGATGAACAGATAGTCTTTTGTATTTATTTAAATTAGAAGACATAATATGAATTTTGCTCAATATAAATTTTGATTGATGAAAACATAGATATTATAATGGTATTATGTGCATTTAAAAAATAGTCTTAAAATTTTCAACCTGAAAATGCTCATTAGTAAATTTGCTACCAGAGTTAGTATAGCATGTTTATATTTTCCCATTTCTTCCTGTATAAGAATTGTCCTGCTTTCTTTGAACAGATGAGTCTGTCTCTTATTGATGTAGCATTTATAAATGAGTTGTGAGTGAACCACACTGAGTCACATGAGCCATTATATTTGTGTTTATTCACAGAGATGAGAACCAGTATGCAGAATTGCTAAGCTACATCATTTATCTGATTTTTGTGTAGTAAAGTATTGAAAGCATAGTTTCTACAGTAGACTATGAAATATTCCTTTTACTTAGATATTTGTTATATTAATTTGTTGTGAATTTTTTTGATTATAATAGTTAAATCAGTGACCATCCAGGAAGTCAAATTCAGTCTCTTAAGAACTCTAGAAACTTTATTTGTAAACTATCCTTAGAGTTCTTATTGACTAGCATTTTTTTATGAGCTTCACTTGACTATAGCATATTTACAAATGTTATCGAGTAGTGAAATTGAGTTCAGTGCCATCTCTTAGAACACAAGGATTAATTTTAACATAAAATCAACATTGACAGTAAAATGAAGTGGAAATGGTATATAGCCTTTTCTTTTTTTTCTTTTTTCTTTTATTTTTTTAACAATCTTTTTTTTTAAATTTTACACTTTTCCTTAAAGTGACATAAAAATAACTATTTCAAATGTAGTCTAATTAAAAGTTATAATAACTATTCTTTATTTCTTTGAATTTAAATTATCTCAGATTAAGTAACAGATTTAAATTGCATTTATAATTATATGGTAGCTTATACTTTTTAAATAAAAAGCATTTACCAAAAATTATCCTAAGTTTAGGAAGCCTAATTTAAATTGAAAAACTTTAAATAACCTTTAGTTAATGATTTTTATTTATACTTGTTAGGAGGAACTTAAAACCAAAAATAATAACCTATATATCTTTACATATAAATGTCAATCTAATCAAAGGATGACTGAAGATTAATGACTTTATTTATAAAAAGGTCTTAGAATTTTAGATCTAATTTTTTGTTAAAACATTTCATATAAATTATAAGAATGACTTAATTGTAAAATTCAAAATGATATTTAAATTCAGAATATTTAATTTATTATAATTTTAGTTCAGATATATAATTAGGTATAGTTATGATTTTAACTATATAGAATTTGAAATAAGTTACATAACCTTTTAAGATAATTTTTATAATTAGGTGAGAACAAGGCATGAACTATTTCCACTTGATTTTCTTGCTAATATTTACAGCTTAACACTAGTGTTAGTTCTTAATTGCTTAGAAAAAAGAAGATAAAGTAGTTAGAAGATATTCTGTAAATAATATATAGTAAATTTTAAGAATTAACCATTGAAAAATAAATGTTTCTTGGAATGTTTGAGAAGAACCTAACCTGGTGGTTCAGCCCTGAAATTCTGGGTACTTGGGTGTGGAAAGCACGAGGTTCAAAAGTTGAAAGCTAGCCTGGCCAATTAAATAAACTAAATAAAAAAGAAAGAAAATAAGAGAAAAGGAAAAACAGGCTGGGAATATAGCTCAGTTGTAGAATGCTTTGCCCAGCATGTGTGAGGCCCAAAGTACATTCTCTTCCATAATCCCCAAGCTCCCAATTTACTCAGGAGATTTTCTTTTTCTACTTCCCTTGTAGACTAGACTGATACAGTATTAATGTTTAATTTGTACAGTGTGTGTTAGATGATCGTATACACATTTGTATGAGTAAATAGAAATGTGTATGATGCATTGTGTGTGATGGCCACAAGACAAAGTTGGGTCCAGGGCCTCATTAGAGACAAGGCCTGTCATTTGCTTTCCCCTGTCTGCTGATTCTGCATGAGCAGACTTCTGGAAGTTTTCCTGCCTTTACCTTCCGTCTTCCTGTTGGTGTGCTGGGATCACAGATACGCGTGCTGCATGTTTGGCTCTTAAGTAGATTCTAGGGATTTGAATTCAAGTCTTCGTGCTTTAATGGTCAGAAGTTTTTTTCATGGAGCCATCTTCCCAGCCACATATAATATTTTATTTTATAAAGTTGCATGCTAAAATTCAGTTTGATTTAATAAAATAGCATAGTTTTTGTAGTAGGGACAAGATATTCCCACTGTGAGAGGAAACCTTTAACTCTTGAAATTTTGTCTTTAATAACTTTCAGTACTAAGTCCACTTGACCCTGTTATTTTTCCTTAGAGTACATTCAGGAAAGAAAATGCTAGCCTGTGTTTTTGGTAGAGTAATTGTAACAAATATAATCTGGAAACTGATAGTTAACCATATATTTTCATAGATCACTTCTTGTCTTTTTTTCCTTCTCAGACCATTCATATATATCTTTAATTAGTCTGGAAAAATTTAAACCATTATCTATTTGTATATTGTATATCCTTTCTTTTCTCTCTTGTATTCTTTAGTAATAATGAACTAATTATATTTCATTTCATTTAAAACATTTTTTAATTTTATGGATGTTTTGGCTGCATGTTTGTATTGTTACCACTTGCATTTATGCCTGGTGCCCTCAGAGGTCAGAAGAGGATATGGGAATCAGCCGTTGATTATTTCACTTCTGTACTTTGGTTGCTTAATTATTATTTGGTTGTTGTTATTCTTTTTCTTTGGAAGGGGTGTCACTTAATTTTTAAGGTCACTGTTTTAGTTTATTAGGTCATAGATAAGAAAAAGCACATTGTTTTCTGGTGGAAGTGAGATCTGTTGAAAACTGAGAACTAGATTTCAGACTAAAGAATAATTGGTATTTAGAAGGAAACATTTAAAATGATATAGAAAATATCTTGTTTAGGTGGAAGCTCTGCCTCAGCTGCCCTCTTCCCTCTCTAAACCCTGCCCCTCAGAACGCCCACCAAGAGGTTGGCCCCTCCCACTGAGATGCTCAAGACCACACCTACAGGGTATTTAAGACCCAGACCCTAGACCTGCCATGGGATTTCTCTCCCCATCCCTGCCAGATCACACACACACACGTATATGAGATTTATTAGAATAACTTAAAAGCTGTGGTCCAGCTAGTCCAACAATGGCTCTCTACCAATGGAAGGCCCAAGAACCCAGTTCACCAGCTGGATGTCTCAGCTGGTGTTCAGTATATGCCATAATCCCGAAGTAGACTCAGTTGCCAGTGAAGGAATGGACTCCCCAGTGAGAAAGAGAAGAAGCAGGCAAAGACAGCAAGCGAGCTGTCTTCTTCCATGTCCTTTATATAGGCTGCAAGCAGAAGGTGTGGCCCAGACTAAAAGTGGGTCTTCCCACCTCAGAAGATCTGAATTAGAAGTGGGTTTTCCTACTTCAAATGATTTAATTAAGAAAAAAAAAATCCCTCACAGTATACCCTGCCTTTTTTAGTTTAGTTTTTAGTTCATTTCAAATGTAGTCAGTTTGACAAGCGAGGATAGCTATCACAAGTGCTTTTAATAGTTTTAAAATTATTTTTAATTGTTTGTGGGTATATGTGCCTATGAGTGGGGGTGCCTCAAAAGGCCAGGGGTCCTTGGAGTTGGAGTTGTGTAGGTGTTTGTGAGCTGCCTGTTTTGTGTGCTGAGAATGAAATTCTGTTCCTCTGGAAGAGTTGTGCCCTTCTTAACCACTGAACCATCTCTTCAGTGCTCACGTAATTTTTGTAATAATAAATATTGTTTCAGAAAATATTTGATAGTGTTAAAGGAAAAATATAAAACATTAAAAGATATATATATATATATATATATATACATATATATATATTATGCCAGAATGTTTTGGGATTTTGAAAAATGTTTTGATAGCTGAACAATTAAAACCATTTTATCACTATTTTACTCTTTCTAGTACTGTTTCTAAAAATGTTTATAACTGCAGTGTTACCTAAGTGAAGAACATAGATCCAACAGAATCCTGAAGTTTTATGGACAAATCAGAAAGATTTCAAGAATGCTGTATATGGAGTACATGAGAAACTTTAGAAAACGTTCAGTGAAGACTATATTCGTCTCCCTAGTAGTTTGACCCCTTTGGTATGCTAATTAGGTTGTGACTAAATTCAGTTTGTAACAGTTAGGTGATCTCATTGTGTACTTTTCAAGACTTTGAGGTTCTCAAATTTAAGGACACTTTAGATGTCAATCAGTTGCTTTGTCTTTGTAAGGTTTTGTCGTCATAATCTGAAATCCTGCAAATTGTTACAGCTTGTGTGAGCTCCAATAGAGAAAGCTCAGCTTTGAGGCTGAATTTCTAAAACTTGACACAGTTTCTCACTACTGTGGTCCACTTCCCACTATTTTGTGGGCTCACGGATATGGATGATATGGAGTGAAGAGCTGTCAGTGCATACTAAGGCTTTCTTACTGTTGTCCCACTGCAGAAAGGTTCTAATGGCTGCGTGAAGAGAGGAAACTCGGCAGAAAGATTGAAGCGCTGTGATACTGTAAGTATTCGTTTGAAAAAGAAGTTTAAGAATATTTCATGTCCATTTGTTTCAGGGAAAATATGTTAAAGATATATGCAAAATATAGAGGTGGATATTATAATCATCTTAATAATTTATAAGGCCTAGTCCCGTGTTGCTTTTAAAAATTGAAAATGTGTTCTCATGTATTAAGATGAGGAATTTTCCAATAGCATTGAAAAATATTTCTAATTCTAACAAGGATTGATATATTCTGTGTACATTTGCTTATTTAAAACTATCAGAATCCAGAAAGTCATTGTAGTTTTATAGGTTGTGATTTGTTTGGGTGGCTTATTGTTTAGGTTATTTTGTAGAATTATTTATTTGCTGATTTATTTATGTATTTCATTATTTATTTATTTGATTATTTAGTAAATTATTTATCTGATGAATTATTAATACATCTTCATGACATGTTTTAAATTATTTATAACTTAATTTTGAGTTTATTGCTTTTAGACGCTGCATTGTTACTGACTAGTTTTGATTTTTTTCTTTGTGGTTCTTGAAAATTAAAGTATTAGCTCTAAGGCAGAGAGTACATTCATTCCAGTGTCATGAACTTCTTTTTATTTTTGCTCTGTTGGTAATTTATGTCAGTGATAAGATTTTAGCTATGTTTTATCATTTAGCATTAAATTTAACCTTTTAGGTGATAAAGTGTCAGGGTATTGTGTATGTTGTCATTGTGAATCACTTGCCGATTAATGATAGTGTTTCATATGTAAACAAAACTGGAACTTGTAAACCTAACTCCACATTATTTTCTGTCTCTCTGAAGTCAGGTCTGCATTTCTTGTTTTGAAATAAATGATGGAATTATTTAATTTTAGTGACAAGTTTGTTTTACCCCTGGAATACTTTTAGGAAAGTTCATAGAACTGAATTGCAGCTTAGATTTGGATCCCGTCTTTGCTTAAAGTTGAATATATGGACATTTGGAAAACAGCAAGATACTTATATAAATTTTTTATCTCTCATAATGACATTTCTTTAATTTTCTTACAAATAATACTAATAAGTTAGATTGGTTTCTGTTATTAAACAATGAATATCATTTCTTCTTCTGATCCTGTTTCATAATGGTAATTATCAGAGTTTCCCTTTAGTAGTTTATGAGTAGGTAAGTAGTTACTTGAACAAAAGCGTGTCATGTCTGCAGCATGGTTTTCATTTCCTGTTTCTTGGAGAAAATGACTATGCTCTTTACAGTTTTTACATTTGGAAAGAAGCTGCCCTGTATATCTAAGGTTGAGAATACTGTGACTTCTCTAGGTAGGTTCTATTACAGAATTGTAAATTATGCACATATATCCAACCTCTTCCCTTGAAATATTCCATATATTAATATTTAATTAAAATGCTACAGTAATATCTTCTTATGTTTGTCTTGAAAAATGTTCTTCAGTGATTTGTGTAACATGTATTTAAAAGTGTGTTATCCAGATATATCTGTGGCTTTTCTATTCTATAGAAAAGAGCTTCATATACTATTAGATATGGAATTCCATTTTAAAATGTTCTTTAATATATTTGTGTGGTCTTTTGAAGAAAAATGTTGCTTTCTCCTGTAGCATGATTAATAAAAACCCAGAGACAGATATTAGGGTTCAACCTGAAGGTCAGAAAAGCAAAATAGCCAGGCACTGGCTCTTACCTCTATCTTAGTCTGAAATGGCGATCCTGCCTCCAGGAATTTCAGAATGAGACTGTGCCTAAGAGCTGTCTCCTCCCGTTTTATAATCCTCTCTAGGGCTGGGATTAAAGACGTGCACCACTAACTTCTGGTTTCTATGACAAACTAATGTGGCTACTGGGATTAAAGGTGTGTGTCACCACTGCCTGGTCTGTAAGGCTGACCAATGTGGCTGTTTTACTCTCTGATCTTCAGGCAAACTTTATTTATGAAAATACAATTGAAATATCACTGCATTCTGCATTGCTGAATAAAGCATGTGTTAGTCATGGTAATCTACTGAAGGTACATTATTATTAATACCTATTGATAAAATACTAACTGAATTGTACAAGTGATCATTCCTTTGATGATACACATGTGTATACAGTTACTGAAGCACATGCATCTGGGGTTCTCTTTTGACAGTAAGATAATTTTAAGAACTTGTGTTTGAGCTGCTGGTGGTGGCACATGCCTTTAATCTCAGCACTTGGGAGGCAGAGGTAGGCGCATCTCTGTGTGTTTGATTTACAATCTGGTTTACAGAACAGATTCTAGGACAGCTAGAGTTGGTGCACAGAGAAACCTTGTCTTGAAAAAACCACCAAAGAGCTTGTGTTTGAAAAGAGATATTAATATAGCCTATTGTAGATAGTATTATTCAGTTCTTACCATATGTTACCCAGTATATTTTACTTGGATTTCGTGACTTTCCCAATGAAGTAACACTGTGATTGCATTTTTTTTTTTTTATTTTAAGGATGAGGAAATAGAGTTGGAGATGTTAAGTAACTTGCTTATTGTCATATATCTGAACATAAGTGGAGGGCATTGGGATTAGGAATCATTTAGTTAGCTCAAGGGGGCCTTTCTATACCTATTATTTTTATATAGAGAGAGATAGTATAATACAGTATTTAGCTGGAGATTGTTCTACATTTTAGAGGATTTATTTAGTCACATATTTTTTTTTACAGGTTTAGCTTGTTCAGTTTGTGTTATACTTAATTATCTTTTTTGAATGGTAGACAAATAACTTGAACTACTTGTATTTTCTGATTGGATATTTTTAATGCATAGAATTGAACAAAACTGCATACTTGTATCTTTGAGACCCTATGTATTTACCTGTCAGATAATCAATACAAAGATGAGATCTTTGACATTTAACCTCAAGGACATGACCAGGGCTCTGTTTGTATGATTTGTCCATAAGAATAATATAATATTGTTAGGACTAGACACATATTTTTAAAGGGATGATTGATGGTTAGGTTTTTACATACATGGCCACATACTAAATCAAGCCTTAATACAGGACACAAGCATTTTAACATGTTCATAAACAGGACAAAGTAATCATTTCAGCTTCTAACACAGCTACTTATTTTTGAGACAGGGTTCCACTATCTAGCCTGGGCTGGCCTGGAACTTGTTATCCTCCTGTCTTAGCCTCTTAAGTGCTGCGATCAAAGACATACACTACCATGTCCAGTTCAGTACAGTTTTTAAATCACATGTAATTATTTAAACGACTCTCGGGAGTCTCAGAGAGTAAGAAAAGGTGTCAGTTTGTATGAGGCTTATGGGAAAGGGTTTCTCTAACTCTATTTGCTACCTCCAAACAGGGAGATCTCCATCCTGGCTCTTAAATAGGTACGCCAAACACATCAGAAAACAGATGAATTAAACAACAACAGTTTTTGTGTGGGTTGGTGTGAATGCCATAGCAAGCAGGGTAGGGTAATTAAAAGTTGTAACTATTCAGATAATGTTATATCATGAAATCCTAGTTCACGTAGTGATACGAAATATTACCATTGCTATGATGACTATGAATTTGTTATCTTATCTAAGACAGTTTTGAAACCGTTATTGGCCAGGATAGGAGATTGTAGAGTGGAGCCTTCCTGGGTTTTGATAGCTTGTATATTGTCTGTTGAGCAGGATTTTCACTTGATATAAAATATCTTTAAAGTTGTCATTTTTCCTAAATAATTTTATTATGGACCAGTATTTATCTTGTGCTTGGTGGCCATGTCTTTGGAAGGCTCCCACTGTACTGCTGTTGGCACGTGTTTACTTTTTCTTTAACTCATTAAATTGTGCCTTATATAATTAATATAGAAGCGAGGAATACTTTATGTCATAGCTAAGTTTACATTTGTTGATTTTTTTTTTAATTACTTAAATATTTTGGTCATATGCTTCCCCCTCTCGGAGTCTTCTCAGTTTGTCGATCCCCACCTGATTCATGTTCTCTCTCAAAACCATGAAAATGAAAGAAAACCCAAAACAAAAGCCAATAAGCTGTAACAAAAAAAGCATACATAAAAACATGGAATCCATTTTGTATTGATCATTCCTTTGCATGAGGCCTGCCCTGGAGTGTGGTTGATATAACCAGCGATATTCTGTTGGAGGAAACTGATTTTCCCTCCATGAGTAGGTATTAATTACAAATAGCTTCTTGGTTAGAGGTGGGACTTTGTGTCCACTTCTTTTCCATTCTGCTGGGCCTTGTCTGGGGAGAACTGTGCAGGTCTTGTGTGTGCTGTGACAGCCTCTGTACTCATATGTGCATCAGTTCTGTTGTGTCTGGAAGATGCTGTTTTCTTGGAATCCTTTGCCACCTCCGCTTCTTAGAATCTTTGTGCCTCCTCTCTCACATAGACCCCTGAGTTTTGAAGGCATGAGTTTGATAACTTCCCACCCCAGTCAGGGATGAATGGCTAGAGCTCACTTTCAAGGGGGACACAGTGAAAGGGTGTTATTAATGGGAATGGAGAGATAGACAGGCAAAGTGGACCACAATAAAATGGACAGCTGTCAGTTTTCTTTATATCAAATATTGAAGCATTCTGTGTTTCTTTTTTCCTTGTTAAGTCTGGTAATTAACAGTCTATTTGACATTTTACTGAAAGCTAATTCTGTTTGTTAAACCTTCAGAATTTACAGTTTTGTTGAACGATCCAGTGATCTTACTAATTTTTTTTTTTAAATCTGTGCTACGCATCACATATGATGGTAAAGCTGGCAGTTTTGTCAGAGCATTTTAAACTTGTTTTCTGAGTAAATTCTGTGTGATAAAACAGAACTTCAAGGGTGTAGCTTAAATGTTCTCTCTCCCTTCCCTTTTCCTACCTCTTGATCTTTTTAATTCTTTCATTTGATGGCTTACTTACATTATTAAGTTCTAATTCGACTCTAAAAGCTTCATTTCTAGTTTGTGTTTAGTTTATAGATGGCTTGATTACTTTTAACCAAGTAATTGTAGAGGTATATTTGTCCTCTACTGTTCCAATGCGCTGTGCCTGCCTGCTGCCATGCTCCCCTATCATGATGACCATGGACTCGAATCCTCTGAAGCTGTGAGTATCTATTTGTTCTGGTCATGGTGTCCTATCACAGCAATAGAAAAGTAAATAAGACAACTTCCATGTCTCAAGCAGTATCTTATCCTATCTTAGGTCTGATGTAAAGATAACATGATTAATTTATTTAGTAGTGTTCTAAAGTTGTTGAGGTATTTGTTTGTTTGGGTTTTTTGCCTTGCAATGATTTTATATAACCAAAGTAATTGATCTTAAGAATTCTTTTTTCTGCAATCATATATTTTGGTTTCAATTTAATATTATTATTTTTCAAGATACCATTAACTATTATTTGTATTGTATTTTTTAATTAAAATTGGGCTAATTTCACCCCTTCTTGACACCATGGCCTTCATTAAAAATTTAGTAAAGTTACTTTTTGAGTGTGCCAAGTTCCTATTTTACACCATTTCTATTATTCCATATTCCCAAATTAATCCATCTCTTTAGCTTTACTTTGTACTTCATTGCCTTAATTAGATTGCACTGAGCCCAGTGTACACAAAAATTTCATGAGAAACCCAAAGACTTAGGAAAAAATAATATAATTATTTTACTGTATAAACTTCTAAAATGTCTGGGAAACTACATTGCTTAATAGTTGTGATTACTTCATTGTTTTAAGTTTATGCCAGAGTTGAAAGAATTTGAACATACTCTGGTATAGTTATGAGATAAATCACAGTACTGTATAACATACTTCAGATAGAAAATGTCAATAAATATTGGATATGATATCTCGTTTAAGTTAATAAGCCAGTAACTCTTTAAATTAGGTGACTGCTACTTTGTGCAGTTTCTGAGATAATCAGCAGTGTTTCTGTGACAGTTAGCAGTTTCTTCATGGTGACAAAAGTATTTTCAACTTCTTTATGGAAATATAATTTTCGCTGAAAGGCATTTTGCCTGTATTTAGCCTTAGGTGGTATTTGCCAAGGCCTATAAAGAAATGGGATTGGGGAGTAGGTTAGAGGGAGAGGTGGGAATGATGTTACCACAGTACTTGTGTATGGAATGCTCAAAAATATAAAAAATTTCAAAAAGAGAAATGGAGTTATCAAGTTCAGATAGTAGAAGAAAGCTCATTCTCCTTATAGTATTGGATTTTTTCATGTTTAAAATCTTATTTGGGGTTTCTGTTTGCTTTTTAAATAAGTAAAAGTCTGATTTTTCATGTGAAGAAAATTGAGAAGAATATGCTAATGAGTAACAGGTCCCAAGTTGTTACAGTTGTGGAATTGAGAGTTGGTCTCCTAAGTTTTTTTTTTTTTTCTCAGCAAATGTTACAACCATTTACTTAAAATCCTTTTTGGGCTAGAGAGATGGTTCAGGAGTTAAGGGCCCTGACTGACTTATTTCAGAGGTTCAATTTCCAGCACCCACATGGCTCACAACTATGTGTAACTTCAGTTCCAGGGCATCTAGTACCCTCACACAGACATACATGCATGCAAAATACCAATGCACCTGAAACTAAATAAATCTTTGCCAGGCATGGTGGCACACACCTTTCATCCTACCACCTAATGGGCTACCCCGCCTTGATCCCAGCACTCAGGAGGCAGATGTAGGTGGATCTCTGACTTCCAAGATGGAGCCAGTGCTGTTACAGAGAAACCTTGTCTCAAAAAAAAAAAAACAACAAACCCAAATAAATAAATAAATAAAAATAAAACAAAATTCTGTACTGGGAATTTTCTAGTTTTTACTGAATTTCACACATGCTACTTTTAATATCTGATTTATTCTCACTGTTCTGTAGTATTTCGCACTACAATATTTGTGCATTTATTTTCTTTTGACTGATACTGAATGTTAGCATTATATATTGAAGTCTACACAAATATTCGTGGGGGATCTGCAAGGTTCCATACTTTGAGCACAAAGATCAGTGTGTGGTTTGAATGAGCATATCTCCCTAAAACTTAGGTATTTGAACACCTGGTCCCCAGTTGGTGGCACTGTTTGGTGCAGTTCTTGAGGTGCAGCTTTGTTGGAGGAAGTATGTCACTGGAGGTGGGCTTTGAGAATTTAAAGACTCAAGCCATTTTCAGTTTGCTTTCTGCTTTCTTCTTGCTATTCAGGATGTGAGCTCTCAGCATCCTTTTCCAGTCACTATGTCTGCCTGTTGCCTCTGCTCTGCAATTTGGACTCTAACCTCTGGAACTGTAAGACCAAATAAACTCTTCTCTAAGTTGTTTTGATTTTGGTGTTTAATACAGCAATAGGAAAACAACTGGTAGAGTACCTAAGCCTTCCCCTCTCTTAGTGTAAAATCTTTATTATAAAATATTTTGTGAAAGATGTTTAAAATGTATTATATCTAATTTTTATAATTTTATTTTGGGGGAAACTAACCTGTGTGCTATTGATTTATTTATCAAACCAATACAAGTGCTGTCTTACCTGCTTAGGGGTCTTGTTTGGGTTTGTTTTCTCTGCTAGTTAAATAATTAAAGGCCAGGAAAAGAAGCTCAGTAAGTAGCAGCAGATAATAATCTTTATTTAAGGTGAAGAACTGCATGCACGCACATACCCATGCTCAGAGCAAAAGACTCCCTGCAAGTTAGAGCTGTTACAAATCTGCTGTTTTCCTGAAGGACTGTAAGTGTTTGGTGGGCTGGAATGTGTGTCCTCTTCCCCTAAATTAGACTTGGTCAATTTAGACAAAGAAGAGATGCTGATGAACCCACAGCTTGGGGGTAAACACATCTAGTTCCAGCCGTGAATTTACCTGTCAGCCTGAAGGGACCCCACTGGACCTTTTTTTTTTTTTTTTTTTTTAAATCAGTTTGAGACAGTGAACAAGCTGGAAGTATGCCTTCTTCACTTAACTGTCTGTTGCCCCCTTTCCTATTTGTTTGCCTGTCAGAAATCTGTCAGACTTCTCGTTCCTCATTTGGTCTGTGCATAAGTAGTAAAACATAGGTTTGCTTATTATTAAAAGTATGATTTTGTTCCCAGATGGTTATGTTTTCTTAACAGTGAAATTATGATGATTGAAAATGGTATACTTTTAAGCACCTTTGAAAAGAAAAATAGCATGCAAGCCAGATATTAGAGTATTATTGTTTTTACTTTTTCATTGAAAGGATTTCTTACTGAAATTAAAGGAAAAGATTAGATATATGGATAGGTTTGGGTCATTTCTCATATCAGTAGTTTTATGAAGCTGAGAAATGTTTATGCTGTGTAATAAACAGATGTTGCTTTAACAGTGCAATACATTATGTGCCACAGTGGTCTTGTGTATTAATCATAAGTGCTGTCTTATATTTGTCGAGACTTGACAGGCATACACAAAACTGTATTTAGGATATTATTTTTGTTCTCTCTTTCTCACCCTTCTATAGCATTAATAAACACCTTTTAACACCATTATAAGATTTGGGGAAAATTTTCTTTTTTTTTTTTCACCCATTTTTTTCTTTCAAATTTAGTAATGTTTGTGATTTTCTCATATACCAATTTAAAATACCCACTAAAATACTTCTAAAAGATTCTTATCTTTTCTTATATTAAGCTTACTCTGAAGAACTTCCCATATGTGGCAATTTTAATTGTTTTGCTCCTCTACTTTGAGGGCAGTAATGAATATTTTCTTCAAGTTGTGGGGCAAGATCTGCTCACCCCTCAATTACAGCCAGTCAGCCTAGATTGTAATGTGGGGTTTACAATCTACTGCCCAGAGTTTAGATTCTCTCTTTGGGCAGCTGTATAGTAACCCACTAGTTTTTCTTTTCCTTTCACTTAGTTTATTACATGAACACCTTCAAACCCCACTACATCTGCACTGTGACACTGGTAGACATTCGTATTTACATACAGTCAGATAATCCTATATTTGGAAATTATTCCCATTGTGTGGTTTTATTCCACGGAACCTATCAGAGTTAAAATGTGGTTTGGATGCAAAGGAAATAATTAATGATTGGAAGCTAGAGAGTTGGTAAATTATTTATTCTGGCCCCGAGGAAGCCGAGAAGCTGAGTGATGACTAATGTCACTTATGGTAGTGCTGGTTGTCATTCTGATTCTTTTACATGGTTTCATGATATGCTGTAGCACCTGCTAGCTATCTGTACACCCTCCTGCTGCTGCCACATCAAAGGCAAAATCTTAGTTTCAGGGAAGTTTGTTTAGGTTGGAAAGGAAATGACTGAAATGACTCTTTTTAAGTCATGGATTTTTTTGTTTTGTTTTGGTTTTTTTGCTTCTTCATCATTTGATAATATGAAAAGATTTTTTTGTGGCCTGGTAGGAAATCTAGAATATACATTTTATTTAGCCAGGAAAGCCTGACTTTATTATCTTTGTGTTTTATTAAACACTTAAAGAATGGAGCTTCTTTATTGTTCTCAGACTAATTAAAAACCCCGTTAAAGGAGATGATTAGTATGCGAAAGATCAGATCCACTTCCTGGTAACACTGAGTGGAAAGGACTGCTCCTGCCGGAGAAGGGCTGTCTCCTTTCCTCTTGATGGCTGAGGTTTATAGTCAGCACTCCAAAAGTACGTTTCTGCACTGCTTCTAGCTCAGCTTCTGAGTTTCTCCAAGAGACAGAAAAGCACAACCTTCCCTGGTCTGATTCTACTGGTCAGGTGACAGCTACTTTCAAACTCCTTTGCAAGGACATAGTGAACAGCAGATAATGTGCATGCTGTGTTAGCAGAATGAGCTCTTGTGCTGCTGTCAGGGCTTAATGTTCAAGTCCAGAAACTGAGGTTTTCTTCCGCTTGTTACTAGTAACTTGTTTATAGAGATTTCTAACTTTAACATAAAAATAAGGGATAGTTGAGGATTGTTATGACTGGTATACAAAGTAGTCATGTTGGAAGTGGTCCTGTACTCAGTGTGTTTTGACTTACTGACTTGCTTCTCTTCATCACAGTTACTAATCTTGTGTGCCAGACCACTGGGAAGAACTCCTACCTACTGCTGCTGCACTTAACAGCCTCTTAAAGAGGGCAGTGCGAAATGTGCTATTGTGAGCATTTGCAAGGGCTCTTTCATTTGTATAGCAACTCAGGATTGCTATCTCTGTTGTTACTCCTTGTTTTACAAAGGAGCCTTACTAAATGATGGCATTTAGCTTTTGGTTTTATTGTGGTTTTTCTGTCCTGTATCTGTAGAGAAAAGGGAGCATGTTAAATCTTATTTTGAAATGTTTATGAATTGCAGTCTAGGTTGCTTAATATTCACTATCATTTATGGACCATTTAATTTTGGGAGTGATACTGCATTTATTTATTTATTTACTTATTTATTTAAAAAAACAAAAATGAAACAGCATCTTACTGTGTGGTCCTGGCTGGCTGGCCTCGGCAACTCACTTTGTAGACCGGTCTCATCCTAAACTCACAGAGATCTTCTAGCCTCTGCCACAGGAATACTGAGATTATAGACATACGTCACCATGTCTTTCTTTGTTGTTGTACTTTGAAAACCTGAATAATAATGATCATTTTCTTCTTTTGTCATGATGAAGAAATGAAGCTTAAAGAGGCCAAATGAGTTTCTAGGATTATGCAGCTTCATAATGGGAAGCTGAGATTTGAATCGCTATCTGACTGCCCATGCCCATTTTAGGGTTATAAGCCTAGTCCCAGTAGAATTTGGTATGCAACAGGAGATGTCTGTGAGAAAGTGGGTGATGCTGAAGCCTGTGGGAAGTGTGTTTACAACTGCTGTAAGACAAAAGATTTAAAAAAATAGGTGATTTTGTGTGACATACTCAGTTTTTAAAATATTATAATTTACTGAACATGTATTGTTTGCCCACTGCAGGTAGCCTGCAGATGCTGATTTGACTGTCTGCATATTACTGCTCTTAAGTGATATTTTCAGACTAATTGAAAAAGATTTATTATTTTCATAATTCTGTAGTTCATTATATACCTTAGAAATTATTTAATTGAATTTGGATTTCAGGATACTGCTAATTGAAGTGTAGTCTATAGCATGGATCATCATGAGGGAGATTAAGAAAAATGTAATTTTTAAATTGAAATGTCTGTCAAGTTATAGTATTTAAAATGTAACATTAGTAGAATTTAACATAAAGATCAAAGTTTTAGTGGAATGGGAACTGATTGAAATAAAAGCCAGTGCTTGGTTTTGGCTTTAGTAACTTTTTGTTATTTAAAATTCATATGGTCCTGGAGAGACTTTTAGTGCCCTTTCAATGTTTGACTGGGAAAGGGGAAGACTAATCAGTTGTTAGTGAGAGTTCTTTCCCAAATCTGGGTGAAAGATATGATCTGATAATCTTGCTTTTTTTTTTTTTAGTTTTCATAATAAATTTTCTTAGTGTGTTTTAAAATTCTATCTTATAATAAAATAATTTTCCTCAAATCTAGTCTTTTTAAAAAATGCTTAATATATTACGAATTCTTGTGTCCTTTTGATCCTTTACATATTATTTAATATAAAAATACATTAAAATTAATGATTTTTTTGTTTTAAGTTAGTGGTGTCTAATTTCTTCAACAGTATTCATTTGATTAAAGTTTGTCTTGTAGAGGGGAAATGTCATCTTAAGAACCGTGTAGGGTGCTAGGATTCTAGTCAGGAGGTGGAGCACATGGAAGAGCCCTGAGTTAGTCGTTAGCACAAGAAGAAGAAAAGCACTGGAGCAATACTGTATGCTGGTTATGAAACACTGGAAAGTGAAAACCCCTTATTGCCTGAAACTACCAGAAAATCCACATTTTCTTAGGATTCTTTTCTTTTTCACTTTGTTGAATTTTATACTCCTGTATTAATAATCATAATTTAGTGGATTTGCTTTTAGAAGATAATATTTGTTAGGTACATCGTTCACCAAGCTTATCATCTAGGAACTGGGAGTCTCCTTTCCCTTTTCATCCAATGATAGTTTCCTTCCACTTATCTGTCTTAACTCTGAACTGCTTGAAGGCAAGCACTATCTTGTGGTCATACCTGTTTTTGTGACTTCTGTTTTGTGTTATGTGAATAAATGAAAGTAGCTCTTAAATTCAGCAACTTCTCCATCTACCACTTGAAATCACTACATGAGAGCACATACATTAATGTCTTCCCCTTTGATTTAATGGTCTAGCTATGCAGGGCTTTAATAGTGATGTGATTATACTAAAAAATCAGTGCCGTTTATATATCTCAAATTCTTCTGAGTCCTAAAAAATGATGTAGTCTTCTACATCCTAAGTAACAAAGATTCACTTTGTTCAAATGTTTCAAGAAATCTGTTAAATAAGTGTCTATATGCAATATTTCAATTTTAAAGCACTGAAAAAAATAGTGTGTTTTATAATCAGCTGGACCCTGGGTAGTCTGATGTATAAAAGTATTAGAATCAGCATGTTGTCAATAGTAGATAAAAGGTAGTTTGGATACTAGAATATATGTATTCCCAGAAATTGTTATCTTAATATGCTTTGTTAGTAAGAAACAAGGATAAGTACTTGGACCAAGGTGAGAAGGCAGCAATGCAACAAATGCTAGTGGCTGCTGTGTTGGATTAAGTTTGTGAGCGAGTGAAATGACACACACAGGGCAGGGCTAGACGTTTTGGCATTCATGCCTAGGATAGGCATTACAAAATAAATATTGTAAGCATTCATAGTAGAGAACAGAGCTTTTACATTCCTTAAATAATTTATACTTTGAAGAGGATTTAGGCATAAATGCTTTAATAGCGTGGTAATATAGAGAAAGATGAAACAGGTCATACTTTGTTTTGTTTCTGGAAACATTTTGACTCTATAATTGGATGGTATCTTGGGATAAGCTTTATGGAAAACTTACCAAGTTGGAAGAAGATTTCAGCTGGAGTGTCTAAAGGGTCATTTAAAAAAACCCTTCTCTATTAAAATAAAATGTGTCCAAGCTTTAAAGAAAAGATCTTGGAGTTTGCAGATGATCCTAAAATTGGAGCTAAGGGAAATAATGAGGAACAATGCAATCAGATTCAAAAAGATTTGGATTGTTTAGGTGATTGGGCCAGCAGATGGCAAATGCAGTTCAGTGTAGACAAATGTAAAATAATTATCTTAGGAACAAAGAACCAATCATACAGCACACTGATCAGGAAAAAATTTGTGAGTTATTGTAGGAAAACCATTGAAACAGTTAACCCGGTGCACAGCTGCAGCAAAAAAAGGCAAGCAAGAAACCAAATTAGCAGATGGATAGAATATAAAGCAAGAGGCAATACTTGCAGTGTATTAAGAAATTTGCTAGACCCCATCCAAATTAACTCAGTCTAGTATTGGTTGATAGAACTAGTATAGAAAAAGTAAAAATTTACCTAGGCATATACTTAACCAAATCTGATAAATAAGGTTAGATAAGTGCGTTAGGAATTCAGAAACTTTCATAGACAGGAGTAAGACATTGCAGCAGGTTTATCTACTACCCAAAGTAGGTTTTGGTATGATTTCCACTTCCTAGGGCTTTACCAACCCTCTTAGTGAGGAGTGAATAAGAGCCTGGACATGAGACTTGGTTGCTGTTAATGAGTTACTACTTTCTGGCTTGTAGCTCTTGATGCAGATTTCATTCTAATTTGTCATCCTTGGTTAATATATAGATGTGCTTCTCCATCCTTGTCTTGGTTGTTTTGAGCTATCTTGTGTCTAGCTATTTGTTAATATGCTGTCTTTTGATTTAGGTTAACCAGAATACCTATCTGTTGTTACAGTTAAGAGCTTAGATGGTTTAGTGGTAGAATTCTGATATTTTAGCCTTGGTTATTACATTTTCTTTAAAAAAATTGTTTTTAAAGCTATAACTTTTTGGATAAGAAGAAAACTGAAATAACCCTCCCTCCATGAAAAGAATTGTAAACTTTAACTTCATTCACACAGCTGAGTAGTGTCCTTGTTAAAATTTGCTGTTAAAACCCAGCATATCTGTTAGAAGAATATTTGTGTTTCTTTATACATTTTTCACATTTTTTTGAGATAGAGTCTTGCACTGTTAGTACAGACAAGCTTTAAGCATATGAAAATCTCACCTCAGCCTCCGTTACTGTTGATCTGTTGATGAATATCTGTCTAAATTTAAAAAAACTAGAATTTTTGGAAACATTTCTCAATTAGCAATTGTTGCTTACAACTGAAATTTGATGAGGTGATTAATATGTAGAAATTTGTCACATAAGCAAGACTTTAGTTTTTCTCATGTATCACATCATATCAATTCATTTTAAGTTTTCCTAGTTCCTTCCGCAGCTGCTTGAAGTACAGTCACGTGCAGAGTAAAATGAGAAAGAAGTGGTGGTACTAAGTGTGTTGTTACTCTGTAGTTAGAAGTTGGTTTAGAATGATGATAGTAGAAGAATTCCTCTGTCAGTAAGGATCTAGAAGGCCATAGTTCACTGAATATTAATAATTATATACCAATAACTGATACAGTATGCTTATGAACAAATGAAGTGACGTGTACAGAGTATGCCGAGAAGTTTTGGTGTACATACTTAGGACAGTCATTACAAAATAAAGTCAGCATGGATTCCTTGAAATAATTTGACTTTGAATCTTTATCATTCTTAAAAGTGAATTGCAGTTCTTTCATCAGACTAATGTCCTTCAATCTACTACTTTTACTTTGACCTGAGACTTCATATATTATGCCACCCATAGCATGCCTCATGCCTTACCTTTGAAAGCTGTTGTTCCAAAATTAAAATGTAACATATTTAGTATTTGCTCTATAGTATAAATGATGGGCAGCACTTACAGAGTTATGTGACTGAACTGTTTGTAATGTCTGTTGGGATATAGGAATTATTTGGTGAAGAGGATATTGGAGATGTTGAATGGTTCTTTGAAATTTTGATTGGTCTGTCTCAGCGGTAAAAATTTCACATATCTTCAAGGGAATGTCTTTAGTTCTATTGTGTAGTTGGTTGCCTATTTCATATGACCTTTTAATAAAGAAAATAAATATATTTAGGTAATTAACTATTATAAGTATGTAGTAATAATGATTGTTAAAGTTTGCATTCTACTTTTTAAATTGCTTGACTACTTTATAAAAGTGAATAATGTTTTAATTAATTTTTTCTGCACAACAAACAAACACACTCACACATACACAGTATAGGAGAGAGAGAGAAATATATGAATATTGAAGATAGAACTGAGATACTGAATAGATAATTAAGTACTGAAATTGATATGCCAGGTTACGTGCACATCTATAAGGTAACACGATGGACCAGTTAGTAACAGAATTAAATCTAGAGGTCTTCCTCCATTGCCTTCGTTAGAGGACTTTATTCTTTTCTTGACTGTATGTTGCTTCCTTTGCAACTATGGGAGCCTCAGGTAGCCGTTTTTGTTGACATTGGCAGGGGAACGGCATGGATGTTGGGAATGCCTTCACTACCTCCTGCGGTAGCCCTGCTGCTCCGGGCTGTTTTGTAATGTGCATAGAAGATAGAAACGAGGTCTGTGACTGCTGCCTAAACCACTAGTAGATTCAGGAGCTTGTTTCATTTTCCTCTTCAAAAATTCTTTTTGAGTCATTTCTGCAGTTTAGAGGCTGGAGATAGCTTACTTTGATAGTGAGAGGATCCTATACCTGTTTCTGCCTATTTCTTCCATGTCCTTCTTTGATTCTTCTTTTTATTTTATTTCTTGTTTAAAAGTGATAATATGTTTTTTGAAAAAAGTGGGTTTGTCAGCTTATTTTAAAAACATTACACTATTTACCAGTAAAGAGGGATTAACTCTCATAAAACATTAATCCATATAAAAATGGAACATTAACATATTTATGTTGTTCATTTCATATCATGCCCATAGCAGGAAATGAAAATCAATACTTCTAACGGTGTATATGGAACATGAATAAATTTCATGTTTAAACTTGATTCCCACCACTAAATATATTGTATGTGTTAATTACTCCATGGACCACAAAATCTGAAATGTAAACTTCTAATAGTGTGCCAATACTTCTAATGATCTCATAGCATTTTGTTGTTATATATAGAGATTT
Organism: Ondatra zibethicus; assembly: GCA_004026605.1. Taxonomy (NCBI): domain Eukaryota; kingdom Metazoa; phylum Chordata; class Mammalia; order Rodentia; family Cricetidae; genus Ondatra; species Ondatra zibethicus. Next base: position 107,766 of record PVIU01001584.1, on the reverse strand, counting down.
ATGTGGACAGTTCTTGTTGGTTACTATTTTAGTTATTAGAATTTTTCACTAGCCAAGAAGTGGTGCCACTCACCTTTAATCCTAGCACTCAGAAGTCTCTTGAGTTTGAGGGTAGTTTGGTCTACAGAGCTAGTTCTGTGACAGCCAAGGTTACACAGAGAAACTATGTCTCGACAAACCAGTCTCTCTCCCTCCCTCTGTGTGTGTGTATGTGTGTGTGTATTATATGTATATATATAGTACGTATATAATTTAAATTTATATAAAATTTAAATATACACACTTAAATTTTTTTCTTTATTTGAGGCAGGGTCTCACTATGTAACCCTGGCTGGCTTTAACTTGTTATGTATACCAATTTGGCCTCATACTCACTGAGATGTGTCTGCCTCTACCTTCTGAGTGTTGGGTTAAAGGTATGTACTAGCAATACCAGTATAAAATACTTTTAATAATTCATATATATATGTATATGTTCCTTATTTTCATAGGTATGTTTTAGAAATATAATTACTGTGTGTGTGAAAGAGCAATTATAAGTTTTCTGAAAGTTTCTGCCAAAGTTTAGAAGTTGTGTTCCCAGCCTCCAGTTACAAGATAGCTGTTTGTATTGCTGTTATCTCTGTGTATTTTATCATTTATCTCTTAATATCTGCCTCAGGTATTTTTTCATGTTTATTCGAACACTAACATATATTAAGAAAATCAACTTTTTGTGTCTTGACATGCTATCAGTATTTTTTCTTTATTTTTATGTTGACTTTTTTTAAATTAATGAATTGAGGGACATTGTTTTGTCTTTTGGTTTTTTTGGGAGTTATTGCCACTTTTAATTATTTACTCAAATAGTCTATGTAAAATTTATGTCTTTGGTGTTTGAGTATCTAAAAAACACATTGAAAATAAAATAATTGAGGACTTAAAATATTAGTTTTGGTACATATTCAATTTTTTCTGTATATTTGAATTTTAGAGTTTAATGTGCACCAAATCAACAACCCCAGGTACATAAGGAGGAACTTGGAAACTGTTTTTAATGTACTGTGACTTTTAGTCTTAGGCTCTCTGGTTGTAAAATGGCCTAATATGAATCTTTTCAGTCATAACATTCTGAAATAAGATGTCAGGGCCTGTGACATGGTCAGTTGGTAAAACTGACACCACACTTCTTTAGCTGAGGTTACTCCCCAGGACCCACAGTGGAAGGAAAGAACTGATTCTTGTAAGTTGTCTTCTGACCTTTGCTCATGTGCATACAAAACCATAAAATAAAAAATTCTTTTAGAAAAAGAAAATTTAAATCTCAATTTAGTACACACATACTCATATCCATCATGGTAGTGAACATGGTAGCATGCAGGTAGGCATGGTGCTTGTTGCCTACATCTTACAGGCAACAGGAAGTCGATTGACTGTTATACTAAGTAAAGCTTGAATAAAAGACCCCAAAGCCCACCCCTACAGTGACACACTTCCAACAGAAGATGTGGCCCAGATTAAAGGTGTGCCATCCAGCCTCCTCCAAGGAGACCACACTTCCCCGAATCAGGCCACACTTCTAATAGTGTGCCACTTCCTGTGAGCTTGTGGGGGCCAAATATATTCAGACTGCCATGCCATATAAAGATGTAAAGTATATTTCTCTTGGGACCAGAAGTTTACATTTCAGATTTTGTGGTTCGTGGAGTAATTAATACATACAATATATTTTAGTGGTGGGAATCAAGTTTAAACATGAAATTTATTCATGTTCCATATACACTGTTGAAGGAGGCCGCTTGTTGGTTCCCAGCTGCTCAGCCTGGAAATAATCACACAGAAACTATATTATTTAAATAACTGCTTGGCCCATGAGCTCTAACTTTTTATTGGCTAGCTTTTACATATTAACTTAACCCATCTCCATTAATCTGTGTATTGCCATGAGGCTGTGGCTTACCAGATAAAGTTCCGGTGTCTGTCTCACGTGGGGCTACGTGGCTTCTCTCTTACTCCACCCTTCTTTCTCCCTGTTGTGGGAGGTCTTACTGTCTGTGTGTTACTTTTCTTGGTTAATGAATAAAGACACTCCCTTGACCTGTTAATAGGGCAGAACTTAGGTAGGTGGGGAAGATGGAACTGAATGCTGGGAGGAAGAAGGGCAGAGTCAGAGATAGATGCCATGGATCCGCCACCAGAGTCAGATGCAGAACCCTGCCGGTAAGCCACAACCATGTGGTGATACACAGATTACTAGAAATGGGTTAACTTAAGATGTAATAGTTTAACCAATAAGAAGCTAGAGCTAATGGGCCAAGCAGTGATTTAATTAATACAGTTTCTGTGTGATTATTTTGGGTGTAAGCTAGCTGGGCAGCTGGGAAGAACAAGTGGCCTCTCCCTCTTACATCTTTCAGCATTCAGTTTAGTTTTCCCCGCCTAGCTAAGCTCTGCCCTGCTGTTTCTTTATTCATTAATAGTAATCACAGCATACCGATGGGAATCTTACATCAGTAGACCTAATGCATATAATAATGAAAGTAATTTTGTTCAGCTGTTTTAGTCACCTACATTTTAACTGTAACCTCTCACATGATAGAGATGGAATTTTCTTCTTGATGGAAATATCAGGCCTCAAAATGTTTAGTTTTTTTGGAGCATTTTGAATTTAAAATTCTGGGGTTATATATAAGCAGTCTATCTATCTGTCTGTCTGTCTACCTATCTGTCTATACATAATACATGTATGAATAAACACACACTACACATATCCTATTTTCTGTGTGACATGCCTTACTTACTATGGAATATTTAAAATTACTTAAATCATAGATATTAAAAGAAATGCTCTATGCAGTTCATTGAATTGCCTTTTTATGTACCAAGGGGGTGTTACAGTTTAAGAAACATCAGCCCACTGGTCTTTAATTGAACATTAGGTGCCTTCTGGGGCTAGCCAGATAACTCGTGCAAATATTTTTCCAGTTTACATAGTCTAAAGGCATTCAAATTAAAGTGAACCTGAAATAACTTTTTAGGCTTGTATACAAGTGAAATTCAACTTTCTACATTGGGCCTGTGGTGCTCTAGAAGGAAACCCTCAGAAAAAAAAACCAACACTAATGGAGACAAAAGCTCATTACATTTGTGGGTTGCTATAAAATGTTTTAAATGAGCAATTCATGTTCACTTCAGGTAATTTAACTTTAAAAAGTATTGCCCTAGATGCTGGTCTTTGTGAAGTTTCCAGGAGACTTCCTTTTCTAAAAGTCTTTTACTTTGTTGTGATAATTTCCAGCCATTAACATGCCTTACTAAGTTTTTCAGGTTTAAGTAATGATGCTTGTGATTTAAAAAAAGTGTGATAATTCTATACAGGTGAGTTATTCTAGACAAAGGCTACAAATGAGCTTGGTTCTCCATGTCAGATTGAGATGACGATGCAAAGTCCAGCAACTGTTTTTAAACAGAGTATGCTGCTGAAAAATCACCTGGAGAAGTTATGTATGGTTTTATTTTTATTCCAATGAAAAAGTACAGTAACACTTGAATACCCACCAAATACTTTGCATCTTGGTATGCATACATGAAATAATTTTTATGATATTAATTTCTTGTTTTTGAGCTAGGACTCTCCAGAGATTTTGTAATGTAGGCTCACCTTGGTGACTTGGGGTTACTGTTAATAGACCCATAGAGCCATTGCTTCCAGATGAAACTTTAATTTGGGTTCTGATTGAACGGATGTCTTTGCAGAGTCTCTAAGCATCTGTTTTGGAAACATATCTGACATTATTCAAGATTTGTACAAATTAACTTACCCTTGGGTTACAGTTCGATTTCTGTTTATTTATAATTGTAAGTAGTTTTATATAATCAAGTAAAACTTGCCCAAATTCATTATTTATCTATTAAATGACTACTTATATTTTTGTGGTTTAACTCATAGTAGTTTTAAGAAAGCTAACATTAGACTTCTAGAGGTTGTAATTTGTTTATAAAATATGAAGAGTCATTTCCTACTTTCAAATAGCTTTTTCAGAAGTACTTCTTAGACTGTCAAGAGAGCTCAGGAATAAATGCACTTAGATGAATCAGTTCTCTCCTTACCAAATGTGTTCTGGAGACCCAACTCAGACCATCTAAGTTATCTTTTGATCACCACATTTGCATGAACACAAATGCACATGATAAATAATTATAATAAAATTTATAGGCAGTGTTTACTTTTGAATTATTTTAAATTAACTTAAATTATGGCTTCATATTTATGTAAAATAACTCTTTGGATAATCTGACTTATTTTAGAGTTAAGCTTGTTTCTCTCCTACTGTAAATTCCCCCTATAGGAGAACCTATAGGACTTGGTCTTTAAACACTTTGTAGGTTCATCTGTACAAATCAGAAGTAGTGCCACACTTATTTCCAGAACAGATGCAGTGAGGTGCTGGCTTCACTCCTCTCTCTTTCTGTTTTCAGGGTAGTTTTTTTCTTTTTTTCTTATTTATAGTGTGGCTACATCAGCAGCTTCATCAACAAACATTTTTAGTTCCAACAGAGAAATACAAATTCTTCTCTCACTGCAGATGACAATCATTTGACAGTCATTAGTTAAATCTAAGTTTATGACCCTGTTACTGGCAGGAATGATAATATTGCAGCATGTAATGGCTCAGATCCAGTCCTGGAGCCTGGGTTGTTTGGAGGGGTTCAGCTTCTGAGGGATGGAAGGATGGGTGTTGAAACAGGTGATAGTTTTGCCCAGAGAATGATATACAACTGTGCTTTCTTTTTGAATGAGTAAGTTTATTAAGAATATATCAAGCAAGAATAAAAGAACAAATTACATGTAGTAGATTGCAAAAATCATCAAATTGATGACTTACAACATTGAATAGAAACAACCGGGGAAGCTCCATGAAGGCAGCCAGTCTGAGTTCCCAGTTGGAAGTCCCAGGCAACACAAAACATGCCCTGAGAGAGGCTTCTAAGCAAAAGAACAAATGGCAGTAAGGCAACTTCAAATCAGGCACTTTACAACAGCTAGCAGAAATTGATTGCTAAAACAGTTCAGCTAGAGTTCTCAGGTCAGAGTTCTTGCAGAAAGATTTCTCTGCATGAATGAGCTTCTGACTTCTCAAAATTCCTACTACAGGGACTCAACTTTCCCTCTGTGATTTAATAGTTTTGAAGAGCTGCCTTATTCTTGACTAGGAATCTTTTCTCTCTTACTTGATGGGCAAATACTTTCATTTTTGTTTTTGCTGTACTTTTAATTCTCTTCTATGATTGTTCTGTTAAGCTTGCTTTCCCCATTGCGGTATTAAAGCTAACTTGTTCAAGCTACCTGTAGGAATTGTACCAGCGTTTCCTTTTAACTTTTTCTTTGACTTTGGTTATTTTAAATTGGGAGGTTTTGTTGAAAGTGTCCATATCAGTTTAAGTTTTACTCAGCCTGAATAAATCAATTATCCAGACCTAACCAAGGAAACTACCCCTGTAGTTTACAAATGAATGCATGTTATTAAGTAGTTGAAAACTTTGTGAATTAATTCCTACCATTAGAATAGCCTTTTCTTAATTTTGTTTCAGCATTTTCCTAATGTGTGTTTAGGAAAGTAAAAAAATGGGGTTCTAGGCATCATTTATTCCTTGTTCGTATTTCCTTTATCCCTGTTATTTTTTTTTAAACAACTTCAGAGTTGCTGAAATAATACCTTTTATTCTGTTTCCTCTGAGTTTAATATAGCTTTATATGGCTAAGAGATTAATATACTATAATTGTTTTTAATTACAGATCTCACTTCTGCTTCACGAGGGTATTCTGGTAGTTCTGTTGTCTGTTTTAAGAGCCAATGGAGGGCTCTAGAAACTTTTGAAAAATATTATTTGGTTATTTTGCAAATATATTTTAGTTTGGGTTGTCTCATGTTTTTTCATGATCAGATTGAAGTTAGATAAATCAGAGAAACTACAGAGTTGATCTTTGTGTGCACAGAACAACTGTCCACAGATTCATAATGCTTATAACTGAAAATAGCTTCATTTTTATTTACTAATTGTTGTTGATTCAGGTAATATGCACATAAGATAAACTTAAGAGTTCACTGGTATTTGGTACATTTAGTATTGTACACCTATCAAATCTGTTTAGTTCCAACACATTTTGATTACCCCCAAAGAAGACCTGTACCATTAGTTAGTTGATAGCCTTCCCCTGATCTGTGTTCTACATATATTCATTTACATACTATGAACATTTTAACTAAGTGTAATTGCACAGTAAATGACTGTGATGGCTAGTTTTAGGTCAACTTGACATAAGCTAGAGTCATTTGTGAAAAGGAAACCTCATTTGAGAAAATACATCCACTAGATTTGTCTGTGGGCAAATCTTGATATAGTAGAGCCCAGCTCACTGCCGTATTGCTACCCTTGAGTTTGCCATCCTGGTTGGTATAAGAGCACAGGCGAAGTCAGTTGTGAAGAGTAAGTAAGTAAGCAACCATCTTCTTTGGCCTCTGCTTCAGTTTCTGCGTCCAGGTTCCTGCAATGGGAGTCCCTGCTCTTACTTTCCTCTACAGTGGATTTTTAACTGGAAGCGTAAGCTGAAGTAAACACAAGTTGCTTTTAGTAAATTGTAGTAATAGTAATGGGCTGTGTCCTGCCGCCTGGCTAGTTTACACCCGAAATAACCCCACAGAAATTGTATTAATTAAATTACTGCCTGGCCCATTATATCTAGCCTTTTCTTGGCCAACTCTCACATCTTGATCTAACCCATTTCTATTAATCTGTGTTTACCAGCATGTCTGACTCTGGTGACTCCATGGCAGCTCTCTCTGCCTGCCTTCTTTCTCCCAGCATTCAGTTCTCTTTTCCCTGCCTATCTAAGTTCTGCCCTATCAAAAGGCCAAGGCAGTTTCTTTATTCAACCAATGAAAGCAACACAAATACAGAAGGACCTCCTACACCTGTCAATGCTGTTTTTTCCACAACAATAGAAACCCTACTTAAGACCCTTGTGTGTGATAATTTTAACAAATATTTTTGTTGGAGTACTCTAATTCTTGGGGCTTTTATTTGAATGAAAAAGGCTAATTTTCTTAAAGGATAATCAGAGTACTACAAAAATCAGGGTAAAAAAGTCCCTTCTACATTTTAAATGTCACGATATTTAAAATCTTTAAATCACCATATGTTTTAAATCTTGAAATATTTGTCATTTTGATTAACCTATTTATTTTTTTCTGGCCTTGATTATTGAAAGACTATACCTATTTTTTCATTTAGAATTATAACAGGATATAGTACTACAGACCACCAATTTGTTGTGAGGTTTTGTGAGTGTGTGTGTGTGTGTATGTGTTATCACTTGATGGTGTGCTGATTTGTTCTTACTTTTCTGAATACAACAATTTGACTAGTTTTAAGAAAATATCTTTAATAAATATGGAAGAGAAATCAAAGAAAACTGCATATTTGGAAGTTTTTGTTGATTACATACTTGAGATTCTTGACAAAAGTTTTGAAACTCATAAAATTATGATGATTCTAAAGAATACTTTAAACTTTTCCCTTTGATAGAGAAAGAAAGAGAAAATTTTTCTACAAACATGTAATAAGATGGCAAATGAGAATAGGAAGTCCTTTGTGTAAGAATAAGACAGATTTTACAAAAGGTGTTTTTAAGATAGAATTCCTTAATTTTGAGAGAATAGAAAATTTGTTTGTTTGACTTGAATATGATTTTACCAATAAGTGGTTCTTTATTGGTTTAAAATCACATCTTTGTTGGGTGTGGTGGTCCACGCATTTAATCCCAGCACTTGGCGGCAGAGGTAAGGGAATCTTTGTGAGTTTGAGGCCAGTCTGGTCTACAAAGTGAGTTCAAGGACAGCCAGGGGCAGAGAAACCCTGTCTTAGATAAAAGCAAAAACCAAATAAAATCACATCTTTGTTCTTGCTCGTGTTATTTTATAAATGAGTGAACCCTGTGGATCTAGGAAATCCCTCTTTCCCCAAGTGATGGGAAGTTCTCAAAGATCTGGTAACTTTCCTTGATTTATTTTCTTTTGAGACTTTCACACAGTCTCAGGGTCCATGACCTTTTTGGTGTTGGTCAGAGTTTCCACTCTTGGTTTCCCATGCTTAGGCTTATTTTTTAAAGGCCTGAAGCTGCTTGTCCTTTTCTGACTTTGACATTAGGAACCTGATTATGACACAGATGCTCTGTACCTAATGGTCTTTACAGGAATGGAAGAAAGTTTGAAGTTTTTATAGACAAGGAACAAATTAGTGTACAATGCTAGACATAAATTTGTTTATGTTAGTAATTTTGAAAAACTAAACATTACCTTGAGGACCTAGACTGATACTCAGTGTGTGTTTACACATACACATGTAGAGGCCAGAAGCTGATGTCAGGCATATTTCTCATTGCTCTGTACCTTACTTTTGGAGACAGGTATAATCTCTCACTAAACCTGGAGCTCATCAGTTGTCTAGACTCACTGGCCAGAAAGTCCCTGAGATTCTTCTGACTCTTTCTCCCCAGCACTGGACTGTAGACCCTTTATGTGGGTGATGGAGACATGAACTCCCATCTAAATACTGCAAGTTCAGAATACTAGCTGAAGGCTAATTTGTGGCAGAATCTTTGCTTGCCTTTTTCTAGCTTTTCTTGTTTGTGGGTAATTCTTGATACTCTTGATTTATGGATGATATACTACATCGTATGGCCATCTTTTTGTTTTTCTGCCTACAATTTTCTTTGGTGTCTGAGTCTACACTTCTTCCTTTTATAAGGCATCATTCATGGACTAGGACCCACCCTAAGGTCCTCATTTTCACTTGCAAACTGCTGTGCAACTGGTTTCTAAATCAGAACACTCAGCAAGATGGGGTTAGTCCTTTGACATGTCCTCCATTGATGAATGGCAGCATTTAACACAAAGGTAATAAGATCTAGTGGCTTCCATCAGTAACGACTAGGACATCAGGTAGGCAGGGAATGAGCAAAGGTAAGTCTTGAGCTTTAGACTTAACAGATTGTGATGGTCCCATTAGCTGGGTAAGAGTAGACTAGGATTGGGGAAAGCAAATTTGGAACTAGTGACGATAAGTGGAATTTGTTATAAGCATGCTGAATTTGGAACTGTATTCAAATCTCAGAATTTAGGGGAGAGATCTGCCTATAGATAATAGTTTTGCTGTCATAATTTTTAGGTTTTGAAGGAGGGAAACCTAAAAAGACAGCTCAAGTGAGAAAGTTTGTTGAAATAGATGCTTCTATCCTATTTCAGAAAATAAAATCTTCTAGAAGATCTATCCCTTTACTCTAAGTCAGTTCTAGTAACACATCTAGATACTAGATTTAGATACTAGATTTAGTTGCTGAAGTGGTAGTTGCATGAACAGAAGTAAAGTTACCAGTCCCTGACAGCTGCGAGTCAGCCTCTGGGCATCTTGCTAAATTTTCGAATATAATTATACAGTAGACTTCCTTTAGCAAATTCTGTGTTCCCAGCTATAATTATAACTGCTTTTCTTGCCTGTAGCCTGTTCTTTGTCTTACTGCTCTCCTTCCTATCTCCCCCTGCTGGTTAGAATTATTCTCCAGTCATTGGGATCAGAGAAATTAGGGAGCTGTTCACTGTGATTTTCGTTCTTAAACAGAAAGCTACCTTTGAATATCATTTTCTTCTTTCCATTCTACAGTGCATTCCACCAATATAAAGCAATGTGTTAAAGCACAGACTAAGCAATGTTATATCATAAAGTTATATTTTAAAGATTATACAAATACCAATTAGTTACTTATAAACTTGATATACAAATGTCAGAAAATAACCACCTCAACTTAACTGTTAATAGTAGCTGTGGTACTAGCTACTATTGCTCAAGACTCTTTATTTGGAAAACCTTAAATATGCATCATGATATATTACTTGCAACACACTATTTGGCTAGTTATATATAAAATGAAACACTACGGCTGCTGACAGATGTCATTAATGACTTGTAGATCCTTCTAAAGGAACTGCTAGACTTCTGATTCAGGAAGCTAAGTCATTATAGCTAAAGATAACACACTTACAGTTTTAAGAATTTTCTTGGCCCTTGTTATTTTTCTCAATTATAATTGTTCATTGTAAAGTAAATCAAGAAATAAAAGCACCATAAGGTAAATGCCACAATTGTAATTATTTCAGGTAAAATTACTCAGAGGATTTTGAAAAAAAAGTTGGGGGGGGGGTGGCTTAAGTAGAAACAGAATATTTGCTTATTCCAAAGTTATATTCCCAAGGTGCTCACAGTTTATAAAGAAAAAGCAGTAGGTTTATAGAGAAACACCAGTCTTTCTGAACAGAACATGTGGTCAGGGTGAACTTGGCCCATGATTTGATAAGCCGAAGAGAGAACAGAATCAGTTTTGTGGACTTCTGCAGAGACCTTTTCCATCTCAGAGCCCCATTGCTAGAATACAGTGGTCACCTTGAGGTTACTGACTTCTGGGTAAATGAGAAAATGACACTGAAATAGTATTGTGTGATCCTCAGTGTAGAATTCAGTGGTAGATCACTTACGTAGTATGTACAAATCCATGAAACCAATCACCCCCACAATCCCCAAGCGTAGAAAGTGTTATTAATTTAGGTAATGGAAAAATATAATAAAAATATTTAAATATTAAAACATGATTAACCAAATTGATAGATTTTTATAAGATCTTTATATTATATCCCAAGATCTATATATACTAAGTTATTCTGATCTTTCTCAATAATTCATAATACTTGATTTTAAACCAATTAAGAACTGTGATACTGTATAATATTATTTGCAAGGAAAAGATTTTGCCTATTTCAAATGATGTCTTTTTTGTGTAAAGGAAAAAGTCATTAGTCTGCATTTATAATCAGGACTGACTTCCTATAAAATAATTTATTTTAACTTTTTATTTATAGATTTTGAAATTTACAATTCTAAATATTGCAATAGTGAGTCATTGCATTTTGCAGGAAGCAAAAAGCACAATAAACACAAAGTCAGGGCTACAAATAAAACATTGGAGCACACTGTGAAAGGGAAGATGTTCAGGAAGCTGATGCCAACAATGTTACATAGCCGGCCTTACTGCACAGAGAGAAGGGTGAAATCAGTGTGTAAGGAAGAGAAAGAGCAGGGAAATAGGTAGCAAGTACTAAGCAAGCATTTACTGTGTAGTAGGTACTGCTCTAAGCACTTTATGCAGATGAGAGCATTTAGTTCTTCCAATTAGCTAGTAAATTAGAAACTCATTTTTAGGTGAAGTAGCTGAGGTTCAGTGGACTTCTAGAGCTCATTTTCTTAACATTTGTCTTAGAGTTTCCATGACCATGGCAACTCTTACAAAGGAAACCATTTAACTGTGGGGGCTTATGTTTTCTGAGGTTTAGTCCGTTATCATCATTGTGCGACATGGTGGCGTGCTGACAGACTGGAAAAGTAGCCAAGAATCCTACATCTTATCTTGCAGGAAGCAGAAAGTGATCTGAGAAACCGGGCAGTATCTTGAGCATATATGAGACCTCAAAGCCTGCCTCCATAGTGACACACTTCCACTAAAAGAGGAAACTTATTCCATCAAGGCCACACATCCTAACAGTGCCAATCCCTCTGGGGGCCACTTTTTTTTCAAACAACCACAACTGATTCACACTGATTTCATGAAACTGATATACTCCATCTGTTGCTACAACAAATATTTTTTCTGTATTTTTGTTTCATTTTTCTTGGGATTTTTAAGACAGTGGAGTCCTGAAAAATTAATGAAGAAGTTTAACAATACTTCAGCAGTAAGTACAGTGTCTTTGTAGTTGGAAAAGTACATGCAGCACAAAAGACATTAGTTCCCTGTATAAAGACTTTATTTCATATAGTAATTTCACTTCCATACATCCTGCTTTTCACAATTGTCAAGGAAAGTAAATAGATGAAAAGTAAAGGTAAAGTATATGTGAAATTACATTTTAAAGAATAATTTATGTATGTGTGCATGTTTGTGTGTGTGTATGTGTGTGTATGTGTGTGTGGATGCATGTGTGTGTGAAAACCACTGGAGCTTGCCATTTCTGCTAGACTGGCTGATCAGCTCCAGGGTCTCCCTATGTCCTCTCCCTCTAACACCGAGATTACAGATACGTAATGCATGCCACACAATCTGGTTTTTATGTGTATGCTACGAATACAAAATCAGGCTGTTATACTTGTACAACAAGCACATTGCCCAATGAACCATCTCCCTAACACTGATTCTTAAGGCAGACATTGATTTTGAATTCTTGTAAATTTCTAGCTAATTGGAGCATTTGGTTTCTTTAACAGAGTTTTCTATGATAATCTAACTAAATTAACATTATTTTAGGTATAGAAATAATGCAATTCCATAGTCTTCTATAAAATATTTTGTCTTAAAAGTGTTTCCTTTTTACTTGACAAATGGGCATTACGTTGTTGCTTTTAGACCTGTGAGCTGTTTTGTTTGTTTGATTCTTTTTTCACTTTTTCCTCCTTTTGACTGGCAGAATCAAATGAACAATAATCTTTGATAATAGCCTCTAGTGTTTTTCTTCTATAGAAATAATAAAACTGGTATAATTTATTTTATTCTTAGATATTGTCTTTCCCCCTTTTCTTCTTTTAAAATTTCCCCATCATAGTATTATTCTTTGAAGTCCTAAGACCTAATGTCTAAATTGTTAACAGAGATCCACTTTTAAGAGAAAACTCATAATTTGTGTGGGAGGTGTAGGCTTTATTTGACATTCCCTGTTGTAACTTAAAAATACACTTGGAGCAGGGTTTTTTTTTTGTTGTTGTTGTTGTTTTTTTTGTTACCTTAAAACCAAGGTGGTCAGGAGATAACTGTTTGTAAAAATGGTAGAGTTTGGTGTTTATTGTTATAGTAAGATCAACTACCATAGCATGTTATTCTTCTCTACAACTACTCAGTATTGTCTTGCTGCTGTTGATAAAATGGATCTTCTTCTAACTGCTTCCAATAGGTGTAGACTAGGCTAGAGGAGGTATGCTAAATATCAAGTGTAGTTTCAAGCTCCCTTTGGAAACTAGTAAATAATATCATGCAAAACAGTGTTTAAAATTTTAAAAGCAACCATGGAGGTTTGGTATTACTTTTGTAGTCTGAAGTAAAAATTCATTAGCCCTATAATTTTGTAGGGTTGAGTTGAGTACCATAATGAGTCCTCTCTGGCTTTTGTAGTTCTGTGATCCCAGTAGTCATCTGGGAAGTTGAAAACCAAAACTGAAAGAGTTGGGAGAGTGAACTGGGATATATGACTAAAGACTTGTGGTGTAGGAACTTGTATGGGTTTTGTGACCCTCCCCATCCCTGTCTCCCGTCCCTCAGGGCTCAGAGGTATTGGGAAGTAGTATGTGTACTACCATGTATGCCTTGTGGTGGCATTAACTAAGATGATGAAGATACATGGTCCTCTCCATCTTGATGTTACCAACCAAGGTAGAAGTCAAGTCACATGGTTGTTGCTTTCTTAATGACATCATTTCCAAATTACATGTCTGTTTCCCTCTTGATGAGATCATTAGCCAAGATGGCAATAAAGCAACATGGTTACTTCCTGCCTGTGCCGAGCTTAGCTCTGATTAAATGAGTTTATTCACTCTCAGGGCACAAATCCCTGTGGGATCCATGCACCTTACAAATTAACTGTGGACAGTCACCCCTTTTTCTTCAATAACAAACACCTGCACCCAATGTCCATAGGTGTCTCTTGTTTGGGAAGTATGTGGAGAAACTTGGAAGGAAAAAGTGACCAGTATGAGCATAAAAGCCTGGCTTGGCTCAGACCAGACAAGATAGATGTGGCTATTGTGGTAGTTCAAATGTAACTGGCCATCATAAACTTATAGAGAGTGGCACTGTTAGGAAGTGTGACTTTGTTCTAGTAGGTAGTGTCTTGTTGGAGGAGGTATGTCTCTATGGAGGTGGGCTTTAGGGTCTCATATACTCAGTCTACTTCCTGTTGCCTGCATATCAAGATGTAGACAACATCCATGTCTGACTGCATGCTGCCATGTTCCCTGCCATGTTAATGGACTGAACCCCCAAACTGTGAGCTGCCACAATTAGATGTTTTCCTTTATGAGAGTTGCTGTGGTTGTCATGGGCTCTCTTCACAGCAATAGAAAACCTAACTAAGGCCATTGTGACTCTCCATATTGACTAAAATTTAAGTTCCTGAAACATCATTACTTAAAGTAGTTAATCCTGATTTATAACTATAGTAGTCTTGTGTGGCACTTTTACCCAGTTAGAAAAGCAACTGACTGGGAACTGTATTGTCTAAGGTAGTGTGTAAGCTAACCACACATATCCATTCTGTTCTCCTTTCTCCCAAACCTGATCTCAGGGCCCTAGGTTCTCTGAAGGAACCTCATTATAAAGGAAAAGAAGGGAGAATCCTGTACCCACTTGGACTGTTTAGCTTCTTCCACATAGCCATCAGACAGCCATGAAAGTCTGAGAGAGAAACAAAAAGAAGGGTGCTTTTTTCTTCCCAGGAAGGAAGAGTACCATGAAAGCAGCTTTTAACTCTAAGGCACAGCAGCAAAGTAAAGCTCCTCCTTTATTCTTCAGAAACATTAGAAATATCACCATACATGACACCAAAAACGTTACAGGGATTTTGGATTCCTTTTAGGGTTTCCTGGTGATACAGGGGAAAATTGGGAACCCCCTCTTGGAGTTCTTAGTCTCATTAATCAGATAAGTTAAGAACAGGGCTGGGTGTGGTGGTGCACACCTTTAATACCAGCATTGGGAGCCAAAGGCAGAGGCAGGCAGATCGCTTTAATTAGAGACCAGCCTGGTCTACATAATGAGTTCTAGACCAGCCAGAGTTGCATCTAGAGTCTCAAACCCAAAGAATAATAGTTTAAGAATGGACTCAAATGGAAACCAAGGACAGTTTTATTAGAGTGTAAAGAAAACCCCCAGGGCAGGGCAGCCCTAAACTTACATTGCTACCTGGAGGAGGGGAATGCTGTGAAGGCGTGGAAGGCAGCACATGGTAGACAAACAGCTATAAGGGGGGAGGGTTTAGAGCTATGTTCTCTACCTGTGTGTTGTGATTCCCTTGGCATTGGAAGACTCTGACAGGGCTTACCTAAAACCACTGGAAAACACAGATGTTTATATTACGATTCATAGCAGTAGCAAAAATTACAGTTATGAAGTAGCCATGAAAATAACTTTATGGTTGGAGGTCACCACAACATGAGGAACTGTATTAAAGGATCATAGTATTAAGAAGGCAGAGAACCACTGGTTTAGAGAAAGAATGCGAAATACCAAAATGTTGGGGAAACCCAAAGTGTTAACTAAACAAAACACAAAATTGTGTACTTAGAGAAGAAATAGACGAAAAGGAAAAGTTAAGCTTTTCTGCATTCAGAGAAGTGGGCAGACTTAGAAGCTGTGTGTGTGACCCATTAGGGTCAGGGGTCCAGGGTAGAAAAGTACAATATCTCATCATCCCACCAATCTCTGTAGCGTAGTTTAGGGCAAACCTGCTTTCCTAGGTTTAGTCTCTTTTCCAAATAAATGACCTAGTCTAACTGGACAGGCTGGGTTTTCTATTCTCTTGAGCAGAAGTTTTTTCTACTCTAACATTAACATGTTTTCTCATATCCATACAGCAATTTCATAATTTTCTCAATTTCTGAGACCCAAAAAAATTTCAGAATGAATAAAATCTGTTTGCTGTTTCTAGGATAGAGAACTTAATATTAGGAGGAATTCTCCCTCTGTCTTTAATGTTGGGTTGCTGTGGTGCTAGAGAAAGTGCTCCTCTGAAGTTAGGTCAGTCAGTCTCTGGCAGCAAAATACTCTGAATGTGCTCAGACGTGTCAGATATCTAAACCACAAAATTTTTCCCTTTTCATTGTCTTGGAAAATATTTTGGTGTAACTTTTTTTAAACACATCACTAAACTTCAGGTTTGGGCAGATATGTACATATATTTTCCAAAAGTTCTCCTTGATGAGAGATGTGGAATAAGTTGCCTGTTTAATAAAAGTGTAATTTACCTTTCAGGTACAAGTCAGCAGTGTTGAGAGACTGAATCATGTAGCCATTTTATTACTCAGTGTAATCACTTATTTATATTCAGAAAGATAAGGAATAGGCAGTAAGTATGAGGTAATTTGTGGCATATTTATATGCTTTAGAATTAATTGTGGCTGTGTATTACAGTTCTGTATTAAATATAAACCTTTGAATCATATACTTCAACTGGAAAAGTTGTATTTGCACTGTATATCAACAAAGTTATTAAAATGGACTACGATTTTTGTAAAAAGCCTTAGTAGTGTAAGATGAAAGACTACCTCATGCCCTAGATGCTTCTGTGTTAGTTTTTGATGAAATAGGTTTGTTTTAAGGCAGTTTAGTTAGTATCATTGAGTAACTCTGTGTACAATGTACAGTGAGGCTAACAAGATGATTGGGCACAGACCTTTGTTTAGTTTTTCTTTTTTGAATAAATTCTAGAAGTAAAATATTTGATTTAAGATTTAATGAACTTAAAATTTTTAATAATCTTAATTATTCTGAAATATGATGCTTCGGTTTGTCCATTCTCAGAAGTCCATGAAATGTCCAGTTCATCCTACTTGGTTGGCTGCTGCATATATCCTTTTTGTTACATGTCTTTTTAAAAAAATTTTTTTAAATATTTATTTATTTATCATGTATACAGTATTCTGCCTGCATGTATGCCTGCAGGCCAGAAGAGGGCACCAGACCCCATTACAGATGGTTGTGAGCCACAATGTGGTTGCTGGGAATTGAACTCAGGACCTCTGGAAGAGCAGGCAGAATAACCTCTGAGCCATCTCTCCAGCCCCAATTTTTTTTATTTTTAAAACAATCTTATTTTCATACTAATCCCAGTTCCCTCTCCCTCTTGTCCTCTCACTCCTCCCACCTTCTCCCCACCACATCCCTCATCCATTCCTCAGAGAGGGTGAGGCCTCCCATGGGGAGTCAACAAGGTCTGTCACATCACTTGAGGTAGGACCAAGGCCCTCCCCTCTGTATCTAGGCTGAGCAAGATATCCCTTCATAGGGAATTGGCTTCAGAGAGCCAATTCATGCACTGCTAGTCCATGTATGTCTCTCAAAGGGTTCTCCTTGTTTCCTGACTTCTCTAGGTTTGTGGACTGTGAGTGGGTGTTCTTTGCTTAATGTCTAATATCCATACTGGGTTTGTCTTTCTGTGTCTGTGTTACCTCACTCAGAATGTTTTTTTTCTAATTCCATTCATTTGCCTGGAAATTTCAAGATGTTGGTTTTTTTTGTGTGTTTTTTTTTTTTTTGTTGTTTTGTTTTTTTTACCTCTGAGTAGTACTATTGTGTAAATGTACCACATTTGCTTTATCCATTTGGTTGAGGGGCATCTAGGTTGTTTCCAGGTTCTGGCTATTAAGAATAATGATGCTATGAACATAGTTGAGCAAATGTCCTTTTAGTATGATTGAACATCCTTTGGGTACATGCTCAAGGGTAGTATTGCTGGGTCTTGGGGTAGATTGATTCCAATTTTTTTGCGAAACCGCCATATTGATTTCCAAAGTGGCTGTACAAGTTTGCATTCCCACAGACAATGGAGGAGTGCCTTCCTTACTCTGAATCCTCTGCAGCACAAGCTGTCATTAGTGTTTTTGGTCTTAGCCATCCTGACTGGTGTAAGGTAGTATCTCGGAATCGTTTTGATTTGCATTTCTCTGATGGCTAAGGTTGTTGAATGGTTCCTTAAGTGCCTTTTCATCCATTAGAGATTCCTTTGTTGGGAATTCTCTGTTTAGATCTGTACCCCATTTTTAATTGGATTATTTGGTATTATGATATCTAGTTTCTTGAGTTCTTTGTATATTTTGGAGATCAGCCATCTGTCCTAAGTGGGATTGGTGAAGATTTTTTTCCCATTCTGTGGGTTGCTGTTTTGTCTTATTCACTGTGTCCTTTGCCTTACAGAAGCTTCTCAGTTTCAGGAGGTCCCATTTATTAATTGTTGATCTCAGTGTCTGTGCTACTGGTGTTATATTTAGGAAGTAGTCTCCTGTGTCAGTGCGATCAAGGTTACTTCCCACTTTCTCTTCTGTGAGGTTCAGTGTAGCTGGATTTATGTTGAGGTCTTTGATCCCTTTGGACTTGAGTTTTGTGCATGGTGATAGATATGGATCTGTTTACATTCTTCTACATCGACCATCTGTTGACATTTACATTTTCCTATGTTGCCAACACCATTTGCTGAAGATGCTTCCTCTTTTTGATTGTAGAATTTTAGCCTTTGTCGAACATCAGGTGTTCATAGGTGTGTGGATTAATATCAGGGTCTTCGGTTCGATTCCATTGATCCATCTGTCTGTTTTTGTGCCAATACAATGCTGTTTACATTACTATAGCTCTATAATAGAGCTTGAAGTCAGGAATGGTGATGCCTCCAGAAGTTCCTTTCTTGTACAGGACTGTTTTGGCTATCCTGGGTTTTTTGTTTTTCCATATGAAGTTGAGTATTGTTCTTTCAAGGTCTATGACGAATTTTGTTGGGATTTTGATGGGGATTACATTGAATCTGTAGACTGTTTTTGATAAGATTGCCATTTTTACTATGTTGATCCTACCTATCCAAGAGCATGTGAGATCTTTCCATTTTCTGATATTTTCAGTTTCTTTCTTCAAAGACTTAAAGTTCTTGTCATAAATGTTTTTCATTTGTTTGGTTAGAGTCACCCCAAGATATTTTATTGGCTATTGTGAAGGGTGATGATTCTCTTATTTCTTTCTCAGCCTGTTTATCATCTGTATATAGGAGGGTTGCTGGTTTTCTTTTTTTTTTTTTTTGAGTTTATCTTGTATCCTGTCACATTACTGAAGGTGTTTATCAGCTGTAGGAGTTCCCTGGTAGAATTTTTTGCATCATTTATGTAAACTCTCATATCATCTGCAAGTAGTGAAAGTTTGACTTCTTCCTTTCTGATTTGTATCCCCTTGGTCTACTTTTCTTGTCTTATTGCTCTAGCTAGGACTCTAGAGTGGACAGCCTTGTCTTGTTCCTGATTTCAGTCAGTGGGATCGCTGTGAGAGTCTCTCCATTTAGATTGATGTTGCCGTTTAGCTTGCTGTATATTGCCTTTATTATGTATAGGTATGTTCCTTGTAACCCTGATCTCTCCAGGATATTTATCATGAGGAGTGTTGGATTTTGTTAAAGGCCTTTCCTCTATGTAATGAGATGATTATGTGGTTTCTTTTTCATTCAGTTTGTTTATATGGTAGAGTACATGGACAGATCTTCGTATGTTGAACCAACCCTGCATCTCTGGGATGAAGCAGGCTTGTTCATGGTAGATGATTTTCTGATGTGTTCTTGCATTTGGTTTGCCAATATTTTATTGAGTGTTTTCTCATCAGTATGCATGATTGGTCTGTAGTTTTCCTTCTTGGTTGCATTTTTGTGTGGTTTGGATACCAGGGTAACTTTCGCCTCATAAAATGAGTTTGGCAGTGTCCCTTGTTTTTATTGTGTGGAACACTTTGAGTAGTATTGGTATTAACTGTTCTTTGAAGTGTTGGTGGAATTCTGTGCTGAAACCATCTGGTCCTGGGTTTTTTGGATGGGAGAGTTTGATGACTGCTTTTATTTACTTAGGGGTTATAGGTCTATTTAAATTGTTTATCTGTTCTTGATTTAATTTTGGTATGTAATACCTATCCAGAAAATTGTCCATTTCTTTTACATTTTCCAATTTTGTGGAGTACAGGTTTTTGAAGTATTACCTGATTCTCTGGATTTCCTCAGTGTCTTGTTTTGTTCTCCTCATTTCTGATTTTGTTAAGTTGCATATTCTTTCTCTGCCTTTTGTTTAGTTTGGATAAGGGTTTATCTATCATGTTGATTTTTCTCAAAGTACCAACTGTTTGTCTCACTGATTTATTTGTTTTGCTTTCTTTGTTTTTATTTTATTGATTTCAGCCCTCGGTTTGATTATCTGCCCCACTTGGGTGAGTTTGTTTTTGTTGTTGTTGTTCTAGAGTTTTCATGTGTGCTGTTAACTCACTAGTGTAATATTTCTCCAAGTTCTTTATGTAGGCGCTTAATGCTGTGAACTTTCCTCTCAGCACTGCTTTCATTGTGTCCCATAAGTTTGGGTATGTTGTGCGTCATTTTCATTGAATTCTAAGAAGTCTTTAACTTCCTTATTTCTTCCTTGACCTAGTGGTGATTCAGGTGAGCATTTTTCAACTTCGCTGAATGTGTAGGCTTTCTGCAATTGGTGTTGTTGTTGAATTCTAACTTTAAGCCATGGTGACCTGAAAAGATACAGGGGGTTATTCCAATTTTTTTTTATTTGTTGAGGTTTGCTTTTTACTGAGTATGTGGTCAGTTTTTGAGAAGGTACCATGAGGTGCTTAAAAGAAAGTATATTCTTTTGTGTTTGGGTGGAATGTTCGATAGATGTCTGTTAAATCCACTTGAATCATAACTTCTGTTAGTTCCTTTGTTTCTTTGTTAAGTTTCTTTTTAGCAGACCTGTCCAGTGGTGAGAGTGGGATGTTGAAGTCTCCACTATTAATGTGTGGGGTTTGATGTGGGATTTGAGCTTTAATAGTGTCTATTGCAAATGTAGGTGCCCTTGTATTTGGGGCATAGAGGTTCAGAACTGAGACTTCATCTTGATGGATTTTTCCTCTGACGAATATGAAATGTCCTTCTTTGTCTCTTTTGATTAATTTTAGTTTGAGGACTATTTTGTTAGATATTAGGATAGCTACACCAGCTTATTTCTTAGGTCCATTTGATTGGAAAACCTTTTCCCAGCTCTTTACTCTGAGGTAATATCTGTCTTTGTAGTTGAGATGTGTTTCTTGTATGCAGCAGAAGGATGAATCCTGTTTGTGTATCCATTCTCTTAGCCCATGTCTTTTTTTTTTTTTTTTAAGGTGAATTGAGATCGTTGCTATTAAGAGAAATTAAAGACCAGTGATTGTTAGTATCTATTTTTGGTTTTGTTGTTGTTTGTGGCAGTGTATTTTCCTTCTTTGGTATTTGGTCTTGTGGGTTTATCTATTGCCTATGTTTTTGTGGGTGTAACTAGCTTCCTTGGTTTGGAGTTTTCCTTCTAGTACTTTTGGTAAGGTTGAATTTGTGGATTGGTATTTTTTAAATCTGGTTTTGTCATAGAATTTCTGTTTTCTCCATCTATCTTTATTGAAAGCTGTGCTGGCATCCATGGTCTCTTAGTGTCATTTGTACATCTATCCAGGACCTTCTGGGTTTTAGAGCTTCCACTGAGAAATTGGGTGTAATTCTGATAGGTCTGCCTTTGTATGTTACTTGACCTTTTTCCTTTGTAGCTCTTAGTATTGCTTCTTTATTTTGTAGGTTTAGTGTTTTGATTATTATGTGGCAAGGGGACTTTTTTTTTTTTGAACGGTCTATTTGGTGTTTTGTAAGCATCTTGTATCTTCATAGACATGTCCCTTTTTAGTTTGGGAATGTTTTCTTGTACGATTTTGATGAATATATTTTTTGTGCTTTTAAGCTGGACTTCTTCACTGTCTTCTATCCCTATTATTCTGAGATTTTGGTCTTTTTATGGTGTCACAGATTTCCTGGATATTTATTTGTGTTAAGAGTTCGTTGGATTTAACATTTTCTTTGACCAATAATAAGTCTATTTCCTCTATTGTATCTTTGACATCTGAGATTCTTTCTTCCCTCTCTTGTAATCTGTTGGTTATGCTTGCCTCTGTAGTTCCTGATCATTTACCTAGATTTTCCATTTCCAGAATTCCCTTGGTTTGTGGTTTCTTTATTGCCTGTATTTCAGTTTTCAAGACTGTTTGAACTATTTGTTTCACCTGTTTGATTGTTTTTTCCTGATTTTCTTGGGTTTGGGTTTTTTTTAAGAAATTTATTGATTTTTTCCAATTTTTGGTTTGTCTTTTCCTCCATTTCTTTAAGGGAAGTTTTCATTTCCTCTTTAGGGGTCCTTATTCATTTTTATAAAGTTATATTTAAGGTTGTTTTCTTCTGCTTCATCTGCGTTAGAATATTCTTGCTGGTGTGGAACAACTAGTTTCTGGTGGTGCCATATTGTTCTTTATGATGTTGAATGTGTTCTTATACTGCTGTCTGTCCATCTCTTCCTCCAATTCATGAGGGTGGGATTTGTCCTTCAGGGGGTCCCTCTTCCTTCCATTGGTATAGGTGGGGCCTGTGGTTTAGGTGGTCGCTCTTCCTCTGTGTGCAGGCAGGTCTGTGCCTCTGGTGAATGCTGGTAAGGCTTGGAAGCTTCTCTGGGTGTAGGCAGGGCCTAGGCTCTAGTGGTTGCAGATGCCTTGGGGAGTGTTCAGGGTGTGTGGGGGGCTGCTCCCAGGTGTCCTGGGCTCCAGTGGGTGATGGTGTGGCACAGGAATGTGCCTTCAGGGACTATGGCTTACAGAGTCTCAATTTACATTTCTTTATATTACTTATCATATATCCTTTCAAAAACTTGTGTGTGTGTGTATGTCTCTTAATTTTTGTTTGTTTTTTGTTCTGGGATTTTCAATACAGGTTTTCTCTATGTAATTCTTGCTGTCCTGGAACTCATTCTTTAGACCAGGCTGGCCTCAAACCTACAGATATCCGCCTGCCTCTGTCTCCTGAGTGCTGGGATTAAAGGCGTGTGCCACCACCACCACCACCCAGCTTTTGTGCCTGTTCTTTAAATGTTTTTTAGTTCCATATTTTAAAAAGGATCATTTTTATTACTTTTAATTATATGTTATGTGCACATTAGTTTAGGTGCCCTTAGAAGCCAGAGGCATTGAATCCTCTTTGATTTAGAGTTACAGGAGGTAGTGAAGTGCTTTATATCAATGCTAGGAAGCCATCTAGTTCCCTGCAAGAGCAGTACTTACAATAAACCAGTCTGCCTCCATCTTGGGTTTGAAAGCCATCTTATAGTCATAACAAACTAGGTTTATTCCTGTTTGTAATTTCAACTGTTTGTCAAGGAATGGCAGTCCTGCCTTTCTTTCAGAAGCTTTTATGACCTCCTTGGATCCACATCTTTGTTTCAGAACGTTGTTATAACTAACGTCTTACGCTTTTGTTCTGCTTCTGCAACCCTGCCAATTTGCATTTCAATTCCCCATTTGAAAACCATTTCTCCCGAGCTATAAAATCATTTGTTTTACTTATGTCCAGTGCTAATCTCTTGAGTTCCACCTTAGGAAGAGACAGCCCATGTATATGAATAGCGCTTGCTTTAATTAATTTTGCCATGATTTGGGTCTGTGGTCTTTCTTCTCACATCTGTAGGATTAACACATGTTGTTAATGGTGCTGAACTATCTTTCCAGCCCTCAATTTTGTTTTTCAGCATAGGGTGTTGCTTGTATAATCAGACTAGATTTTAACTAGCTATGTCACACCGGCTAGCTTTGAACTTACATTCCTTCTGCCTTAGTCTGCCAAGTGTTAGAATTTCAAGCACATGACACAATGCCTAGGTGTATCACTTGTTTTCATTCTTATCTATTTATTTATTTTGCAGTGCTTAGATTTAATTCAGGGCATCAAAAATGTTAGACAAACTCTGTACTGCTGAGCTTTGTCTCTAGATGCTCCACAGTCCTGCTGAGAGTGACAGTCTGTTTTTATTCATTTGTGGAGTGATTAATATGTAGAAGGTCTTCATATTATGCATATAATAGACTTTTGATCTGTTACATAAATCTTTTTCTACTACTTCATATTTATTTTTTCATTTAGGTTTCTACTGTACATAAAACATTTTCTATTTAGTCTAAATTCATTACTTAAGTATATCTTCCATAACTTGGGTATATTCTAAGATTATAAAAATATGTTGTTGTGACCTCTGTGGGACCAGGACGGAACCAGGAACTTCTGTGGGAGCAGGCCTGAGCCAGCTACCTCTGTCAGAGCAGGCCCTTGCAAATGACCTCAGGAGGAATAAGTACAAGGGAGCTACCACCAAGGGAGCAGGTCCAAGCCAGAGACATATACAGGAACAGACCTGAGCCAGGGACATCTGCAGGAAAAGGCCTGAGCCAGGGACATCCATGAGAACAGACCAGAGCCAGCAACCTCTATCATAAAAGGTCTGAGCCAGCAACCGCCTCTGGAGAAGGTACAAGGGAACGAACCTCAAGGGAGCAGGTCTAAGCCAGACACTTCTGTGGGACCAGGCCCAACCCAGGGACCTCTGTGGGAGCACTCCCAAGTCTGGGCCGTCATCAGGAACAGGCCCAAGCCAGCTACCTCCACCGGAGAAGGCCTGAGCCAGCAACCTCCACAGGAGCAGGCCTGAGACAGCGAACTCCAAAGGAGCTGGTGCAATGGAACGACTCTGAGGGAGCAGGCCCAAGTCAGAGACCTCTGCAGTTCCAGGCCCTAGTCAGGGACCTCTGCAAAAACAACCTCAGACCAGTGGCCTCCTTTGGAGCAGACCCTAGCCTGTCAGCAACTTTTGCCAGGGCAGGCCCGAGCCAGTGACCTTGGCCAGAGCAGGCCCAAGCAAGTGACCTCAGCAGAATCAGCCACAAGCAAGTGACCTCCATGGGAGCAGACCTGATCAACCTCTGGGATTTCAGAGAGACCCCTGGAGTGCCACTGAGCAATCTTCAGGAACACTGAGTGACCTCTGGGGTGACTGGAACCATGGCCCTGACTGCACCATCAGGAGCAACTATCGGAGGCTTGGATGCACTGGCACCTTGAAGATTGATCACCAGAGACACAGCCCCAACTACACCAATCAGAGGAAAAGATGGGGAATACAACATAAGAACATACTCAACACCACAAAGAGCATCATGAAACCAACAAATTCAGTGGCCCTACAACAGTAATACTTGAACACCAAAGTATAGATGAAGCAGAAGAAAATGACTTAAAAAAAAAACTTAAGGAGAATGTTTGAGGCCCTTAAAGAGGAAATGAAAAATTCCGTCAAAGAAATGGAGGAAAAGATAAACAAGAAATTGGAAGACATCAACAAATCCCTTAAAGAAAAGCAAGAAAAAGCAATCAAACACTTGACTTGAAAGACTTGTGAAAGCTGAAATAGAGAAAATAAAACACAAACCGAGGGAATTTTGGAAACGGAAAATATGAGAAAATGATCAGGAACCACAAATGCAAGCATAAACAGCAGAATACAAGAGATGGAAGAGAGGATCTCAAGGACTGAAGATACAGCAGGGGAAATAGACTCATTGGTCAAAGAAAACATTAAATCTAACAAAAACGTAACACAAAATATACAGGAAATATGGGACACCATGGAAAGAACAAACCTAAGAATAATAGGGATAGAAGAAGAAATCCAACTCAAAAGCACAGAAAATATATTCAATAAAATCATAGAAGAAAACTTTCCAAACCTAAAGAAAGATATGCATATGAAGATATAATATGCTTACAGAACACCAAATAGACTGGATCAAAAAAAAGTCCCTTGCCACATAATATTCAAAACTGCAAACATTTAGAATAAAGAAAGAATATTAAGAACTGCAAAGGAAAAGGCTAAATATCATATGAAGGCAGACCTATCAGAATTACACCCCACTTTTGAATGGAAACAATGAAAGCCAGAAGGTCCTGGTCAAGTGTTATGCTGACATTAAGAGACCATGGACGACAGCCCAGACTACTATACCCAGAAAAACTTTCAATCACCATAGAAGGACAAAACAAGATATTCCACAACAGAGCCAGATTTAACCAATACCTAGCCTCAAACCCAGCCCTACATAGAGAACTAGAAGCAAAACTCCAACCCATGGAAGTTAGCTACATACACAAAAACATGGACAATAGATGATCATATACCAGCAAATCCCAAAGAAGGGAAACACACACACAGTAACATCACCAACACTGAAAACTAAAATAACAGAAACTAGCACTCCCTGCTCATTAATATCCTTTAATATAAATGGACTCAACTCACCTATTAAAAAGACATATCTCTATTGTGTATCCCCCTTCAAATGTAAGCAAACATTTATAAACAGTCATTTAGGGAATTTGTGCATAGTTCTTTCCAAACAGCTTCCTGCTTTTTGTTGGCTGAAGTAATTTTCTGGGGGGCAGTTCACAGAGACCTGTCGGTGGAATCTTGGTCCATCAAGCTACTGCCTCAACTCTGGAAACCAGTTGGCCCATGTTGCCAGCCTCCTGAAAGAGCCAGAGCAGGGCCCAGGAAGCTGCCATTTTGAAACTGTGGCCTTTTTTTTTTGTTTTGTTTTGTTTTTGTTTTTTGCTACCACTGATTCAGGATAACCTCTCTTAAAGGAATCATGCCTCTGCTTACTTCTAGCAAACAAAGCCCACCCCAAAAAAATCCTGGTACCAAAAAGCCATGCTTAATTCTGTTCTTTTATGTTTAGAATTACTTTTTAAACTTTCTCAGGCTTTACATGGATATAGTCAACCATGTTGGCATGCCAATTTGTTGGGGAGGCTGCTTGTTCATTTTCCATGTGCCCAGACTAGAAATTATCATGCTGAAACTATATTAGTTGCAATACTATTGTTTGGCCAATACCTTAAACATATTTCTAGCTAGCTCTTACATCTTAAATTTAATGCATTTTTATTATTTTATATTTTAGCACAAGGCTCTTGGCCTACTGGCAAGGTTCTGGCTGATGGCTTGCATCTTTCTCTTCTGGCAGGTACAGGTATCTCCCTGACCCTGCCTACTCTCTGTATGCATATCTCTTCCAGACTGGCTATATTCTGTTAAGCCATTGGCCAAAAGCAGCTTTATTCATTAAC
This sequence comes from Ondatra zibethicus, assembly GCA_004026605.1. Taxonomy (NCBI): domain Eukaryota; kingdom Metazoa; phylum Chordata; class Mammalia; order Rodentia; family Cricetidae; genus Ondatra; species Ondatra zibethicus. The sequence continues at coordinate 80,896 of PVIU01001584.1, read as the reverse complement.
CAATAAAAGTAATACACATAGAAGGACTTCCCACACCAAGGACCGGATGGTTCCAGTGCAGAATACTACAAGACTTTCAAAGAAGAACTAATACCAATACTCCTCAAATTGTTCCACACAATAGAAACAGAAGGAACGTTGCCAAACTCTTTTTATGAGGCTCCAGTAACCCAGATACCCAAACCACAGAAAGAAACAAAGAACCTACCTCAAGACCCAGCAATACCACTTTTCAGTGTATACCCAACAAAGGATGCTTAATCGTACCACAAGGGTTTGGGCTTAACTATGTTCATAGCAGCATTATTTGTCATAGCCAGAACCTGGAAACAACCTGAATGCCTTTCAACTGAAGAATGGATAGGGAAATGTGGTACAAGTACACAATGGAGTACCACACAGTAGAAGAAATTATTATGCTTTGAAATTTGCAGGCAAATGGATTGATCTAGAAAACATCATATTGAGTGAGGGTCCCAGATCCAGTAAGACAAATATAATATGTACTCACTCATAAGTGGCTTTTAAACCTAAAGCAAAAAGAAAAATACCAGGCTATAATTCACAATCCCAGAGAACCTAGACAACAATGAGGACTCTAAGAGACATTCATAGATCTAATCTACATGGGAAGTAGAAAAAGACAAGATCTCCTGAGTAAATTGGGAGCATGGGGACCATGACAGAGGGTAGAAGGAGCATGGCGATCATGACAGAGGGTGGAAGGGGCATAGGGATCATGACAGAGTGTGGAAGGGGCATGGGGATCATGACAGAGTGTGGAAGGGACATGGGGACCATGACAGAGGGTAGAAGGAGCATGGCGATCATGACAGAGTGTGGAAGGGGCATGGGGATCATGACAGAGGGTAGAAGGAGCATGGCGATCATGACAGAGTGTGGAAGGGGCATGGGGATCATGACAGAGGGTGGAAGGGGCATAGGGATCATGACAGAGTGTGGAAGGGGCATGGCGATCATGACAGAGGGTGGAAGGAGCATGGCGATCATGACAGAGTGTGGAAGGGGCATGGGGATCATGACAGAGGGTGGAAGGGGAGGTGAGAGGAGAAAAACACATAGCTCAATAAAAACAGTTTTAAAAATATTTGTTGATATTTACAGAGTTAATTTTTATGCTTAGATCATTGACCCATCTGCCATGTTTTAGAGTGGTATAGGAAGCGAAAGAGAATCCATGCTGGGAGTAAAGCTCAGCAGTGCAGATATGGCCACATATGTAAAAGACTTTGGGTTCCTTGCTTAGCATACAAACATTAAGTAATAAAAGAAAACAGTAAAAAAGAAACTAGAGATCCACTTTAGCCTGTTCTCTGACAATTTACTGTTAATAAATTCTAAGTAAGCACATACTCATGAGCCTCTCATTTTGGTGAAACTGTTTTTATGCCACCAGGATGTTCTTTTAGTTACTGTAGTTTCAAGTAAGTTAATATATTAAAGAGCATGAACAACAGATTTAAAGTGAAAGGTTTTACAACTCTTTCATTGTGTGGCTTTAACCAGGTCCTTCAACTTTTTGTACTTCAGTGAGGGTTAAAAGATTACTTCGTAGCCGGGCAGTGGTCATGCAGGCCTTTCATCCCAGCACTTGAGGAGGCAGTGGGAATTGAACTCTGGTCCTCTGGATGAGCAGCCAGTGCTCTTAATCACTGAGCCATCTCCAGCATGAGATTATATTCTTAAAGTTAGTCACCAGGTCCATTCCTTTCTTTGTCCACTTCCTCCTCCTGAGGCTGACCACCAAGGTCCAGCTACCAGAGTATTGATGTCCAGCAATCAAATATCCTCTTTGGTTACTGTACTTAACATGCCCAATTAAAATTAAACACCTCATCCTAACGAGGGGTTTTCCCTCTTTCCCTTTATAAACCACCCTTTGCCTGTCAACTACTTCTGTCTTCTTCCTATCCAGAGGCTGTCCTTTGTCCCTCTGGGACAATTATCCCTGCCGTCTTTTCTTGTCCCCCTTCTCTTCTCCCTTGTCTCTATCTCCTGTCTTTTTCTCGTATTCCCTACTCTTTGTCCCTGTGGACCAGATATATCATTGTGCTGAAAACTTGGTCACGGGGTGTCTTATTTGGATACTGTCTTTATAGCCATTATATTTCACATCCTGTAAAAATGATATATTGCATCATGCTAAAACAGTTTTGAGAATTATAAATACCTGTGAAGAAAATTTCCTCTGCATTTTATATGATATCTTTCATTGGCAGTTTTTTAGTATGCTCTTCAGTTGTTAAAGTATACATAGTTTAGATAACCTGTTCTAACAAGGCCTCTAGCTTTTAAGTTCTTAGAGAGGAAGAAGAGTAAAATGTTGTATTAAAATTTTTTTAAAAACTTATTTTGCTCCTTTTCTCTTTTCTTTAATTGTAGGTATTTTTTCCCCCACTTAACTTTTAAAAGTAAGTAGCTTGTAATTTAAGATCAGAGTTATTAGGTGTATTTCTGCATTTTATATATTGCTCCCAGATGCTACAGTATTAGTTTTTATCACTGCATATTTTATGAAATGTCAGCCTTCTGTTGGCTGTTCACGCAGCATTGTTAGTGATCAAAGACACAACATAAAGGAAAGGAAACTAAACAGTTGGCCAATCTTTGTCCTTCATTGTGATAGAAATTCTATAAAATTACTTTATTATAAAAATTCAACTTTTGACATCATGTAATCTGCTAAGAAATTTCTTTGATTTAGTGAACTAAAATGACAAAAGGTTCAATATAATGAAATCCAGTTATAAGGATAATTTGCTCTTTTCACCAAGTTTTCTTTGTTAAGAAATGAAGGTAATATGTCACATGTCATATAATGCAGTGCTGTATTTTGATACCCAGTCCCACAGTATAAATAAATAATTAGTTTAAACTTCCTTTGGTTACACAAAATGCATTTTATAAAAGTAGTTATTAGTGTATGCATGTGCATTAAGTTGTGCATGATCTAATGTATAATGATATTTCTATTTATTTATTTATTTATTTAGTTTAAAATATTTCATTTTTAAAGGACTGATTTTATTTCAGGGATTGCATTGATAGAGAATAGGAGAAGAACTTCAAAACCGTAAAGAAAATCAGTAAGACTAAAAATCTTGAATGATTTTGATCAGCTGTTGTGCATGCACAACACAGCAGTTGGTTCCATCAATTTTATGTTTTGGGGAGGGTTTATTAAAATGAACTGCTGCTTTCAGTACATCGTTGATAAGGATTCTGGTTTATACCTGTTGTTTTTGGGTGGGGATAGTTTTACAATTGCAGTCTCCTAGTCGGTGAGATAAGAGAACTATGTTCTGTAAAAGTGAATGTGGAATTTTGGTTTTTCATTGTGGGAATTCCAGAACCAAAACCAGAATGAAGATGCAGAGCACAGCTTTTCTTTAAGAGCACTTTCGTGACTGTCTGACAAGGATAGTTTCCAGATAATAATGATGTATGTATTGTTATTTCTAGTGTAGTTTCTATTTTTATTCACATATAAAAAATAATTGTTTTATGGGGGAGCAATTAGGCCTTTGGAAAGCAGTGTGAAATCTAAAGACACAAATAGTTATAGGCATGTTTTTGTTGGGTTTTGTGCTGTATTTTTACTTTTAATGTCTGATTTACAGGTCAAGAGCCTTGGTGTGCTTCTGAGTTTTCTAGAAAGTGCAGAATCTTGGGTCCAAAATCATACCTTCTAAAATAGTTTCTTTTATTAAAATTTAGGGACATTCATATGGACATTAAAATCCAAGATACATTGTTATAAAACATCTTGTCAAACCTTTCATTTATATGAGTATATGTGGATGCATGTTTTTATTGTGTACTAATTCTGAATTTTATCAGTTCCAGTTTTAAAGGAGACAGTAAATACTCATGAAAATTTTAGTAGTGCTCAGAAGTAGACAGACATATTCAGTCAGGTGTCTTGTGCCAGTCAGTAGCCAGTTACAGCCAGAAACAGCCACATCTCTGTAGTGTATGTCGAAAGCTTTCACTCTCCTGTTAGTTTTTATTTTGGCCATGGCGCTGTCTTTGCTGCTTTCCAGATACTCAGGATTATTTCCTTCCTGACATAGTATAATAAGCAATTTCAAAATGTACTTGACTACTTGTTTTCCCCAGGATATACTCTGGAAATCCTAGTGTGGCTAAAACAGCTTGGAAAGCACTCTTCATGTTGTTTGATGATATAAGGATGTGTTGACATATTAAGACATTTGGAGACATAGTATATTTGTTTTTTGTTTCTGTGATAAAATACCAATGCCCCCTGCCCCCAATACTGCAACAACTTAGGGAAGAATAAGTTTATTTTGGCCTATGGTTTCTAGCCCACATCCTGGTTGGGAAGACATTACTACAGGCAGACCTGGCATGAAAGAGGAAAGATGGCTAATCACATTTTATCCTCACAGAGGAAGCAGAAAGGACAAAAGGGTAAACGGAGGTGTGGGGAAGGGAGAGCAAACATGAGAATGAGAACACAAACTGAATAGAAACTGATCTGACATTTTATAAACTAAAAACCTACCCCTAGTGACATACTCCCTATAGCAAGACTCTGCCACGCCTAGTTCTATATTTTTTCTAAAGAGTGCTACCAGCTCAGGAACAAGTGTTCACATACACTGTAGGAGCCTGTAGGGTCATTTCTCGGTCAAATAACCAATAGGGTTTGGTAACTTAACTCAAAGTCTTCCAAATTTATTTGACCTTAAGAATGCCACTTTATCATTTTATTGTATTTGGTTGGTTTTCTCCCCTGAAACATTTAAACGATGTGTGTGCACACGTAGTGAACTTTTATGCCCCCAAATATGTCAGTGCATATTTTCTACAAAAGGGAAGTCTTTCAGGATTTTAAGATACTGTCAGTGTCAATAAATGCAAAATTAGTTCAATAGTTGCATCTAGTCTGTCTTTTCTTTTCTCAAATGACCCAATACTACTTTTAAAAAAAATATAGTATTTTATCTTTTAATGAGAATTCAGCTCTGTCTTAGAAGTGTATGTCACATTGGAAAGGTTATTGTTGGGGCTAATTTTGCTTGCTGGCTTAGGCTGCTGTCAGCTCTCTACTGGCATTTGCTGATTTTCTTATGGCTAGACTCCGTGTAACCCAGGCCCGCCTCTGAATCTCTACTTACGGCCCTTCTGCCTCTTTCTCCCAAGTGACTGGATTACTGGCTTGCACCCCAAGCCCTGCTTAGTTATGTGTGAGCACTTTGCTTGGGTGTATATCTGTTCACTGTGTGTGTGTGTGTGGTTCTTGTGAGACCATGAGTGTGATCTCTTGGAACTGGATTATGGGTAGTGTGAATGGCCATGTGGATTCTGTGAACAAAAACCAAGTCCTTTGTAAGAGCAGCCAGTGTTCTCAACATCTAAACAATCTCTCTAGCCCCCATTGTTTTACTTTTTTATTATTTTAAGTTTTCCTTTTTTTTCTTCTCACTAATTTCTTTTCCCTATAAGTGCTAAAATTGATATGTTTTAGGTGTCTTCTTTTCTGGTTTTGTTGTCATATATTACATATATGTTTTTAGAATAAAATACATTTTTCTCCCTTCCTTTTCATACCTCATTGAGGTATCAAAATTCATGATCTCTTTAATTCCTGTTACACAACATACACAAACACACATGCATACAAAAACATGCACAGATGCATGCATATACACAGTTGTGTGTGTGCACAAATATAAACTCTTACATATTATATATGAATATAATTTGTTCAGTCTATATATTCTTACTTGACTGACCACTTAGTATTGGATTAACCACTTTAGGGACTTTTCCCTGGGAAAGACAGTTTTTCTGACTCTCAGCATTCCTTAGTTGCTTCTTTGTCTAGGGTTGAAGCCCAGTGATACTCCCCACTTCCATGTTAGTATATCACCAAATATCATATAACTCAACTCTTTGTTTGTTTTTCAATTTCCCAGACAGAGTGGTAAATCTTTACCCCCTGAGCCATCTCTCCGTCCATCTACTTTTTTTGGTGTGTGTGTGTGTGTGTGTGTGTGTGTGTGTGTGTGTGTGTGTGTGTGTTATTGAAACTTGAGTTCACTGAATTTGATTGAACTAGCTATCTTGCAAGCCCAGGGATCTTGTTCTTATTCCTCTTGCCCATAGTGCTGGGATTACAGCCATGTTTCTGTGTCCAGCACTTTACATGGGTGCTGGGGATCTTAACTCAACTTGTGTGCTAGCACTTTACTTTCTGAGGTATTACCCCAGCCTTACCTTCACGATCTTTAATCACTGAGGTTGATAAAACGAAATCCCCATATGGTGATTTTTTGCTTGCCACATGATCTAATTTTTTTGTTGCTAGAAGACTATTCTTTTTTTTAAAATTTTAAATAAGTGTTTCATATCTACAAACTGGAATGTAACTTGATTTTTGTAAAAGGATTGAAATGATGCTCTAAGGTCTAAAATCTGAAAGCTCTGAACAGAAGTGTAATTTTTAATGTTCTTGGTAAATTAATATTTCTTTTTTCATGTAACTTAGCAAGTTAGTTATACTTGACTTCTTCTCAGACTATACAGTTTGAAAAACTCTAGGAGGTATGTCTAATTCTTTCACATTGCAATGTGTCTTTGTTATTTATAACGTTATCTGCAGTGTTTCTGCTTGAGAACCACATCTATTAATTAAACATTGCCAATAAAATTTTGTGTTTTAAGTAAGGTTGTTATTTTTGTTGGGCTTTAGGGATATTAGAAGAGTTCTATTAAGGAAGGAGTATTGTGTTGAAAAAATGGCTCAGTGATTAAGAGCTCATACTTTTTTTGCACAGGATACAAGTTTAGTTCTCAGTATTTGTGTTGGGCAGTTCACAACTGCACTCATGTACACACACTCACACACACATACAGAGATGCACACTTTTTCTCTTTTGGTCTCTTTCAGCAGAGGTACTTTACAAAAGAATCTGAAGAAGGAAGGTAAATAAATTAGCTGTTTCTTATTTTTTTGATTTTTAATGTTTTTGTTGTTAGCTGCTGTTTTGAATTTTCAAGACAGGGTATCACTATGTTGCTCTGGCTGTTCTGGAAGTCACTATGTAGACTACTAGGCTGACCTTGAACTCACAGAGATCTGCCTCTCTGTGCAACCACATGTTGGGATTAAAGGTGTGTGCCACCACACCTGGCCTAGTTGTTTCTTTTTGCATCAGTTCTCCAAACCTTCATGATTATCTTTGGTAGTTGAAGGAGACGAGGTCTTAAGAATATTCAGTGCCCAATCCTCTCTTAATTGGTGCTCCTATGGTAGAAGAACATGTGGTAGTCATGGTAACTCATAGGCCTATGCTCTCTGTCAGTCTTAATTTTTCCTAAAATGATAGCGGGGAGGAATCTCAATTAAGAAAATGTTTGTCAGAGAACTCAGTTATATGTTCAGGATTGTAAGTGAAGTGGATTTTAAAGCCGAGATGCCTGAAACTGCATTTGGAAACACATTTGAAACTGCAAACCTCCTTTATAGCGGACCTAGACAGTCCCGTGTTAGAAAGTATCACTACTGACTTGACCAGCATCTGCATACTTCAGCCTCTCATCAGAAGAACTGGTTTTTGGTGCTAGTGGTGAGGTACCAGGGGTAGAACCCAGAACGTCATTTGTTAGGCAAGTGAGCTGCATTGCTCTTTGTTTCATTGTTCTCATCTGATGTATTCTAAGATTTTATGAGGATTAGGGACCCAGTGTGTTTTTGGAGTACTTAATATATATAGTTCTCTGCCAGAACATTTCAGTAAATGGTAACTGTTACTAATTCGAGAGTAGAAATAAAATGTATGACATTAAACAATATTAGCCCAAATAGGTTTGCCAAATTGTGAAATATTAAATGTTTTCCTATTCTGATATAGCCTGGGTCTGTCTGGGCAGTTGAACAAGGTCAGCACATGCAAGCCTTGATCTCATCAGGTTGTGATGGTGTGCAGGATGTGCAGTCTACATTAGACACTGAAGTATGAATGGAATGCCCTGGCAGGGAGTTGGCATTCACCTACCTGGGTTGATGCACAAAGTTTGTGAACCCAACCTTGCCTGGGATTGTGGAATTGAGTAGGCTGGGCTAGTACATGAGCTGAGAGACCCAGCTGTGCCAGGAGAGGAGCGGATGACTGCAGTTGCTCTTCTGCTATTTTGGATTTTGGAAGAGGTCAAGAACCTTCAATAGTATCAGAAATATGCTTTCATTATTTTTAACTATATTGAGGTCTTAATTAATATGTGAGCATTGCAGGCACATATGCAAAAACTCCTAGGACTTTAATATTTTAAAAAGTTGGCTTACTTCTTTTGTTTATATTTTAGAATTATTGTGTTCAATAAAGTTTTGGTTTTCTGCCTATCTAGGCTTATTCCTAGGAACACGCAATTTTGAAATTAAAAAAACAAGATGCAGAGAGAGAGAGAGAGAGAGACAGAGTGAGAGACACACACACACACACACAGAGACTGACTGAGCATTTAGGCATTAAATATGCATGTTGATTAGGAAAAATTATAAGAATATGAAACCAGATGTTACATAAATTATTTGATCCCAGGATAACAGTAACTTATTTACTGACAATATTTTTTATATTTGCATGTGTATATCTATTTTATTTTTCTAGATTTCCCAATATTTATGGAATTTCCTTGAAAGTTACCAGAAAAAGAATTGGCACTTTCTGCTTTGAAGTGGTAGTAAAGAATTCTGTGTGGGCTACTGAAGAAGCCAGTTGTGTGCAGCCTTACTCTAGGGCTGGTCTTCTGGGTTTACTAACTTTACCTATGTTGTGTCTCCTTTCTTCTTTCTTGTTTTTGCTCATGGTATATCACTTTCTTTTATTAAAAATATCCTGGCACAACACAGTTAATTAATAATCCTTGCAGTGTAAAAAACTGAAAATTAGTTTGAAATTTAAATGCATCTAAAGTTTATATTAGAAACATAATAAATTACAATTATTGGGATACTGTGTTGTTACTTTTTAAAAATTTGGTTACAGTGATGTTTCTTAAAGAAATAGCTGTCATTCTTCAAATAGTGACATCACTGTAGTTTGACTATATATTAAGTATTTAAGTATGTAGTCCTCACGTATGCATATTTTTTATTCAAAAGGTAAATATTTTCACTTTTAAAAGCCATCTATAGAATAAAGTGGTCTGTATTTTCACATGACCAAGATGAAGAACAGACATTTGCTTTAGTGGTTAGCAATTTTTAGTTTAACTATAGAAAAATATGATGTGTATGTTTTATTGTCTAAGAAACTGCTAGCAATACTTAGATATTCTCCATATATACAGTATAATTTAGCAGAGTACTTTTATAGCTTTTCAGATATGACTCAAAGGTAAATTGAAGAAATATTGCATCAGAATGTAGTAAGTCACAACAAAAAATACATAAACCATAAAATATTTTCAATATAATGATTCTAACTCTATATAAAATGGCTTCTGAATATCTTTTTTTTCCAAAGGGTATGACTTTTGTTACTTAGTTTAGTGATCACCTATACTGTTTGATACAATAAATTCTATTGAACCATAGTAATTTTAAGCTATATTTGTTACAATTTTTATATCTATGTTGTCGATTTATACTTTATATTTCATCACCTCACTTTATTTGAAACATATGATGAGTCACCAATAATGTAGCAGGTTATTGAATATTAAGGAGTAATGTATAAGTACCAATTAGTGACAAATAGGGGCCATGAATTTAAAGGAGAAGGGAGAGGGATATATTGGAGTGTTTGGAGAGAGGAAAGGGAAGGAAGAAATGTAATTGAATTCTAACCTAAAAAAAACCCTCAAACACTGTCTGTTTTAAGATATGTTATTGAGATGTTTTTTAAGGTGGTTATTTTCAGGAACTTTAGTGTAATTATTTGGGGGTTTATGTGAAAAGATCTGTGCTGAGTATGTGTTTGAAGTCTTTTATTAAAGAAAATACTTTTTTCTATAGGAAAATAACATGGGAATTATTTTTTAACTTATAAATAGTATTAAATTATTTTGATACATCCATATTCTAAATTTCACCTTTTAGTAGTGCTGGGAAATACATTTTGGAAGGAATTTTGTTTTTCTGATGTTGAATTACCTTTCAATAAGTTATATGCTCTTAAAATGTGGTAATATTTTACTGTGCATTAGGATTTCAACAGTTTTCTGTCATTATAACCTTTATATCATTTTAGTGAAAAATTAAATAAAGTGGTATCAGTGATTTGTTTTCATGAGCAAGAGCTTTTTGGTTCTCAACTCTTTTTCTGGGTTATAATGAATTATACACACCAATTTAAAATGTCTCTCCTGGGAGTTGAATAGGTGGTGAGGTAGCCGGTCAGGAGTAGTTCATGCTTTTGTTCTAGAACCTGGAATACCGGCACCAGTTATTTTAGTGTGTCTTGTCAGTTTTGTTTGATTTAGCATTCCTACTAGAGTAGCAACATTTGAAACTGTTGTATTAATTTTTCTATGTAGCCATTTTCTAATAGCTTACTTGAGGGAGAAATCAGCTAGCCTCTCAGTTTTTGATTCCTCTTCAATTCCTGTCAATAAAATCTTTGAAATAAGCCGAGTGCTCTGGAGAGATGGTTCAGTGGTTAAGTACACCAGCTGCTCTTCCAGAGGACTCAGGTTCAATTCCCAGCATCCATATCGATGGCTTACAACCTCTGTAACTCCAGTTACAGGGGATCTGATCCCTCTTCTGGCCTTCATGTGTACTAGGCATAGACATGGTGCACAGACATACATAAGGGCAAAATACATATTTTATAACTTATTATTACATTTTTTTTTAAAAAGCCAGGTGATGTGATGATGATATACACCTTTAATCTCAGCACTTGGTGGGCAGAGGCAGGTGGATCTCTGTGAGCTTGAGGCCAGCCTGGTCTACAGAGTGAGTTCCAAGACATACAGGTCTGTTACACAGAGAAACCCTGTCTCAAACAAAATGAAAATAAATAGATAGATAGATAATAAATAAATAAATAAAATGAAAGGAAGTAAGCTGACGTTGTCTTCACACACTTCTGTAGTTCAGTGAAAATTCTAGAAAATGAGCACAAATTCACTCAACATTTAACAATTGAATATTCCTAATATTCTCAATATAGTATTGTGGTGCATAAAACTTCTGAATGTATTTGTATGCTTTTGCAGAAATTAGGTTGTGGAGTCTTTGGGAATAAAGTCGCCCATCAACACAGTTACTCAGAAAAGTTCATAGTCTCTTACTTTCTACTTCCTGTACTTCATCACCATTCTTCTTTTCCCTTTCTTTCTTTCTTTTTTTTTTTTTTAAACAAACCCTCTCATTTAGCTGAGTCATGCTGCAGTGGTTCTCTGGTCTGTTTATCCTAAGAGTGGAGAGTTTGCTTCATGGCTGACCTTCTGGCTTCTTACTCCTGATGCAGGCCTTTTCAGACCACAGAGTAAACAATAGTAACTTTGCTGGCAATGGCTTGTGCTTTAGCTGTTCTCAAGGATGCAGCGATGTTTTCTTTTTCAGAGACTATATATATGCAGAGTCTGTGACAAAAGGGTCCCTGTTCATTCCAGAGTACACGTCCAACAAGCTTAAATGCACATGACAGTTTGCTAAGAGGATGTGTGTAGCAAGGCTTTAGAAGCATTTTCTGAGTTATGCTTTAATATTCATTGGCCTTTTTATAGTGTTTTCACCTTTGGGCATTTAATAGATTTGTTAAGGCATAGAAAGTTAGAATAAATTTAGAGTTGAAAATATCTCAGGATCTGAAAGTATAGCTCAGTGGCATATATAGTGTTTACCTTGGGGCCCAAGAATAGATTCCCAGGACCTCTGCAAAAGGAAAAAGGATTGAAGTTATTACCCCCACTTAACTCATATAAATTTTCAGTTACTAGCAGTTCCTACAAGTATAAGGGAAACTGAAACAAAGACCCAAATAATTTTTTATTACGGACTTGGAGTGTACTTTGGAATATACTTGGATTATTTATTGTTGAAGTGGTAAAATAATATAACCAAAAGCAACTTATAAAAGAAAGCTATTTTTCTTTTTCTTGGCTAACAGTTTTCCATAGACATAGAGTCCATAATGGTAGGAGAAACACTGCACCAAGAGCTTCTTAGTACTCTGTTATTGGGAGTACGAGAACTTGAAATACAGTATATTGGACATGCTGTCATGTCTTAATTTACTTTAGAGGTATGTTCTAGATTATTCCGTTCTTCTTTAAGTAGGAATGAAAATTCTGGTTTTCTTTTGGGATGTACTTATATTACATCATAGTCATCTGGGGTCAGATTTTTGTGTTTAGGCTACTAACTTAAAAACAAACAATTTACAGATTTACAATTTTCCTTAAAGCTCAAAATTATTTGGGAGAAGGAAAAAAACCTCAATGAAAAATATACCAACTCTTTTCTTCGTTACTCTCCCATTCCCCTATGAGCTGTATTCCTACTTTAACCTGGGTCTATTTACCCTGTTGTTATCCATATAGAACTTTATGCTGGTCATGTATTCTGAGTTCCACAGAAGGAGGACTCTGTCTATCATCCCACCTGAGATTCAGTAGTAGAAAAGATGTTTGAGAACGTAAAATAACTATGATAATCTGCTTATTTATAGACTTTAAAATGCCAATGTTGAGGATAAAAATCAATGTGAGTAAATTTATTCACTTGATTCACAGATGTTTACTAACCATTTATGGTAATTGCTTGCATACTTGAAGATTTACTTCTTTAATATGTCCATTTTTACTTTAACTAGATAATGTAAGAAAACTATTTTCTTCCAAATTCATGTAAAATTTTAAAAGTTTCTCGTGTGTGTACCTGAAAGAGCCATCGCTGTCGTGATAGTAGGGAAATAGACAACTTCCTTGGAAGTGAGGTAGAGGAAATAACAGAATTTGTTTCACTTTCTCCTCCTCTCACTTTGGCATGGTCCTGACAAGGACTTAGGGAACAGCCATGTGGATTCCAGTCTCACTTTAGGCTTGCCATTTTAGGAGTCTTGTGAAGAGGCAGCCGGAGGCCTGATGATCTGTAGGAGATCAGACACACAAAACCAACCCTTTATGATTATAAGTGTTTCCTTCTCACATGTATTTAAGTTACATAGGTCCATTAGGTATTTCTGTTTTACACTGAAATATGAAAAAATTTTATGTTTTTTTCTCACTTTAGAATCCTTTGTGGCCAGTGAAGAATTGATTCATTAAAATTAATATTTTCATAATCTCTCATTTGTAATTGGCATACTACTATCTAATACACTAATTATTGAAATATTAAAATTTTAATTATCAAAATGTATGTATAAATGTCATTGTTGATAGGTAAGATAATTTCCTATGGTAAGGGTTAGATTATTTTGATGTTAGCATTGACTAAACATATTTGAACACTAAACTATTTTAATATGTTAAAACTTACTATTCAAAATATTACATGTTTTGGACCCTTCATAGTATGTAATTGAAAGGTTGAAAGTTTCACATGATCAGAAAGAAATTCACTTATGTCAGGATCTGAGGTACAAATCAGTTTGAGACCATTTACTTTGCATGTCTCCTGATTTTGTCCCCATTATCACACACATATGTATATATACATATAAATATGTAATCATACATTTGTATAATGCATGTGTGCACGTAAGTAGTACTAAATAGTTTTGCCTAGATACTATTTAGCTCAAGCTGTACAGAATACAATTTCTCAAAATGCTATTTTATGTTAGTTTTGTGTGTAAATATTTTAATTTTTATAAATAGTGCATAGTAATTACATAGTTAAGGGAGGTTATCAGCTTAAGTCCAGTCCTACATTATTTGACATTAATCCAGTGAGCTCTTACAAGTTTCAAAAGTATGCTTGTTACTACTGTTCTACAGTGCACAAATTTTACTTAAATCATGGTAACTTCTCATTGAAGTAACTGATTAAAGGAAATTACATACTAGTAAATTTTAAAACCTCGGTATTATTTTAATCTGATAACAAATGAGTTTAGGTTCAAGTTTTTTTTGGTTGTTTGGCTACAGATCTAAACCTGTATTTTTTGGATTTATGAGGATGAGTCCTGCTTTGGCAATCTTATAGATTCTCAGGAGAATAGTTAAACAGTGATTAATCATTGTTTCTTCACTGAGTGTGCAGAAAAGAATGGAAAAGCGGCATTTCACACTTCTGAAGCAATTAATCCCCATGATCTTAGCCAGGTTTGTCTTGTAGATAAGTCAGGATACAAAACGGTACCTAATTTATCAATGTATGCATGCCATAAAGTATAAAACACACAATTTATTTCATATCATTTATAGTCAAATGTAAAAAAAGAGTGACTTTGCCATATCCAAGAGTGTTTCCTACATTACCTTCATATAAACTAAGTACCAGAGATTACAATGGGATTCCTGTTTATTGTGCACATCTGGTGCAGTCACTATGCATTTTCTCATTCACTTGCTGGCATTTTTAGTGATTGTGGCATAAATCACCTTGCTAATCAGAAACATAAGTGACGGGAAGTCATCTCCTTTTTTTGAACAATGGGAAAAAACATATGGCTTCTTAGACAGTAGTTGGCTGTTACACTGTTTATGTGGCAGTATTTTCTGGATTTAGAATTTCATATTAATTGTAGTGTTTTGGTCTAATACATTAAACACCCAGGACTTGAGGTCAAAATATTTTATATCATTTTTGTAATAAAAGATCACAATCCATGCCTTATTTTTCAAAAAAGAAATACAAACAATCTGGAGATGAACACTTAAGCTGAAGATGCACTGAAGAAATTACATATTTTTACAATATTTGTGTGATCAAAGTAGCTAGTTATGTTTTTAATTTTATCTATTTTGAAGCAGTTTATGGAACATAGTAAAATCACTGTCCTTAAAGTGGTTAAATGTAAGACTAATTGTATTTTGACATTTTTTTTAAATGTGAAAACTATGTCTATATATCAGAGATTGAAATTTTCTAATACTTAAAAAATTAAGAAATGTATGTGTATAAGCAGAGGACCTAGCTCAGACCTATATGGGGTCTGTTTGTCTCTGTGAGTCCCTATGAGCTCTGGTTAGTTGATTCAATATGTCATGTTCTCATGATGTCTGTTATCCCTCTAGCTCCTACAGTCCTTCCTCCCCCTTCTTCTGCAGGGTTCCCCGGCTTCATCTAGTGTTTCACTGTGGATCTCTGAATCTGCTCCCATCAGTTGCTGAATGATGCTTCTCTGATGTCAGTTGTGCTAGGCAACAATCTATGAGAATAGCAGAATATCATTAGAAATCATTTCATTGACTTTTTTGGGGGGGGGCAGTCATGTTTGGTTCTGTCCTGTGACTCTGGCCAGCGTGCTTCTGGCTCCTGGCCATCCTGTCAGTGTCAGATATAGGCTCTCTTTAATAGCATAGGTTTCAAATTGGACCAATCGTTGGTTAGCTACTCCCACCATTTCTGGGGCACCTATACTCCAGCACTTCTTGCAGGTAGGACAGATTTTAGATTGAATGTTTTGTGGCTGGATTGATGTCCAAGTCTCACTTGTAGGAGCCTTGCCTGCTTATAGAAGATGGCCAGTTGGGGCTCAGCATATCCCCCATTACTAGGAGACTAGAGTTCCGTTTCTTAGATTCCAGGGAGTTTCCACTGCACTAGGTTTCTACATCGACTTCCAGTCCTAGTCACCTCTCTTAGTACTCTCTGCTTCCACCCCAACATCTAATTCTTCCTGTTCCCATCCCACCACCACCCCCAGTCCACCCTTGAAATTTTCTTTTTCTTCTTCCCATCGAGATCTATGCATCACCTGTAGAGCTCTCCTTGTTACTTACTCTGTCTTGGTCTGTGAGTTATAGCATGATTATCTTTTACTTAACAGCTAATATTCAGTTATTTGTGAGTACATACCATGTTTTTCTTTCTGGGTCTTTGGTTACCTCACTCTGATCTAGTTCCATTGATTTGCCTGCCAAGATCATACATGATTTTTATTGTTTTTAACAGCTGAGTAATACTCCATTGTGTAAATGTACCATATCTTCTTAGGTCTTCTGCATATATGTGATGGTTGTGTATTCTCATGGGGCTCCCGACAATGGGGGTAAGGGATGTCTCTGACTCTTTTGCCTGCTCTTGAGATCCTTTCCATCCTTCTGCATTACCTGGTCCAGCTTTGATATAAGGATTTGTACCCAGTTTTATTGTATCTTCTTAGGCCATGTTAGGTGAATATGCCTAGAGACCTCCCCTTTTTGGGGGAGGGCAGAAATGGAGGAGTGGATCTGGGGGAGGAGAGGAGGTTAGAAGAAGAAAGGAGAGCAGCTGGTAGGAGTGAAGGAAGGGGGAATCTGCATTGTAGCTATGCATGGTGAAACATGCCTATAATATTACCTTTGGGGAAAGGGGGGAAGGAGTGTTATGAGTTTGAGACTATCTAGGCTACATGCTTAGACCCTGTTTTTCCAACTCTTACCTAACAGTGAGATATTAAAAATAACAGAACTTGCTCATTGAAATGTATGTTATTCTAATTGAAGTAGCGCCACATAATCCAACACTTGAAGTATTAGAGTGCTTCTTTGAGCATTCAGTAGTAAACTGATAGGTAGCTATATAAAATAGATACTTTGAA
This sequence comes from Ondatra zibethicus, assembly GCA_004026605.1. Taxonomy (NCBI): domain Eukaryota; kingdom Metazoa; phylum Chordata; class Mammalia; order Rodentia; family Cricetidae; genus Ondatra; species Ondatra zibethicus. The sequence goes on along the minus strand of PVIU01001584.1, from coordinate 64,199 downwards.
TGGGGATAAGATTCATCGTGTAAACTAGTATTTTTGTTAAAATGTCAATCATACTTGTGCATCTGTAGTCTTTATAGATAATGGAGCAGTGTGACTAGATATATGGTATTTTAAAAGTACCTGAATTTTTAAAAATATGTTTGTCTTTACTTATTTTGCTTCAGGAATCTTTATTATTGTCTTAAAGATCATCTGCATTAGAATAGTCACCGACTGAATGAAAGCAATAAATATTGGTGTATGTTTGTGAGTGTCAGTGTTTCCAACTGCCTGGGGAAGCCAGAGAACAACACCAGATCCTTGAATCTGGTTTGAGCTATCCAATTTAGGTGTTGGAAGAAAACTTATGTCTTTTATAAGAGCAGTAGGAACTTGTATCTGTTGAACTATCTCTTCAGCCCTGATTTTTGTTTAGTTTTTAAAATCATTACTTATTCCAAATATCCCACTATCCACATTCTCTAGAATGAATTATGTATGAAAATTATTTCTAAATAAAATTTTAAAATTAAAATTAGCACTTAGAAAACTCCACACTATATTGTTAACTTTTTATTGATTCTTACTTTTTTTTAAAGAATTAAAGGCATTTAAAGCCTTTGTTTTTTCTATCCTTCATTATTATGATTATATTATTTTTAAATTGATTTTTCAAATAGAAACCAATTTAAAAGTAGTACAATTTTAAGCATAGATATTTTATTTTTGTTCACCATGATACAGATTCTAGGAGAATAGATTTTCTTATAAATCCAAGAAATTATAGTTGAATAAATGGATAAAAGTATCAAAACCAACATGCAAAATTAAAGTTCTAGTTTTCATAACCAGGGATTTTGCTGAATACCTGGAGTGAAAATTTGGAATTACATAAACCAAAACATTTTCTCATTCACCCTGCTTTGAAACCTAGGGTTCATATGTGTGTGTGTGTGTGTGTGTGTGTGTGTGTGTGTGTGTGTGTGTGTGTGTGTTGTTTGGACGACAGTGGAGTGTCAGTGATGCAGGTATTCATTGTACATTTTGTTTATATATTCTATTTGTAGAGAATTTTTATTATTTCTTTTTACCATTCTTTTTTTGTCTTATTTATGATTAGATTATATGTTGTTACTTATTTCTAACTAAAGAAAATACTGAAATGAGCACCAAACTAGAAGGAAAGTTAATGTTCTTTTATTGTGTTTTCATGACATAAAGAACAAATATGTAAATACCATTACTGATTGTTCTCTTCCTGATGGTGTTTGTCCGTTGCACTTTGCAACTATCCATTTCCCCATTTATATTTTGTAAGAGTAGATAGTCCTGGACAAGATGGTGAAAACTCTTCAACATGATTGAGGATGGGCCTGAGACCTAGGCCATCTTTGATTTGTAACAACCTACGCTATGAGAACTCTTTGATTCTGTGATTCAGGCATTAATTCTTTACATGAGAGTGCTATCATGACCAAGTTGCTTATGATGTCAACTTCTTAAAGCTTTCAGTGTTTCAGCAGTCTCACTTTGGGCTCAGTTTCAGGCTCATTAAGGTTTAGGGACACTGTGAAGCCTTAGCAACTGATGATAGTGTGTTGTTGCTGAAGTTAGTTGAATTCAGCTTGTGTTTTGCATTGTCAGAACTACGACTCTGGGCATTTGTCAAAGCCTATGACAATAGAAAAATGATTGGCTGAGTTCTAAGAAAACTAAAATCACAATAAGCAAATTGTGGCTGTTACTCTAAAATGGTGACTCTCAGCCTGTGGGTCACTATCCCTTTCACAAGGGTTGACTAAGATCATTGAAAAACACAGATGTTTACATTATGATTCATAACTACCGATATTGCTTTTACAAAGTAGCAAGGAAAATAATGTAATGGTTGAGGGGGGGCGGTCACCAAAACATGAGGAACCATATTAAAGATTAAAGGGCTGCCGCATTAAGATGGTTGAGAACCACTGCCCTAAAATATTTGAAGACAAGCAGCATGGCCTTGGTATTTTCTGAATCTAGAAGAAAGATGCTCTTTTTCCTTTGCTAGTATATAAAATAGTGGCTATTTTGTAGAATACTGTGCCAATTATAATGAAAAAGTTTGGGTACCATGGTTGAAAACAGTGCTACTTAAAGTAGAACGGAGAGAACTAAGTCTTATTGGGAGTGGGAACATCTTTAAGAAGGGATAGTGGGTCCTGTAGGTGACAGTAGCAACTGTATGTAAGGGTACAGTGCCAGGAAAGATTCAGATTCATGGGTTTGGGTAAATCATGAGTCTTGCCCAAAGTTATTTTGGAGATAGTAGAATCAGTAGACCAAAAATACCACATATAGATGGAGACTGAGTGAAACGGTAGAATCGTTAGTCATTGAATGTTAGTTGATAGGACTTGTTTGTTCTCGAACACATGCAGTGTATTTTAGGATGGATTTCTAGAAATGCACAAGAAACATTGCTTGCTTTGGAGATAAAGGTGTGAAGCAGCAAGTATCAGTTATAATTGTTTTATAAAATAATACAGAGCTTGAGATACTAAAGATCTTTATTCCCTTCCATAACTTTGCCACTGAGAAGGTTTTGCTTACTTACTTCCGTGGCAAAGCAACATGCTGGATCAAAGAAGTCAAGATAAGATTCTTTCCTTTAAGAGACAGAGATTTAGGAAAGAAGTTGGCAGTCAAAGAAAGACAGAGAAAAGAAAAACATTCAGTGCAAAGAATAAATGTGACAGAAGTATGAATGAGTGACAGTAGACTGCAGAGTCTTGAAACACCTAGGAGGCAGATTTGAAGAATTCCATGGAGACTTCTCAGAGAACATATGGCTGGGCATGTGCAGAATGCTGAAAGAAGGACTAAACAGTGAAAGGCGGATAGAAATGCTACTGCAGCAGCCCCTAAACCACTACAAGCAAGTAATTGAGTTTTTATGCTAAGAAATACTGAGACTTGAGATTGTATTTTTCAAGAGCTGTATTCATTATTTTGTGTTTGAGCTTTTTATTTTTTTTCCTTCAGAAGGAAATAGGAAAACAGGAAGACTGGTGGCATAGAAGAACTTCAAGTTCTATTGCCAGACATTTTGACTTTTGAGGCATTATAAGCCAGGGATAAGTATGATCGCTTTTACATATTAGAATTAGAGAAAGAGTTGAAGAGCACAGGTACTAGTTAAGAAATTATATTTAGGTTGGAAGAAATTGAGGAACTGAATCAAGTCAGGTCAGAGGTAAGGAAGAAGAGTAACCCACTTCAGAGATAGATCGACCAAATTTAGCAATTGGTTGCATTGAGAAGTTCTAAAAAGAAATAAAAGATTTAGGCTCAGTTGGCTGATTGATTGTATTATCCTTTAGGTTCTTAGGTACAAGAAAGTTTGAATAAGAGAATGACTTCTGTCTAGGTACCATGCTTATTACAAATGTTTAGGAGATATTTGAATAAAAACGTATTTCTCAATCCCAGGAAAGCAATTAGAGATGTATGCTAGATATTATTAACATTTATGAATATTCTTAGCATGACCATTTAATCATTTGCTTCATTCTTCAAGCACTGTATGACACATTGGTGAATCAGAACTAAGTAGGTGTCTTTTACAGGTACATGCAAGACTGAACTGGGATTATAAAGAGAGATAAAAAGGGGATCTTGGAGAAGTTGAGTAGCTTTTAGCAGTGTGATGAGAAAAGAGGAACTTGTTGAAATGAAGGAGGGAAATATGAAGTCAATGAAGACAAAGTGGCAAAAAAAAGAAAATGAACAGAGGATCAGAAGTGAAGTGCTGAAAAGGGCTCATGAAATCCTTTTTGTGCATTAGAAGTGGTGTGGTGTGAGGCTCAAGTCTTGTCTGCCCAGAGGTGGGTATAGCAATGAGAGCCGAAAGCTACCAGGAAATGAACTATCCATTTGTGAAGATCTCCTTATTATGGATGCAACACAAAGGTTTATTCTTAATTTAGAAAAGATCTTCAAAATGTTGAAATGTTCAAGTCAAAGAATAAGGCGTAGGAGGGAAAAAGAGTCTGTGATACAGGTGAGGAAATTAAAAGTAGTTCATTTTAGAGCAGTGTGTATGAAGAGATAAAGCAACGTTGAATCAAGACTAGTAGAAACATTAGTTTGTGAAGGAGGGGTGCTTTTAAAACATGCTTTAGTTAACTCTTGGAGAATTTTGGTACATTTTTTTGATCATATTTATCCTCTTTCTCCATAACCTCCCTTATCCACTCCTCATTCCATACCTACTTTGTGTCTTCATTCCTTTTCTTTTCCTTCCCTTTAACTCACTGAGTTCTGTTATTTTTGCCCATATCCTCTTTGGTGTATGGCCACTTAAGCAAGAAACTCGTGAGTTTGAAAGAACTTGTAATTAGAGTAAAGGAATACAGGAATTTAAGACTAGGTGGCATTTGATGATGAAGCGGCATGGAGATTTTATAAGAGGTTTTCATAAAAGATTGTCTTGAAATCCTATCATGGCAATAAAGTTTATCATCAAAAAATGATGAAAATGCATCATAGAATCATACCCATGAACTCTGAGGAAGTCGCAATGTAAGGCTTCTGAGCCCCATATGTGCCAGTTAGTTGGTTAGTTTGTCTTTTCTTTCCTTTTTCCTTTTTTTTCTTTAAGTTTGGGTTTCACTATGTAACTCTGTCCTAGAACTTACTGTGTATACCAGCCTTTCAAGTACAGTGATTTAAAAGGCATGTGCCACTACACATGGTGAATTTATTTCAAAAAGCATAGTTTAGTGTTTCAATTTTTCTAATAGACTAAAAAAAGTAATCTGTCGTTTTTTTTATTTCTCCAAAGAAAGCCAAGTGAGTTAACTTCTTTAAGGTATTTATATATCTTTATAATCCTGATAGAAAAGTTAAATAGTGCAGCGTTATTTGAAATGAAAGTAATCAAGATAACAGTTTCAAGTATACATGGTTTTCAGTATTTGTGTCTTTGTCAAAGGAATCGTATAATATGCTTTCTTACCACAGCATAAGGAACTGAGTTTGGATTTCAAGAAAACACATTAAAAAGCTGGGTACTGTGGTGCACACCTGTACGCATAATGCTGGGTGAGGCAAAGACAAGAAGATCTGTGTTGTTCACTGGTCAACCAGTTTTTTCAAAATGGTGAGCTCTAATAAGAGACCCTGTCTAAAATACTGTGAAAGAGGAAGATCCCCAATATTGATCTCTGGTTTCCTGTACATGAAAATTCACAATCATGCTCATGAACTGGTCCATAGCATATGCCACACACATAATTTAAGAGAAAGTGTATTTGTAATGTAGTTCAAATGCTAAGGATTTGACAGTGCTTCTCAAAGGACTGAAAATGTAAATTTTGAACTAATGATTGTGTCTTCGGTCCTTTTCTTTTCTTTTCTTTCTTTCTTTTTCCACCCCCCCCCCCGACAGGGTTTCTCTGTGGCTTTGGAGCCTGTCCTGGAACTAGCTCTTGTAGACCAGACTGGCTTCCAATTCACAGAGATCTGCCTGCCTCTGCCTCCCAAGTGCTGGGATTAAAGGTATGCTGTTTTTTGTTTTTGTTTTTTAAAATTCTGGATATATGACCTCTTATTTCATGAAACTGGGGATAGGGTCAAGACTCACCCCTACTTTAGCATCCATATATTTCATATTATCTTAGTCTTATATTCGGAACATGAGTCCTGTAGATGCAAAGTCCAGAAGGACCTTCCTTTTAACCAGGATGATTTACTAAAAAGACTTGAAAAATATTTTCCTTGTAGAGAGTGTTTAAGTGTCTTGAGATGGAGTTACTGTGAACCTGTCTCATTCAAGGGTCTGTCTGAATGTGTGTCTATTATATACTTATTGGAAATTTAAAGAAATACACACATGTGGAATACATGATAACAAAATTCACTTGTGCCTAAAACAATACTTATAATAACTACATAAGTGTACTTTGTGATTACACTATATAAATTGTAAGTATATATAATATAAACATTTACTGGATGATTTTCAATAGGACTTTCTTAAGCAATTAAATTTTTTTCTCCATTCCTGACAAATAGGTCATTCTTTGAATGTTTTTAAGAAATAATCTTAGATTGATTGACTTCAGTTTCAACTATATAAAGCACAGTCCTCTTTTTAATTGCCATTTCATATGCATTATGGATAAAATAATGGAATTTTTTATATTCATGTAAATTCAAAATTAAATTCAAATTTACTACCATATGCCTCAATAGCAAAACATAACATAGGCTATTATAATCATTTATATAAATTAGTTTTTAAAACCCATTCAATATGTTTAATCAATATGTCATGAATTTCATATCTATATAGTTGTCATCCTTGTAAATTCTACAGTATGTACTTTTAGAGCACATACAGATTTTAAATAAAACTGAATAGACTTTTCTAGCCTGCATTATGGAGGAACTTCTGCTATCATACAATTGTCTGATTAAATATCAGCAAAGAATCATGATGCTTAAACAAGCCAAATTTTGTTTTCCATCAATTACTTTTAGTTAACTGATTATCCTCTTTCCAAGTTTGTACATGAACAATCTAGAAAGTGAATCTTTACATCAAAAATTGTTCAAAGAATGCCCTTCTCTTCTTTCTGTGATGATCTGCCAAATTGTGATTGTAAGTCCTCATGAAACTTAGGGCAATTACAACGCATATGCCTGTGTGTTTTGTCAATTAGTGATGATTAGAAG
>PVIU01001584.1:0-55000 GCA_004026605.1 Ondatra zibethicus | reverse complement strand
ATTGTTTTTACAGCTGGTCAGTTTTTAGGTAGCAAGAGGAAATGGAATGTCTAGTTTTTGCTAATTCAAGATTAGCACAAGTGCTCCTCAAATTTACCAGATCTGGGCCTTCTGTTTCCTGAGAAGGAAGAAGTTTTATTTTTGTTTGTATCTGTTTATATATTTTAATTTGTCTCTGACTGCTTATCAGCTGTTCATCATGGCAAGGACCTGAGCTAAACTTTCAAGATAATCTTGTTTGTTTGTTATTTCAGAAGTTTTAGTTGAAGATGTGTTTTTCCATTTAGTTTTAGGCTTAGGATGAAGCAGTGTGTCATGGGTGAAGTACCTGGGAGAGCTAATCATTCACTTCATAGTCCAGTGAAAAAGAAGACAAGAGATAGAAAGCCCTTAGGTATCTCATCATCCCTCAAGCTGGAACAACTTAGTAACCTCTTAAAGGCCTCATCACCTCCTTGAAGCACAACATGTGGAAGCTGCCTTTTGCCACATGGATCTTTGAAGAAAATGTCACTTTTAAAGAACTAGACAATGATCTTTTAGTATAATAATCCTTTATAATAGAATTGTATTTTAAATCATACAGGAGTCCATATTTTTACAATAGACTATGTATGACAAGGTACTTTCCATTATGTGTGAAATTGTCATGTGACCTAATATCTGAAGTATGTAAGCTCATCTTACATGTTTCTGAATTAAGATCTTTGTATATTTCAGTGTCTTTAGAACTACTAGATTTGTTGAGAAAAGATAGATTCCCTGCTCCCTGCCTCATACCCAATAAGAAATGGTTCCTTTCTTGTGACTTTATTTACATTTTTCTCAATTGTTGCATGCCTAAAAGGTGGTCTTACACACTGTGCTATAACATTCTAGTGTCTGAAAGATGTTGCATTGTAGTTAGAGTAATTAAAAGCTATTTAAAAGTAATAATCACTGGGGAAGACAAAGGAAGAAAGATCACAAGCTTGATTGTTTCCTTCCCAAGAGATAACAAGTTCAAAGCCAAGTAAAGCCACATAGTAGGACCCATCTTTAAAAAGTTATTGACTTAAAATATAAATAGTCTTTGTTTTTATTTTTATTGTTTCTGCCATTTGGGAAACTATAAATTTATATTTTCTTAAGCAAAATGAATTAAGTATAATATGCATCATTTTCATAAATAGAAGGTTCCTTAACAATGATCAGCATAGCAGGGTAACCCTGACTATGCACACATACCTTGGCAATGACCAGCTGCTCTCTAATTACACTTCAGATACACTTATCTAAATGAGAACCATATGCCTTGTACTGAAAACTACCTGGAGTTAGCAAAGTCTATTGAAGTCATGGATCTTGAAGGAAAACCTACAACTACTACTTTAATAAGCCAACATAAATCCTAGCTACCTTCTAAATATTTTGTCCTTATACCCATCGGTTACTGTAGTTTTCACCCCTCATCACGTAACAGAAAACATCAACCTATAAAAAATTTAGGTGGAGGAGCCTAGTCCCAAATGATTCATCTACAATACAGCTCCTGCACCTAAGGCTCAGGGAACATTGTAGAAGAGAGGGCAGATGATCAGGGAGTTTGCTCTGAGGTTGTGTCTCCTGGTAATGTCAGAAGTCTCACCAGTATACCTGGCGAAACACAAGCTAAACAAGGACAGTAGACATATGCTAAAGTTGACTGGGAAAAGACCTTGAGGCCTCAGCCCTACCCAAAGAACTACAGACAACTAAGGAATGCTGAGAGCAGAAGAATAGTCTTCCCTAGGGAAAAATACACCATTTGTTTATGCAAACACACACACACACACACACACACACACACACACAACAATTAATGAGAAAAGAGGCCATGAATTTAAAGAAAGCAAGGGAAGGGAGGGTGTAGTGGCATTTCATTTATATTTTAATAAAATTTGTCCACTGGTCTGCCTTACAGATAAGGCAACAATGACATGCTTTTAATCACAGTAGGCTCACTAGTTTGCCATAGAAACCAGATCTTAGTGGTGTATGCCATTAATCCCAGAACTAGGGAGGATTATAAAATGGGAGGAGGCAGCTCTCAGTTTCAGTCTCATTCTGAGGATTCCTAGAGGCAGAATCTCCATTTTTGGACCGAGGTCAAGGTAGGAGTCAGTGACTGGCTGCTTTGTTTTTCTGCTCTTCAGATTGAACCCCAACATCTGTCTCTGAGTTTTTATTAATCATACTTCAGGAGAACTTGGATAGAAGAAAGGGAATGTAGAAATGATATATCTCAAAATAAATACATAAAAGAAAAAAATTAAAAAGCAAAAGTAAATTGAAGCATGTAAATGATTCTGATTGGAAAAGTTATCCCTTGTAAAGATAATAGCTTCATATCTTTTTATTATGTTTATCTCTCACAATAGATAAATTCTTATATAACTCAAAAGCTCTTTGATGATGGTTATCAAAGCAGCAAATGAAAAGTAGAAATGAGATTTTCTTTGCAATTGAGTTTCTCAATTTCTGGCCCATCATTTAATCCCCCATGAGCACTTTTATTTTTGCAGCTAACCATGTATAGGTTTGGCTTTTCCAACTAATATGGCAGTACTGTTGGTGGTGGTGGTGGTGGTGGTTCTTCTTCTTCTTTTTCCTCTTCCTCCTCCTCTTCCTCTTCCTCCTCCTCCTCCTGCTCCTCCTCCTCCTCCTCTTCTTCTTCTTCTTTCTCCTCCTCCTCTTCCTCCTCCTTTTTCCTTCTTCTTCCTCCTCCTCTTCCTGTTCTTCCTTATTCCTTCTTCTTTTTCCTTCTTCCTTCTTCTTTCTTGTTCCTTCTTCTTCCTTTTAGAATCTTTCCATGGAAAGCATTCATGAATAAGATTTATGAGAATATGATATTTGATTAATTACTTGATACTAACTTGAACTTTGATAATACATTAACTGAGTGGAGGAATTTTGGGAATTCTTTAGTGAAATAATTCACTCAAAAAAGTTGATGTCTGGTTAAAGCTGCTAGTAATCTGTAATTAATAATTTTAGACAACAGAAATTTGCAAAATTATTATGCCTCATTAAATACAGGTCCCCAGACATACAATTTTCCTATAACAGGCCATGTGGTATAATATAGTAGTGCCAACAATAATATCCAAATATTAGTTATCCCAAACATCGGAGAGTAGGAATAGATTAAAGGTGATAATTTAACTTTCATATATTAAAATTATTTCTCATCTAATAGGTGAGCAAGGAACCTAAATTAAGAAACTTAAATGGAATCTTTCGACTTATTTTAATTTTTGTTCCCTTTTTGCTCTTTTTAGTCAGAGGCATGGCATAGTATTGCTATGTGATGTTTGTCACATACAAAATAAAAATTGAAACATTATATAATTAATGTGTTCAAGACTTGGGTTCTTAAAGTTTATTATCTAGATCCATTTATTTATTATGTTAGCATATAGGGTAACTTGATAACCATTTGTCCAAGATGAGTTCTGAGTAACAGTGATAAGTGTTTGATGAGGTTCTCACAGGAATGTTGTGCAATCAACTAGTACTGGGGAAAGATTGGAAATAACTCCTTGCAATGCTTCTGTTCTTCTGTTCCTTTTGAATTCAGTGACTGACTGGGAAGCTTACCTAATCGTTTAGATTCAGTTGAATTACTCCTTTTTGTCAAAAAGTTTTGACTTCACAGTCCTTGGCACTTTATATTTACATATGCGTTAGGTTGAAATTAAGTTAGTTATGTGTTTGTGGTTTCTGTTACACTGTCTCTTCCTTTACCTTGAGGGTAAAACCTAACAAGAATGTTGCTTTCTTTTCTTTCTTTTTTTGTGTCATCTCCACATTTCTTTTTTTATTTGATTACTTTATAAATAATACCAATCAAAATTTCCACTTCCTCCCTTCCTTCCACTTCCATCCCGCTCCCCCACACACCCTCCTCTCCTCCCCCTCCAGTCCTGAGAGAGGGCAAGGTACCCTGCCCTGTAGGAAGTCCAAGGCTCTCCCCCCTACATCCAGGTTTAGGAAGGTATGCATCCAAAAAGAATAGAATCCCATAATGTCAGTGCATACAGTAGAGACAAATCCCAGTGCCATTATCATTGGCTTCTCAGTCTGCCCCAATTGTCAGCCACATTCAGAGGGTCCAGTTTGATCCCATGCTCGTTCAGTCCCAGTCTAGCTGGATTTGGTGAGCTCCCATTAGCTCAGGCACACTGTCCTCACTTCCTTTCTCATATTCTCCCTCCTTCTGCTCTTCAGCTGGACCTTGGGAGCTCAGTCCAGTGCTCTGATGTGGGTCTCTGTCTCTATCTCCATCTGTCGCCTGACAAAGGTTCTATGGTGATATTCAAGATAGTCATCAGTCTGACTATGGGACATGGCCAGTTCAGGCACCTTCTCTTCCACTGCCCAGGGTCCTAGCTGGGGATGAATAAATGGGACCTCCTGAAACTGAGAAGCTTCTGTAAAGCAAAGGACACAGTCATTAAGACAAAAAGGCAACCTGCTGAATGGGAGAAGATCTTCACCAACCCCACATCAGACAAAGGTCTGATCTCTAAAATATATAAAGTACTCAAGAAACTAGACGTTAAAATTCTAAATAACCCAATTAAAAAATGGGGTACTGAACTGAACAGAGAATTCTCAACAGAAGAATTTCAAAGGGCCAAAAGATACTTAAGGATATGTTCAACTTCCTTAGCTACCAGGGAAATGCAAATCAAAACAACTTTGAGATACCATCTTACACCTGTCAGAATAGCTAAAATCAAAAACAGCAATGATAACCTATGCTGGAGAGGATGTGAAGTAAGGGGACACTCATCCATTGCTGGTGGGAATGCAAACTTGTGCAACCACTTTGGAAATCAGTGTGGCGGTTTTTCAGAAAATTGGGAATCAACCTACATCAAGATCCAGCAATACCACTCTTGGGAATATACCCAAGAGATGCCCAATCATACTACAAAAGCATTTGTTCAGCTATGTTCACGGCAGCATTATTTGTAATAGCCAGAACCTGGAAACAACCTAGATGCCCCTCAATGGAAGAATGGATCAAGAAAGTGTGGAATATATACACATTAGAGTACTACTCAGTGGTAAAAACCAGTGACATCTTGAGTTTTACATGCAAATGGATGGAAATAGAAAACACTATCCTCAGTGAGATAACCCAGACCCAAAAGTACAAATATGGTATGTATTCATTCACTCATTAGTGGACTCTAGCCATAAACAAAGGACATTGAGCCTATAGTTCGCAATCCTAGGAAAGCTAAGTAATAAGGTGAGCCCAAAGAAAAACATATATAGATCCTCCTCGAAATTGGAAGCAGACAAGATCACCAGGCAAAAGTTGGGAGCATGGGCTGGGGGTGGGATGGGGAGAAGGGGAGAGGGGAGGAGAGAGAAGGGAAAAGGGGAGGGTTGGGGAGAGCTTGGGGGAGTGGGATGGTTGAGATGGAGGAAGGACGGATATGGGAGCAGGGAGGAAGATATCTTAATTAAGGGAGCCATTTTGGGGTTGGCAAGAGCCTTGGCTCTAGAGGGGTTCCCAGGTGCTTTGTCTATGTTAAGTTATATAGCATACCACTTAACTTGACATCTGAAGAATAATGCTAGCCCATCATTTGTTATATATTTTTCCTTTTAAAAAAGTGTTAAATTTTCATTTTCTCTTCTGATTAAGTCTGATATAATTATATTTTTAATTCCTTAAACTAATCTTCTGCCTTTCATTATAAAACAGAACACAGATGTAGGAAACCATTCCACAGAAAACATATATCCGGAATTATTGTACATTCTTATGAATGTTGCTTGGGTCCAAAATAATGCTTTATCTGCTACAACAGAACCTTTCCCATGGTATCTGAGAGTTACAGCCTTCCTCTTTTCCAAAGTCACCATTCTTTGATTTTCAGAGCAGTAAATTATTTCACTTCGTTGTGTTAATACTCAAGTGTGCATCTCTAGATTTTATGGTTTACCTTTCAAGTTTTTTTTCATCTGTAGTGTTATTTCCACAAATTCCTTAGTTTCTTTACAAATGATCTAATGAAGAACTGGATTGTTTGACCTGTTGAGTTCCTAGGACTTAGCATTTTGCTAATTTTATAATAATGTTGCTATTGAACTTTGGTTACATATTCTTAAATTGACACGTAGATGTACAAATTGACAGTATTTTGGTGTAGCCCCTTGGTCATGGTGGCACAGTAGGTATTCTTGCATCCTGTTATCATCAGGAGGCACAGAATACTTTTTTAAATTTTTTAATGCTGCTAGCCATTTGTAACTCAAAGCCTAGAATCATTTTATTTTTATTAAACGCTTTGAATTAAAATATAAATTACATTATTTCTCCCATCCCTGTCCTCCTTCCAACTTCACCCGTGACCTTCCACCCTTTTTTTTAAATTGATGACCTCTTTTTGATTTTTATTGTAATCTGTCTTTGCTTTTTATTGTTATTCTCTCTCTCTCATACACACTCACCATACACACACACACACACACACACACACACACACACACACACAAATGCATGTATAATTACAACCTTCTGGATCTATTTACTGTTGCTTGTGTGTTTATAATTCTAGGCTGACCACTTTGTATTGGATAACCATTTATGTGACTCTTCCCTGGGGGAGGCTAATTCTCCCTCTCTTAACAATCAGTAGTTGCCTGTAGTTCTTTGTTTACGGGTAGAACTACAAGAAATTTTCCCTTTCCATATTAGCATGTCTATGAGTACTATCATTGTTCAGGTCTCGTTTAGGTAGCCATGATTCTGTAGCTTTCCTATTACCTGCCTATAGGCAGTAAACTATCACAGCAGATTTCTGTCTCTTAAAATCATTCTGCACCCTCTTTTTCCATGTTTCCTGAGGTTTAAGTGCAGTAGTTAGTTGTTCCATGGATCATATAACCTGTTATGATTTTCAGTAATGTTCTTTGCTATAAAGAGAAGTTTCTTTGATGAGGCCTGATAGCTTCAGAAATCTGTGTGTGTAAGGTAATTTTTAGAATGCAGTTAGGAATTACAGTGGTCTAGTAAGGAGATGGTAGTAGAACTTTTTTTTTTAAGATCTGTTACCTCATTATCACTAGGTAATTGGCTTGGTTTCTAGTACCAGGCATGATTTACTTTCTGTTGAGTGGAACTTAAGCCTAGCTGAACAACTGTTGGTTGTAGCCAAGGTATGAGTGCCACTGTTGCAATTTCGGGACTTGCTGCCATGCTGGTCCTTGTTAAAATTGGTGTCACAGCTGGATAGGACTATTGATTATTTCCCTCCATTCGCAGCTTGCATAATACTTCCTGGTTCTATAAAAGGTAATTGGGAGCATGGGGGTCATGGGAGAGGGCAGAAGGGTTGAGGGGAGAATGGGAGGTGAATGGAGAAAAATGTATAGCTCAATAAAAACAATTAAAATTTTAAAAAAGGTAAACCACTGGGAGGAGTCTTTTAGTTCAGATATAACTCCTATCTTCCAAGTCGTGTGTCTGAAGTGTGCGGTGTCTTTAGCAATAGTAACTTACCTTTATCCTCTGAGGGCAACCAAGGGCCTCAGCCGTAATCTATATTGTTTTAGGAGTCATCTGACCAACAACTCAAAGGCAGGTTTTCCATTCTTGGTATTGGAGTTTTTATAATCTGTAGCTTTTTTGAGGAGAATTGTTAAAGTGGCAACATTTTATTTAAAGTGCGTGTCTGTATGCATACACACATGTATGCATATATATGTTTGTATGATATAAACTTATATGTATTGTATACAATTTTAAGTAAATATAAGTAATATGATTTCTTGAGGATTCATCAAACATTCTTAATGCTATTTGTCCTTCTTCTGTTCCTTTCCTGTATTGATGTCTCTCTCCCTTCCTAGTTAAAATTTTTCCTCATTTCCTTTTTAATATCACCTAAATCCCATTGTTCCTTTTTCTAGCACCTACCCTCCTTGTCACTTTTACTTTCCATCTTTCTGTGGTTATTCATATCTGAAATTTGTATCCAGGAACCGGAGATGCGATAGAACACATGGTATTTGTCTTCTGGTCTTTGTACATACTTGGAAGTTTCATGATTCCTGTTTTCTTTACAGCTAAGTAGTATTCTACTGTGTATATGTGCTACATGTCATTGTCTGTTGATGTCTTGTCTATTATGAATAGGGCAGCAGTGAACGTAGCTGAGCAAGTATTTGTTGAGTAGGATGGTGTATCATTCAGACAGATGACAAGGAGTGGTATAGATGGGTCATGTGGTAGATTTGTTTTAAGCTGTTTGAAGATCCATACCGATTTCTAAAGTGGCTGCACCTATTTGCATTCCAACTAACAGAGAATGAGCATTCTTTTTCTACAACCTTGCTATTATTTGTTGTCAGCTACTTTGTTCTTAGGCATTCTGACAGGGGTGACATAAAATCTGTTTCACTGTGCACTTCCCTGACTTGCTTCAGGAATCTGTGTGTCATCCTTGCACAGGGCCCACGCTAATATCTGTATTGTTCAAATTCTAGTGTGTGTGCTGCTAGAGTGAGCACTCATTGCAATTTTGTTGTTTTGGTCTTTTGTGTGCATATTCTGCAAGTCCATTTGAAACTGACTGCTAATAAAGCAGTAACTTTTAAATGCTATTCAGAATGCCTTCACTGTTGAGGTTAAATTATCATTTTAAGTAATATGCTTATATATGTTTTGCTTGTACTAGCTTGTGAGCTTTTATTTTCTGTGGAGATTTTATTTTATGAATAATTTCCACACAGTTTCCTCAAATTAAAATTTAAGTAAGTGAATTTATGGTTAAAATCATTCTGAAAACAAACCTTTTCAGGTTTGGGCACAACATTATGGTTTTATTTAGCATTAAACTTGGGAGTTGACACACAAAATACTTTGTTAAGCATTTTAAGTTTTATTTACTTGTTTAATTTTCTTGTTATTGACAGAAAAATTTATTTTGACTCATATTTAAATCATATGAAAACATTAATTTGCTTTGGTTTTACATATTTCTTTTTTTTAATATTTATTTATTATGTATACAACATTCTTTCCATGTATGCCTGCATGCCAGAAGAGGGCACCAGATCTCATTATAGATGGCGTGAGCCACCATGTGGTTGCTGGGAATTGAACTCAGGACCTCTGGAAGAGAAGTCAGTGACCTTAACCTCTGAGCCATCTCTCCAGCCCTGGTTTTACATATTTCTATTTACCGGTGATTTAGATGTGTTCTTTTGAGACATACTAGGTCTCCCTGGAACTCTTTGTTTAGACTAGGCTGGCCATGAACTCAGAAATCCTCTTAGCTTGGCCACCTAGATGCTGGGATTAAAGGAGTGCATTAATATGCTCAATTTAAAAGGTTTTTGTTTTTCTTTTTTTTTCTCTTTCTTTGTATTACATTTCATATTATTGAATATGAAAGAAGTGTTCAGTAAGTACAGTTCATTTTTATATGTCAATTATTATTTCTATGAAAATTAAAGAAAAGTCAGGTTTTGCTCTTCAGGGTTTACATAGTCTCACAATCATTTATGAAACATGTTCCTAGGTACTTCATAAAGATAATTCAGTTATCAAATTTTAAAACTTTGTCATTATTTTGATAGATTAGAGCTGATTTTAAAATATGTTTAAGAACGTCACTTTTAGTCTGTTGCATTCTAATAAGATTCCACGGCTTGGATGGGGAGGTATGCAACAAGGCTGACCGCCGTCAAATCCCGTGCACAGGGAGGTTTTTCTTTATTAGTCTGCAAGATGTGTACAAAGGTAGACAGACTAAAGACCTGGAGGCAAGCTCAGCAGATATTTTAATGTCACAGTAAGTAATAGGGGACCCTGAATTGCCTAATGGCTAGTCATAGAGGGAGACAACGATGATGAAGATTCATATAATACAAATGAACTTTAGTGTGTATTAAGACAAATTGTCCATTTAAAAATAATTGTTAAATAGTACTAATTTCATATAGCTCAATTTAATATAACTATTATCAAATTATTTAGTATTTAACAGAAGGAGACTAGCTTAAGGGTTTTGATTTACAAGGAAAGAACCAGGGATAATAGCATGGGAAGATTTTATTGCGAAAGTGGACATGTTTTCCAACATTCAAATCTAATATAGCCTTTAGTATCCAGGTTAGTTCATTTGTGAAAAGTTTTTACTCAGTCCAAGGTATGAAACTGTTATACGATGGGAGATAGGAGACTATCTGTTCTTAGATATTATGTAAGAAAAGAAGAGGAAGAACAAACATCACACCTGAATGGCTGTGCTCAAGTAGAATATATTCAAACTAAACCTTTGTGTCAAAGTTCCTGCCTCTTGGATTGTATTACTTTGTTCTCTGACTGTCTTAAAGGGTGTGATGCTCAATTCTCAGTAACGCTCAATTCTAGCTTCTCTGCCGCCGAGCCCCTCGTGTTCGTAGCCTGTAGAGCTCTTGACTAGTTGCAAGGATTTACTTCTCTGTGAATTTTGATTCTTTATTTACAAAGATCTTTTTTCAAATAGGAACCTTTAATTAGTGTACATTAATTGTACAAACTCATGGGATGTTCATGCATGTAAAAGACTTTGATCATATTCTTTGCTCCACATACACTTCCTCTTTTCAGACTAAGGTGTATGTGTGTTCTTGCTTATGCACTTCACATGTGAGTATGGAAACCAGGGCACAACCTTTGTGTGGTTCCTCAGGCGCTGTCCACCTTTTTCCTTTTTTGAGACAAGATCACTCGTTGGCTACCCAGTGTGACCCAGAGATTCCTCTCTCTCTCTCCTCACCTTCCCTTTCAACTAAACTTACACGTCTGTGCAACCTTCCCAGTGAATTCTGGGGAATGAACTCAGGTTCATGGGAATGAACAAAAAATAAAGTAGTTACTTAGCTCCCAGCCCTTCCAAAACTATTGTTGCATAGGTCTCTTTACAAAGAGTTTGTGTATAAATTAGGTCTTGCTTAGAGTAGTGTGTGTTTTGTACATTTACATCTTAGAATATTTCACAGACTCTCTTCTTACCAAGTATCTCATGCTCCTATAGAGTAGGGATCCTATCATATATGTCTTTGTATCTCTTTCTTTAAAATACTGAATTAAAAATTGCATGTTTGATTAATAAGGATATGATAGCCTTGAAGTGGTAGGCTTGTATGTGGGAAATGATGTTGGTAGACTTTAAAGGACAGCAAAGTTTTCCATGGTTTGTTTTTGTAAGCAATAATGTAAGGAATACATTTATATTGCTCTTCAGCTCTTTGTTTGAAATACATTAGGGAGACTGAATATTTTTAAAGTTAGTATTTTTTAGAATTTTGGAATTATTAATGCTGTATGTGTGTGTGTGAATTTCTGATGGAAAAATGTATGATTTATTTATATTGTTAGAGACGGGAAGAATATAGCTTCACATCAATTCAAGTCAAATTTTGTTATCACATGACTGTGTCAAAATTAAAACATTAGATTGTGGAGTTAGTGGGCATGTGCCCATTCATTTGTGTGCATGTGTGTGCCATCTTTTGTCATCAGCATCTGAGAGGAAGCTGGTCTTTCCACACCACTGGTGTGTATTGCTTGACTTGTTTATTTTTGCCCCCGTGATGAGCGAGACTAGAATCTCCATCGCTCCTGCCTTCTCCCTTTCCATGTCAAGCTTGCACACTTCCACTCATCCTTCAGTATGCTGTTTGAATTCATTTGGGAACAGTAGATTCACTTGAGAGTTCCCAAAGTTCTTGAATTACAATTTTGAGGCTTAGTTTTTTAAGATCAGGCGAGAATTTAAAGCTATGTTGCTTTAAAAAGCTTGCTCCTTTGATACTTCTGTGATTGGTCTTGCCTCTTTCTTCTTAAAGTCTTAGGTTCTTATGTTAATTATTTGAAAATGATGATGTTCTGTGTCCTGGAATTTTTCTTGTTGAATAATAGTTTTATCTTAGAGGGGAAAGTTGTATAAATCTCACAAATCTATACTCTCTGTAACACTTATTCAGGTGCTGCATGTGTGAAGATGGGACAGCTCATATTTGGTTTAAAAAAAAAAGAGGAAGATTAAAGGTTAAGGAATCAGAACAAATTCTCCAAATTTCTTCTTACTATACATTTAAACCAGACACTATGCCTCATTTACTATGCAGTTAATTTTGCTGTTTATGTGTTTTATGTTTTGATCACTGTTCAGTATTTAAACTCTCTCAAATATGCAAAGATTAAATGTTTAATAAAAATTGCTTGTTGTTTTCAACATCTGTGTTCAGAGAACAATGGCCCACTGGAGTGCAAAAAGCTTGTAAAGTTTTCAAATGTATTGAGAATGACAGAAAGTTCAGTGAAGAGTTTGCTTCCCTCATTACAGAACTACTTCTGTGGCTGCGATTACACTAAGAGCATCTTTAATTGCTTTAAAATCTGAATGCATGATAAGAATGGATTAATTTGATTTTTCTGTTACTACAAGTAGCAGATGGTTTATGTCTTAGGAATGCTCATGTTGTAAAATGAGATCCCCAGCTCATCCGTGATTGGTCACTGTTAATGAAGCATGCTGTGCTGATTATTGATTTAGAAAATGAGGATGACATGAGTATTGTGTGTGTTGCTGTAATAAATTAAAGAGGAGTATTTTAATAGCCAGCAGACATACACCTTAAATAACATGAAATATTTGATTTTCTATTCAGGTGGTCTCTGCCCTGTCAAACTAATTTTATTGTTTATTAAAAAGATATACTTTTATAGTTTCAGCTAACAAGCAGATGGCCGTCTTTACTTATTTCTGTTTTGTATTGCTGTATGACCGATGAGATGCATGATAGGAACCCAAATTAGCTTGTTGTCTGCAAAGCAATAGTGTAACGGGGGAGGAAATCTTTGCTCTTTGTGTAGGTCTGGCTGTGTGTTTGAGAGAGAGTGTGCTGCTTGTTCAGTCATTCACATATGCATAATTTGTTTTCTTATCGATTAATCCTCACATAATTTTTATTTTAATATAGTTACATTATTTTAATGAACTCACAAATAAAATGCAAAAATTTAAACAATTTTAAACATTTCTCAAAAATTTTAAGTGCGAGATGTAGATGCAGTATTGGTACAATGCATTTGTTAGTTTAGGCAGTTTCATTTTAATGTGCATGTGAATTTGTAATAATTATTTCAGACACTGTAAAAGTCATGGAGATGTTTATTGATTTTTTTATTAATAGCTTTATATGTACATAATATCTGGAGATGTGTCCTAATGCATGCTTTGGTGAACTTGAATATTTTGAAATATTTCATAATGTTTATTTTATCATAGTCTTCATCGTTGCTATGATGAAACATTTCAGGTTGAAGTGCTTTCCTGGTTCTGGGTAGGACTGACAGTGGTAAATTTGTGTACTAGAAGGTTTTTTATTTGTGTTTGGATTTGTGTGTATGTGCACACTTGCATATTAAAATATGTATTTAATTCTGCTTTTTATAGATGTGAATTAGTGTAGATGAACATAGCTGGTCATAATGGTATTATGTTATCTCATAGTGATTTGGAAGTCTAAAATCTTAGGTTGTATAATCAGGATTTGAAGGTAAAGTTTTACCTTCAAATGAAATCAACAAGATCAATGGAGAAATGTTCCAGTGCAATTATAACTTAAGATACAGCATTAGTTGTAGTAAATATTTTCTTTATAAATACATTAGTAATAATGAAAAACAAAGAAGGGAGTCAGTTATTTTAGTGATTTGATTTAATAATGTCATTCTGTATGTAAACAAACTACTACTCTACTACTCTACGATACTATTTCACAAGGTCATTGTCCTCCGTATTAGATTACTTGAGTGTGCTTGCAAAGAATGGGAAGTAAAGTTTAATGTAGTTATAGCATTTGTATGTGATGATTCATTTTGCAAAAAGAAATTACAAAGACACTCATTATTAAATTTGTACATTGTTGAGTGACATTTCAACCTGTTGCATCTTTGTTGAATGCTTATTTGACTTTTTTGTAAATTAATAAAATTACAAGGCTTTTCTTTTTTTTCATTCAAAAAAATTTACATTTTCTCCCCTTCTCCCAGTCCCCTCCCGCTCCCCCCCACCCCTCCTCCTTACAAGGCTTTTCTTATCAATCGTCAGTTATATGTGTGTCTCACAAGGAAAACCCATTAAAGGTAAACAGAAGTTGCTTTTAGGTCTTATACTTTTAAACATGTTGCACTCACCTTAATCTGGATCCCACAGACAGTGAATTAGGAAGTGCCCTTCCCACAGCACTGCACAGCAGGTAGGAAGGAGTCTCCTCTTGATGGCATAGAAGAACTTTGAAGTGATTACCAAACTTACTATCTAAATTGTATTTTAGCAGAATAATTTTAAGTGTTTGAAAAACGATAATTGAAAAACAGACAAATGATAATTGATTTATCTAAGAATTTACATTTAAATGGCGTGAGACCGTGAATTTTTACAAAGGTATTTATTATATCAGCCTAACAAAGAATGACAATATTTTTCAGAGTAAATTTTTATATTAAAAGATTCAATCACCAACTGAATTTTGTCATTTTGGGGATAAACTACTACCAACATTCTATACTTTTCCTTACTGTGTTTATAGTTAATGTCTTTATTCTTCCAACACTAGAAGTCTAGAAACATTGTTGAACAGAGTACTGTTCAAGAAAAACAGTGATGTACAGATAATCAATGGTATAATTTTTATTGTCATTTTTTTCTGCCTTTCTAGACACCAAATGCAGTGTTTTGGATTTGTTTGCTGACATTTTAAAATATTGTAGTATGAATGTAGTATGAGCTGTTTTGTACATTGGAAGAAATTGCTGCCAGGTACATTTATATTCTACTGTTTGGTATGTGTAAAATCTAATATTCTAGTTTGAAATATGTGAAATATTTTGTAGATGCTTTATGTATTTCTTGGCTTATTTTAAGTGTCTTAATTTTTATAAAATTCTAAGAACTAAAAGATAAAAAAACTGTCAAGATTGTAAATTTGTCAGCTGCATTCCTGACATCTTTTGCTTCTTATCATAGAAAGGGATTTGAATTAAGTCTCATAGATGCCTCCTGCAAGTATTGGCTTCAACAGCTATAGAATTATATCATGAAGTCAGCTATCCTCATGTGCAGTGTTTTTAGGTTGTTACTATGGTAACATTTCCATTAGTGAATTTTTGTGTAGTAAAAATTTGTAGTCATCAAATACTACCTCTGGCTTTTGATTCTTTGTATAAATACATCACTATGCTACCTGCATGCTATTGAGTGGCAGCAGACACTGCACTTAATCGCATCCCATAAGCTGTAGGCAGGGTTAGAAGAAACAGCAAAATGAAAGAAATGGGAACATTTTGTTAAATTACATTTTAAGATTGTCCTGATGGTGCTGGTAAAAATTTAAATGTTTCTGAAAAGAGTGAGAGCAGTGTCAGTTATTCTCTGAGATGCTTTAATTTTTATAAGTATGTGATAATGAAGTTGGTTAGGTATGGTAGCAGTAGGAGGTAAGGAGAATATTAGTCTGTCAGCTAAACGGTACTAAATAACCAAAACAGAAGTAATGACCCTTCAGAGATTCAAGAGGCTCATTGCGAAAACACTTTTTTTAAAAGCCTTATTACCAGTTGGAAATTTATCCCCTCTTCAAGTATTTAAAGTTGCCCTCTTTATTTCTCTTCTGATTATAAAATCAGACTGTAATATCTTATTGTTAATTTGGAATAGTCTATAATGTTCCCTTGTATCAATTGCTACATTCTAGTAAAGATTCCTACTGTTTTTGTTTTGTTTTGCTTCTTAAAGCCCCCTGCTGCTGTTGATTACACCTAGATCTGCTACTGATTGGAACTGTTAAAAGGCAAAGATAATGTGGATGGTTGCTGAATCATTTAATTGTAGGACTAATAAGTGTTCTTTCTGGGACCCAACAGATATAGTAACACAAGAATTTTATATATAAACTGACCAAAAATATTCTTTTGTACTTACATAATATTTCAAATGAAAAATATTTACTCAGAGTAAAGTAAGGAAATGCCAGAAACCTGGTTTTATTCCTAAGGCACATAACTGAATCAGATCAGAGGAAATGAAAATGATCGAGAAAATTAATTGTAGCATGTTAGACTCTAGCAAACTATGTCTGTGAAGCAGGTAATGCAATAGGTGAGAGTGTAAAAGTAAAATGCTGGGGAAACTAGTTAGAAATGATATATAAAACATAAGTCCCCTCCTGAGTAGCATGCTTACATTTTTAGAATCCTTATCTAGGATTTCCATAATAAAATTTCTAGGATAGCCATATATGTGCTAAGAGGTACCTGTAGGTAACAGTTTGTATCCTCTTTGAAATGTGAAATAATTAGCACTTTAGTGGAATAAGCTTAGATTTACTTAAGGGACTGTGGTTATGCTACTGTGTGTTTAATAACTTCTGCTATTACTATTGTTCTTTCTGTTCATTGTAATTAATTGTTTAAATAGCTTATCCTTCAAAAGACTTTGTGAGTTGCTGCTAGGTACGGAATCATCTACAGTTTAAATTTGTTTGAAGTTGCGTACATTTAGAACTTGATGTGGGAAAAAGCTAGTTTTAATTTTGTTTCTCTTTTGGGGCGGAGGTGAGCAGTGGGTGTTGGAAGGTAAATCCTTGAGATAATATCCGACGTTGTTCTTGAACTTGCTATGTAGCCCACGTTAGCCTCAGCTTTCTTAGCTATATGAGTGCTGAGACCATAGTGTGAGATACTGCATCTTAATCTTCATGTTATTTTTTCCCTTTTTTATCAAGAATTTTTAAATAGAATCTTTTCTCATTTTACGTATCTATCCAGTTCCTACTCCCTCCCCTCCTCCCACCCCCCCTTTCCTATTCAGGTGTGGGGAGTCAACAAAGTCTGACACTTCACTTTGAGTCAAGACCAAGCCTCCGTATCTAGGCTGAGCAAGGTGTCCTCCAAAGAGAATGCACTCCTAGATGCCAGTTCAAGCACTAGAGATAAATCTTGGTCCCACTGTCAGTGACTTCACAGTCTGCCCAAGCCTCACAACTGTCCCACACATTCAGTGGGCCTAGTTTGGTCCTGTGCAGGTTCCCCCACATTCAGTCCAGATTCAGTGAGCTCCCACTAGCTCAGGTCAGCTGTTTCTGTCGGTATCACCATCATGGTCTTAACTGATCTCTGGTCTTGAATTGGTCTCTGGTAGCCTGGCCCAGTGCTTCACTGTAGATCTCTGTATCTACTTCCATCAGTTGCTGGGTGAAGATTCTCTGATGACACTTAAGGTAGTCATCAATCTGATGACAGGGGAAGACCAGTTTAGGCATCCTCTCCACAATTGCTTAGAGTCTTAGCTGGGGTCATCCTTGTGGATTTCTGGTATTTTCCCTAGCTCCATGTTTCTCGCTAGCCCTTTAATGACTCCCTCAGTCAAGATATCTCTTTCCTTTCTCTCCCTTTCTGTCCTCTTTAGATTGTATAAATCTTTCACCTCTTCTTGTCCTTTGAAGTAATTTATTGAAATATTTTAGTCAGAGAAATTACTTAAAGATGCTGTCTGGGAGAGACTTGTGAGCAATCTGATCAAATGGTTTGAAGAGAAAAAGGGTTTTTATATTTGTGCTAATGACAAGTTAGCAAAGAGTGCTTTAAATGGTCTACTCCTTAGGACATGGAGAAATTCTAAGGGTGGAATCAAGGAATTCATTTTAGTAAGATAATATGACTCTGATGTACACCCGTGTTTGATACCTGTATACTGACTATCTGACCAAATTTAATTGCTCTAAATAGCTACAAAGTATGTAAGTTGCATTTCTTTCCTTTTTAATATTCTTTTGGTTATGTTTGATGCTGAAGCTTTGGTTAAAAATGCCACATGAGTTACGCTTTTGAAAAAGATCATTGGTCTTCTTTGTTGGTTTAGTGTGATTTTTTTCCTATAAATGTTTTATGTATGTAAAGGCAAACAAACTATATATATATATATATATATATATTTCTGTATAATTGCTTACCCCTCTTACAAATGATGACATAAGACTGATGTTTTCAATTACTGTTATATCCTGTAAGTTTTTCAGTATTTGTACATTGTTTGTTTGCTTGATGCCAGAAACCAGGGTCAGCTTGTATAAAATATCGAGACCTTTTATGCAGTAAGTAAATGATAAAAAAGGAAGAAATGAATGAAAGAAGAATGAGTTTAAGGCTGTGCCTATTTACTTACAGAGCAGTTGACTTATATGATCATCATGCATAAGAACTCCAGCCCATGCTACCACAAAGCAAATGGAAAGGAAATAAATAAGAGTAGTTCACAGTTAATGAAGGAGGTCAAAGCACAAATAATTATGACTATAAAACATTGATGATGTCCAAAAGGACATAAATAAATGAGAACACATCCTATTTTCATGAGTTTGAGTAGTAGCACTATTACTGCTCAAATCCATTTATAAATTCACTTCATTCCTTGTAAAAATGCCAGTGACATTTTGTAAAAATAGAAAAGCATATATTAATATCAGTTATATGCAAACTTAAGGTGTTCTGATAGCCAAAATGATCTTGGAAAAAAGAAGAAAAGTAGGAGGATTGTCACCTCCTAATGCCAAAACTTGTAAATAAGTTGCAGTCATTGAAAACATACTCACATAATGAGAGCAGTGTCGTTGAGTAGAGCTAAAGTGCCACACGCCGTTTGCCAGTGGTTTCTTGAGTAGCAGAGGGATGACTGATCTTCAGCACAGCATTGTCAGCCGCTATAAGACGGATGAGCACAGTGTAGCTGTACATGCAGTGGAATAATACCTTAAAATACAACATGGTGGACTTGAGACAGTATGTGTGAAGAAGTTAGGAAAAGCCATGTAAATTTTGGCTATATGCAGTTCTTCTCTAAGAGACAGAACTACTGGTCCTTGCTAGGATGTGAAGATGGTGTCTGAACAGGTTTTTTTTTTTATTTTATTTTTTTAATAAATATCAGTTTTATGGGATTGAAATATTTGCTGATGATATTTGTCTAGCATGAATATGTGTAATACTCTTACATTATATACTCAGATAAACATTACTTTTGTAATGTATATTTGGCATGAAATGATGTAGCAGTTACATACAACTTTAAATCATTTCTAAATGATTTAAAATACCTAATATAATGTAAATGCTTTGAAGCCAGTTATTCTATTGTGTTGCTTGGGGAACAGTTATAGTCAAAGTTCTGTATTTGTTTAGTGCCAAGCCAAGTTTTATCTTCATGGATAACTCTTTCTGAGCTTTCTCCATCAAGTACCAAACGCAAAAATGTGAAACCTGGATACATGTGCATGCTCAGGGTTTTAGTAGCTATTTCTTATGTATATTAGATAGACTTAAGTATCTTCTGACAGTTTGTTGCTGACGAGAGCACTTTTAATGATGAAGCAGTGTGGTAACAGGATAGATAGTATTTGAGGTGACATCTACAAGTGAGAGAAACAAACAGAGCTTTATTGTCTTTTAGAAGCGTTTGGGAAGACCCCTGAGTTTCTTCACTTGAGTTGTAATGCATCTGAATGACTTCTTATTGCTTATATTAAGCAGGAAGACTGTTTCTCTACTAAATTATATTATATCTACATGTACAGAGTCATTAAATTTTACTTTATATATGTATATATATATAAAACAAATATAAGTAAAACATATAGTTTCATAAGTTTATATATATTTGGACAAAGTGTTTGAAATGATTTTGGTTTACTCCCAGTGGTTATATGGCAATGTTTATACATGGTAATTATTAAGATACTTAATACTTTCGTAGTTTAAAAATGTAAGATTTGGGGATAACTGCAATGTTGGTTTTAATTAAAGCTCCAGGTTTTTTTCTTTTACTTATTCTGCAGTGTATTTATGTGCATTAATTGAAAATTGGAAATTTTATTTCATTGTATTTAAAATTTTAATTTTATATACAGCAAGTTTCTGTGAGTGTGTGCTTTCAAGACATTCTCTACATCCCTTTATTTATTTATTTTTTTCCTTTTACCTTCTTGTTAACCTAAACTTCTTGTTTGCTTTTTTTGGGTTTTTGAGACAGGGTTTCTCTGTAGCTTTGGAGCCTGTCCTGGAACTAGCTCTTGTAGACCAGGCTGGCCTCGAGCTCACAGAGATCTGCCTGCCTCTGCCTCCTTAGTGCTGGGATTAAAGGCGTGCGCCACCACCACCTGGCCCAACCTAAAACTTCTTACTAAGCAAGTTTTTATTTTAATCTTTGAAACAGAATGTTTTCTTAGGTTAATAACAATGACAAAATGAACACTGGGATCTTCTTTTCTTGGCCATGGTAGACACCTCTGAAGACCAGATTTTCTAGAAATGGTGGCATTGTAGGCCCTTATATTTGTTTCTTTGAGGGATCCTATTTAGGTTTATAATGAAATAGAAATATCCTTAAGACCATGTTTGATTATTTAGCTTTACTGACTTAAGAAAAAGCATTGAAACAATAATGTTGAAGTGTTAATTGTTTATGGCTGGGCCAGGCATGGTAGTGCATTCATTTAATCTTAGCTTTCAAGCGGGAAGTAAAGCAAATATCTGTGAGTTCAAGGCTAGCCTGATCTACATAGTGGCTGCCCTATCTCTCTCCAAAAAATTGTAGGAGGCGGGGGGTTGTTGAATTGCTGTGCTTTCAGTTATATTTTAATATATATTAGTCTAATCCCCTTATTGCTAACTAATCACCGCCCTCAGTTGATACTGAGTAGATAAATTGCATAGTGTATTAATTCCTTTAAAGTAAGGTAGAATTTAGGTTGTCAGCTACCTACATGTGAAATAATTAAAATGACTTCTTATATATAATTAATTCAAATGTTCATGAGGACTAGATTCTCCCACTTAAAAAACATTATCTTCTTTGTTTTCTGCCTTTTCTTTATCTTGTTAATTCTGGAGAGAAGCAGAAGTGTTATGTCAGATATGCTATCTCAGAAGCATTCTGAAGTGTTAAAAGCCAGTGTCTTGTGGGAAGATAATGAAGTGATAGTTTGTTGCTACAGATCTGCAAGTACTGCCAAAGCAATAGGTAAAAAGAAAATGTTTATTTGAATCTAAGTCTCATTTTCTGTTCTAGTTTAAAGTTTTTACCCTTAATAATTTAATAAGAATCAGATACCAGACCTGATTCCCAACCAGATAATTATCTTATTGTCTGTTGAATTACTAATTCACTAATGAAGAGACTATGGGCATTTTCACCTTATGGCATTCGATCTGTAATTAAATAATTCTCCATTCCCATATATGTTCAGAACAATGCTTTTGTCATAAGAATGGAAGATTCCTGAATGTAAGCTATTCTGTGTAGTTACAGTAATTTTAGAATGAGAACCATCACTTACACATCAAGATAGCTGATTCTTTTGGCTGATTGAGGATAGACTACAGCCTGGTGATGAAAGACCCTCAAAGTGGTCTTGTCACCAAGGAGCCCCCAGACTCAATAACCAGGCCGTCAGATGCAAAAGCACGAGGTTTAATTCACGATTCACGATTGCGCAAGCGGGTGCCCAGCTTCGGGATAGCTAAGCACCCCGAGTATCCATGCAAGCAAGTTTTTATAGACAAAATCACAAGTTTTACATAAATTATAATATGGGGTACGGGTACAATTGGGATTGGTCTAGATATTCAACCCAGAACGAAATTAACATAGTCCAGCCTGTTTCCAAAAAATTTAGGCACGTGACATTCTGCATGGCATCCTGACATCCTGCTTTTTCCATTGTGGTTTAGTTTGCAGATTGGTAATCATTCACTGTGACCGGTTCTGATAATCATCTGCTTAGAAGATTGTGACCAGTTCTGATAATTGCTAGCCTTCCTGCCTTGTGTGTGGGGGGGGAGAATCTGCTGGAGTGCAACAATTAAACCTGTTTACCATGCTTTGTAGTCTTCCATTACCCGACTCATCTAGTTCATTATGAAAAATCAGTTGGGGCCTTTCAGTGAGAGGGCTCAGAGGGTAAAGGTACTTGTTTTTCCAAGACTATTGGTGTTGTGATGATGACCATTAATACAATATGGCTAGCATTCATTATTTATTAGTGAGAATTGTCATGTGTTAAGTGCTCAAGGGTTTAATTCTTGTAAAACTCGTGAATTGAGTACTCAACCATTTTTATTAGAAGAAACTAAGCTACCAATAGTTTAGCCAGTGTATCTAAAATTAGATGACATGGAGCCTGAAAAGGTGACAGACACTAGTGTATAGATACTAGTGTAACAGAGAAAGTTTCTCAGAGGTCCCTTCTGTAGGAATAGTAAAGAAGAGATGACGGCCATGGGTTGCTTTCTGCATGGAATTCTCTCAGAGGAAACCAGTCACTTTCTGTCGCCTCTTCTTCAGGAGAAGAACAGATATTATGATTGCTTATGCATGATTTTCTGTTTGTTTAAATGAATATAGTCTTCCATATAAAGTGAAGAATCTCTCTTCCTCATGACTTGTTTGTCTAGAAATTTTATGTGTATTTAGCTTATATGTTTGTATTTTTACAAAATAGGCATGTCATACTACATTGTGTTTTTCGTGATTTTATTATTCTGTGTACATTTTTATTTTTAATGCATCATACTCCATTTTGCATTTTTAAAATTAAAAATTCCTTATTGACAATTATTAACTTCTATATTGTATAGTAGCAGAATAAATTTGTATTAGTAAAATTGCTGTTTCAAAGGGTACAGTGCCTTTGTAATTTTTGTTTGTTTTGTTTCCCTCGATGTGTTCCCAGTTTGTTGGTTTATTTTTTTTTTTAAACTCAGGGGCTCAAATGATCCTCCTTCTTCAGTCTCCAAAGGAGCTCAGACTGCAGTTGTGTCCTACCATATTTGTCTTTGTGTTTGTAAATATGAAAGTTAACTGCCTTCTGCCTTTCACATCCTTAATCAGATTCATAGAAAGTTTTTAATTCAAAATTTTATATATTATGTATTTTCTAACTATATTTTACAAATTTGATGAACAAAAACTCTATTTATTTAAATTGATACTTCTTTGTGAGGTTATACATTGTTACTAGCTCTACATATACACATACATGCAACATGTAAGTACTTAATGTACATATGTATGTCTAACGTTCACATTCCTGTATTATCTATATTCATATATTTAACTCTCCTAGATTTTTCTCACGTTTTCTAAAATGGAGGCTGTTATCTTGTTTGCCCACTAGAAGGTTAGGATGATAAAAATTATTTCCTCCTTTCCTTTCGGCTTCCTTCCTTCCCTCCCTTCCTCTCTCTTATCCTCTTTAGTTGTCCTTCTTCCCTCTTCATACTTTGTGTGTGTTTTTGTCCTATGGTCTATTTGAAGGCTAGAAGCTATTGCATTAGTTTTCTTCACCCCAGCTTATAGGGCTAGTTTTTGTTTCTCATGGACAGTGTCTCGCCCTTTGACATGTACAATATAGGTGAAGGTCTTTGAAAATTAGACAGTACTACTTAAATATAACGCTTCTTTGGTAATAATTTGCATTTAATATTATGGATGCACCGTCTTTCCTATTCCCATGGTAGGCAGGAGAGTTTTTACTCCTTGGAAAAATGACCTATTTAGTCTGCTATAATGCTTTTTATCAGAGTATTTATAAACCAGTTTTACTGTTTTTCTTTTCTTTATTGTAGTCATTGAAAAGAATCATATTTCAGTGAATAGTTGCAGATCTTATCCTTAATTAAAACTATTTTATCTCCTCTTCTCATCCTTTCTCTTCATCATCTCCCTTCCCTTATCTTTCCAGCTCGTATAACTATAAATAGCTAGCATTAACAGGAAATGCTTACTTTAGTTACATTATTCTGAACATTTATTTTATTTATCAAAGGTTAGATCAGGTTGTTGTATGAACTGCTAATAAAATGCAGCCTAATATCATCTCACATTTATACGCCCTATAAGGCCATTTTCCCTTCATTCTGTGTATTTTATTATCTTCAAGGATGACATTCTAAAAAGAATTTTGGGTTTTGATGAAACAAATCTAGTCATCTAATTTGTTATTTCATGGGGAGAATGTTAAGAAGTTGAGTTGAAAATTTATTAATTTCAGTACTCAAGAACAGTTTTCACCAAGTGATATATAAAGTTAAAGTCTTTTGCCTATTAAATTTGCATCTGAATGAGGATCAGTGCTGTAATACTTGACTAAAGGAGGGCCTTTGATGTAGATATGTTAAACCAGTAGTTTTTAGTCATTTTTTAAATGACAGTTACTGAAAACAATACAATAGTTATTTCAGATTCTGAACTCAAATAATGTCACTCAAAGCCAAGTATAATGTCTGTTCTTCTATAGGACAAGTATTGCTCAGTTAATCCTTTTATCTGGTAATTGTACTGAAGTGTATTGATTTTTAATGGTTAATTGAATATTTTTCTTCACGTTTTGTGCTAGTGAAGAGTAAGTCCTCTATTCTCAGAAAACATAGAGGTTAATGAAAACAAATCATTTTATTCTTGGTGTTTATGCTCTGCTTGGTCTTACACAAGAGTTTAGTGTCCTGTATATTTACAGGAGAATTTGAGGAAAGATGAGTTTTTAGCTGATTATTAAGGCCATGGGGAGTTAGGTTAACAAAAAAAAAAAAAAATAGTGTCTGCCAGAGGCATTCTGTGTGTTGAAGGGCTGAGACTTGGAGTTTGATATATTTTAAGAAATATATACTGTGTAGAGCCAGTATAATTACTTTATTTTAATAGTATCCTTTCTGGGCATAGTGGAGCACACCTTTAATTCCAATACTTAGGAGGTAAAGGCAGGTGGATCTCCTTGAGTTCAAGGCCAGCCTGGTGTACATAATGAATTCCAGGACAGCCACAGCTACACAGTAAGACCCTGTCTCAAGGGAAATAAGTGTTCTGTGATTTCCCTTGTTGAATCTTGACTATGTCGTATAAGTCATACCTGTTACTGACCTTTCTCCTTGAATCTGATGAAAACCCTATGCTTTCAATGCTTTATGGACTTTGAATGGAAAATGTGTGCAGCTACAAATCTCTGAACACCCATACACATTTTGTCTGCCAAGAAGAATGCCTACACCTTGTGTGCATTCTGTTTGAGTTCTGTGTTTACAATCTGTACTACCTTTTATTTAACTGAGATCAATATAACTTTAACCTGTAATTAGTCATATATCTGATGTCGTATGAAGAATTTTTGTATGTATATTGTCAGGACACTATGATGAGGAGCATTGTATAGTGTACTCAGCGTTTTATGTCTCCATGAAGGATTTATTTAATCTCTCTTTCCATCATGAGAAAAATATTATAAGAAATAAAAATGTATTTCTTTCTGCTAGAATGCCATCTTTTCTCTAGAAGTTAAATTTTTCTCAACAGAAAATATTTGAAGTAAAATTAAAAACATCTTTGAAAACTAGAAAATTGTAGAAGTTGTTAGTTATATATCATACCTCATTTATGTTCATATGTTTATTTTTAATAAAATAGACTTAAAAATTAACCAAAAGATTTTCTGTACTTTATGTCAAATGTAGAGCATATGTTACTATGAAATGTTTTCTCTTATTGTTGAAATATAGGGTTTTCTCCTTTTTCTAAAATGTAAGGAGTCTTGTGAATTCTGGTTGTTAATCCCCCATCAACTGTATTATTGGCAGATTTTAATTATTACTTTATGGCATATCATCATTCATTTTTTTACATGGACTTTGTATTTTATTTATGGAATCTTTGATTTATTAAATTTTGCCTATCACATAATAATTTGTGACATTACTAGCTTCTCAGAAAATTTCCTGAAAACTTAAACCTTTAAAGCTGAATAAAAGTGCTATGACATTTTTCTGTCACTCAACCGGTACAGCTCACTTGCTAACTCCAAGCAAAGCAGGAAGTAGATTCTTTTTCCCCAAGCACATGGGGAAAAAGATATCACATGACTTTTTTATTTTCATCTTTACTGATTTTGGTGAAAAAGGGGAGTCTCTCATCCAAGGAAAAACTTAGAGATGGCAGCTTTCTATCTTGTGCAGGAATACCGTCAGTGAAGATGAAAGCTGAAAGTGTGCCTGTTAGTGCATGTGCTTGCGTGTGCATGCATGCACCTGCTTGCCTACCTTCTTGCTATTGTCGCTAGAAGGTGTTGATCCACAGGAATCTTTTGTAATGGTCGCCTTTTCCTCACCTGGTTTATTTGTTCTTTTGATGACCAATTTCTTGAGTTCTTTGTATATTTTGGAGATCAGCCCTTTTTCCTACACGTAGTTGGTTAAGATCTTTTCCCATTCTGTACGCTGCCACTTAGTCTTGTCTTCCATGTCCTTTGCTTTAACAGAAGCTTCTCATTTCAGGAGGACCCATTTATTAATTGTTTCTCTCAGTGTCTGTGCTATTAGGGTTGTATTTAGGAAGTGGTCTCCTGTGCCAATGCATTCAAGCATACTTCCCACTTTCTCTTCTGTGAGGTTCAGTGTGTTTGGCTTTATGTTGAGGTCTTTGATCCATTTGGACTTGAGTTTTATGCATAGTGATAGATATGGATCTATTTTCATTCATCTACATGTTGATATCCAGTTTTGCCAGCAGCATTTGTTGAATATGCTTCTTTTTCCATTTTATATTTTTTTACTTCTTTGTCAAAAATCAAGTGTTCATAGGTGTGTGGATTGATTCTGTTACATTGGTCCTCCTGTCTGTTCTTATGCCAATGCCAGGCTGTTTTCAGTACTGTAGATCTGTAGTAGAGTTTGAAATCAGGGATTGTGATGCATTCAGAAGTTCCTTTATTTTACAGAATTGTTTCGACTATTCTGGGCTTTTTGCTTTTCCATATGAAATTGAGTATTATTCTTTCGAGGTCTGTGAAGAATTTTGCTGGGATTTTGATGAGCATTGCATTGAATCTGTAGATTGCTTTTGGTAAGATTGCCATATTTCCTATGTTAATTCTACCTATCCAAGAACATGGGAGATCTTTCCACTTTCTGGTATCTTCTTCAATTTCTTTCTTAAAAGATTTAAAGTTCTTGTCATACAAGTCTTCCACTTGTTTGGTTAGAGTTACTCCGAGATATTTTATGCTATTTGTGGCTATTGTGAAAAGTGCTGTTTCTCTGATTTCTTTCTCAGCCCATATATCATCTGTGTAAAGGAGGGCTATTTTTTTTCCTTTTTTGAGTTAGTCTTGTATCCTGCTACATTACTCAAGGTGTTAATGAGTTGTAGAAGTTCCTTGGTAGAATTTTGGGGTCACTTATGTAAACTATCATATCATGAGCAAATAGTGAGAGTGACTTCTTTTCCAGTATTTATCCCTTTCATCTCCTATTGTTGTCTTATTGATCTAGCTAGAACCTCAAGAACTGTATTGAATAGATATAGAGAGAGTTGGCAACCTTGTCTAGTTCCTGATTTCAGTGGAATTGCTTTGAGTTTCTCTCTTTTAGTTTCATGTTAGCTGTTTGGCTTGCTATATGTTGTCTTTTGTTTAGGTATGTTCCTTGTAACCCTGCTATCTCCAAGACCTTTATGATGAAGGAATGTTGTATTTCGTCAAAGGCTTTTTCAGCATCCAGTGAGATGATCATGTAGTCTTCTATTTTTTTCAGTTTGTTTATATGGTGGATTATATTGACAGATTTTATATGTTGAACCATGCCTGCATGTCTGTGATGAAGCCGACTTGATCATGGTGGATGTTTTTTCTGATGTGTTCTTGTATTCGGTTTGCCAGTATTTTATTTAGTAATTTGCATCGATGTTTATGAGTGAGATTGGTCTGTAATTCTGTTTCTTAGTAATGTCTTTATGTGGTTTGTGTATCCAGGTAACTGTAGCCTCATAAAAAGAGTTTAGCGATATTCCTTCTGTTTCTATTGTGTGGAACAATTTCAGGAGTATTGGTCTTAATTCTTCTTTGAAAATCCTGTAGAATTCTGGGCTGAAACCATCTGGCGCTGGGGTTTTTTTGGTTGGGAGACTTTTGATAACTATTTCTATTTCTTTAGCAGTTATAGATCTATTTACTTTGCTTATCTGGCCTTAATTTAATTTTGGTAAGTGATATTTATTCAGAAAGTTGTCCTTTAACTTAAGTTTTCCAATTTTGTGGAGTACAACTTTTTGAAACATGACCTAATGATTCTCTGGATTTCCTCCGTGTCTGTTGTTATGTTTCCTTTTCCATTTCTGACTTTGTTAATTTGGATATTCTCTGTCTGCCCTTTGGTTAGTTTGGATAAAGGTTTGTCTATTTTGTGCAATTTTTTGAAGAACTAAGTCTTTTTCTCATTGAGTATTTGTATTGTTTCCTTTGTTTCTATTTTGTTGATTCCAATTCTCAATTTGATTATTTCCTGCTGTTTAGTCCTCCTGGGTGAGTTTGCTTCTTTTTGTTCTATTGTTTTCAGGTGTTCTGTTAACTCACTAAGTGTGGGATTTTTCCAGCTTCTTTATGTAGGCATTTAGTTCTGTGGACTTTCCTCTTAAATTTTGTCCCATAACTTTGGATATGTTGTGTGGTCATTTTCATTGAATTTTAGGAAGTCTTTAATTTCTTCCTTTATTTCTTCTTTGACCCATTGATGATTCAGGTGAGCATTGTTTAATTTCCATGTGTTTGTAGGTTTTTGGAATTAGTGTTGCTGTTGAATTGTAATTTTACATGGGGTTATTCCAATTTTTTTTTGTATCTGTTGAGGTTTGCTTTGTTACCTAGTATGTGTGCAATTTTTGAGAAGGTTCCATGAGGTGCTGAGAAGATGGTTTTTTTTTTATGTTTGGAAGGAATATTCTATAGATGTCAGTTAAGTACATTTTGTGTCATAACTTCTGTTAGTTCCCTTATTTCTTTGTTAATTTCCTGTCTGATAGACCTGTACAGTGGTGAGAGTGGGGTGTTGAAGTCTCCCACTATAGTGTGTAAGCTTTAATGTATGATTTAAGCTTTAAAAGTGTTTCTTTTACATATGAGGGTGCCCTTGTATTTGGGGCATATGTGTTTATTATTGAGATTTTGTCTTGATGGATTTTTTTCCCGTGATTAATATGAAATGACCTCTTTGTCTTTTGATTGATTTTTTTGTTTGAAGTGTATTTTGTTAGATATTAGGATAACTATACCAGCTTGTTTCTTAGGTCCATTTGATTGGAAAATTTCTTCCCAATCCTTTACTCTGAGGCGATGTCTGTCTTTGAGGTTGAGGTGTGTTTCTTGTATCCAGCAGAAGGTTAGATCCTGCTTTTATATCCATTCTCTTAGCCTGTGTTTTTTTTATAGGTGAGTTGAGTCTATTTATATTAAGGGGTATTAATGACCAGTGATTGCTATTTTCTGTTATTTTAGTTTTTGTGGTTGGTCATACTATTGTGTGTGTTTATCCATATTTTGGGATTTGCTGCTGAGAGATCATCTATTGTCTGTGTTTTTGTGCATGCAGTCAATTTCCTTAGGTTGGAGTTTTCCTTCTAGTACTTTTTGTAGTGCTTGGTTTGTGGCTAGGCATTGGTTAAGTCTGGTTCTGTCATGGAATATCTTGTTTTTTTCTGTCTATGGTGATTGAAAATTTTGCTAGGTATAGTAGTCTGGGCTGGCATCCCTGGTTTCTTAAATGTCTTTATAACACTTGACAAAGACTGTCAGGCTTTCATTGTTTCAATTGAGAATTAAGGTGTTGTAGGGAGCGCGGCCCCTTGTTCCGGCCGCCTGGCTAGCTTAACCCCCAAAATAATCACACAGAAACTGCATTCATTTAAACACTGCCTGGCCTGTTAGCTCTAGCCTCTTATTGGCCAACTCTCACATCTTGATCTAACCCATTTCTACCAATCTGTGTAACACCATGAGGTTGTGACTTGCCGGGAAAGAGTCTAACCACTGTCAGTCTCTGGCAGGAGCTTCATGGCGTCTGCCACTCTGCCCATCTTCCCAGCATTCAGTTCAGTCTAGTTCACCTATCTAAGTTCTGCCCTATCAAAAGGCCAAGGCAGTTTCTTTATTCAACCAATGAAAGCAGCACATAGACAGAACCTCCTACACCAGTAAGGTGTAATTTTGATAGATCTGCCTTTATATGCTATTTTGCCTTTTTCCTTTGCAGCTCTTAATATTCTTTCTTTATTCTGTATGTTTAGTGTTTAGATTATTATTTTGGCGAGGGGCTTTTTTTTTTTTGATCCAGTCTATTTGTTGTTCTGTAAGCTTTCTGTACCTTCATAGACATATCTTTCTTTAGGTTGGGAAAGTTTTCTTCTATGATTTTGTTGAATATATTTTCTGTGCCTTTGAGCTGGAGTTTTGCTTCTTCTATCCCTATTATTCTTAGGTTTGTTCTTTTCATGGTGTCCCATATTTTCTGGATATTTTGTGTTAAGCTTTTGTTAGGTTTAATGTTTTCTCTGACCAATGAGTCTATTTCCTCTGTTGCATCTTCAGTGCTTGAGATTCTCTCTTCCATCTCTTGTATTCTGCTGCTTTTGTGGTTCCTGATGTTTTTTCTCAGAATTTCCATTTCTATAATTCCTTCGGTTTCTGTTTTCTTTATTGTCTCTATTTTGGTTTTCAATCCTTAATCATTTCTTTCACCTGTTTGATTGCTTTTTGTTGGTTTTCTTTAAGGGATTTGTTGATTTCTTCCAATTTTTTGGTTCTCTTTTCCTCAATTTCTTTGAGGGAATTTTTCAGTTCCTCCTCAAGCATTCTCCTAAAGTTACTTTTTAGGTCATTTTCTTCTGCTTTATCTTTATTTGTTCAAGTCATGCTGTTGTAGGGCCACTAGTTTTTATTGCTGTCGTGTTGCTCTTTGTGGTGTTGAGTGTGTTGTTACCTTGTCTACCCATCTTTTCCTCTAATTGGTGTAGTCATGTCTCTGGTTATCAATCTTCCAGGAGCCAGTGGGTCCATGGCTCTGATGGTTGCTCCTCCTGCAGTCAGGGCCAAAGTTCCAGTCACCCTGGAGGTCACTTGGTGTTCCTGTAGGTCACTCAGCACTCCCTGCTATTGTTCTGCAATACCTTCATTCCTTTGGCCCTGCTCTGGCAGAGGTAGCTGGCTCAGACCTGCTCCAGCACAGGTCATTGGTTTGGGTCTTCTCTAGGAGGTTGCTGGCTCAGGGCTGTTTCCTCAGAGGTTGCTGACTAGTTCCTGCATAGGCAGAGATCTCTAGCATGGGCCTGCTCCCTCAGGGGTTGCTCCCTTGTACTTGCTCTTGTGGAGGTTGTTGCCTCGGGCCTGTTCCTGGGTCCTATGGCTCAAATCTGCTTTTGTGGATGTTGCTGCCTTGAGGGCCTGCTTTGTCAGAGGTAGCTAGCTCAGGCCTGCTTCTGCTGAGTTCTCTGGCTCAGGCTTGCTTCCATGGAGGTCCCTGACTCAATCCCGGTCCTACAGAGGTCTCTGGCTCCACATTGTTTGAATTTTTACTTCCCTAATTGTTGGAGGGATGAACATTTTTTGAGCTGTTTCCTAGCTTTTTGTTTGTTTTTCTTCCTCCTCCTCTTTTTAGAACTCCCTGTTTAGGTCTTACCACCATTTTTTTTTTTGAGTATGTTTTTTCTTTTTTTAATATTTGTTTCTTTTGCTTTTTGAGTTTTTTTTTCTGATATTAATGCTTTGAAATGTTTGCTGTCAAATGATACTTTTCTAGTCTTTGGGCTTCTGTGTTGCCTGGTTGATTGTTTTTTGAGCTGTCCAGAGGCTTTTTGGAAAGATGTAGTTCAGCACAATTCTAATTTGTTTTAATTTTGAAAACCCGGAGTCAGTTCCCATGGGAGGCCTTACTATCTCTGAGGAATGGATAGAGGGTGGGATGGGGAGAAGGTAACAGAATGGGAGGAGGAGAAGGAAGGGGAACTGGGATTTGTATGTAAAATTAAAAAAAATTGTTTTAAGAGAGAAAAGGAAAAAAAAGAAAAAGAAGAAACCTTGAGTCAGATATAGACTTTTATGCTGAAAATCAAAGAAGCGAAGCAGCCATCCATTAGTTCTTCCCTCTTCTGAATCCTCAGATCAAAGGGGTGATCCTGTCCCTAAGAATCCTCAGACTGAATGCCCTGTGCTCCTCTCCCTCCATGCTTACAGTCTTCTCCACAGCCATATCCCTTCCTCTGTCCACCTTTGTAGTATTCAGATTAAAGCTGAGTGACTCCCAACCACTGGGACTAAAGTTGTGAGCCATCACTACCTGTCTGTTTCTCTCTTAGACTGGATCAGTCTCATATAGCCCAGGGAAGCCTTGGACTCAAAGAGATCCGTCTGTCTCTACCTCCAAAGTGCTGAGATTAAAGGTATGAGCCACTACTGCCTGTCCTTTATGGCTAACCAGTGGCTTAGCTCTGCACTCTGATCTTTAGGCAGGCTTTATTTGTTAGATCACAAACAGAATATCACCACGATGTAGTCTTAATGCTGTACTTGCCTGAGCTTTCTTCTAACAGTTAAGTGTTTCAGGTTTCACATTTAGTTCTCTGATCCCTAAATAAATGCTTTCTTTTATAAGAGTTTCTAACACAATTATCAGAGAGTCTTCATCCATCAACTGATGGAAATAGATGCAGACCCACAGCCAAACATTAGGTGGAGTTTGGGAATCGTGCAGAAGGGGAGAAAGGATTATAGGAACCAGAGGAGTGAAGGACACCACAAGAAAACCCAAGAATCAACTAACCTGGACCCATAGGGGCTCACAGTGACTGAACCAACAACCAGGGATCCTGCATGGGACTGACCTAGAATGCTACAGTTGTATAGCTTAGTCCTCTTGTGAGACCTCTAGCAGTGGGATCTGGGTCTGTTTCTGACTCTTTTACTGGCTTTTGAGACCCTACTCATTCTGGGTCGCCTTGCCCAGCCTTAATTCATGGGGAGGTGCTCAGTGGCTTGATATGCCATGCTTTGTTGATATCCACAGGATATTAAACAGAGTAGGAGTGGAATGAATGCAGGGTGAGAACAGGGGTGAGATGAGGGAAGGGACCAGGATTAGAGGAGGGCGAGGAAACTGGGGCCAGCAAGATGTAAAATTAAAACAGCAACAAACAAAATCTAAAAATAGGGTTGCTATGATCATAGTGTTCCATCACAGCTATAATATCCCTGAGACACCTAGGAGGACATAAGTGCTTCTGCTCTTTGATACCCAGTAGGTGGGGACAGCTTCTTTTCTTCATCTTTTACATCTAAAGACAGCTTTGGACTCTTATGAGGATATTTTGGCAATTTTTTTTTATAAAGATTGCTTGGTACTATAGGATGCTTAGAATTTATATAGGTAATAGCGGGTCTTTCTTAAGGCTTTACACGGTTAAATACTGGAAGGCCATGGGTATTACTATCTAATAGAATAAACGTTTTAGTACTACGAGTCTCTAACATACTATATATTTCTTACACATCTTGCTTTTAAAATTTTATTTTAATAATATAAAAATTATAAGACTCCAGCCAGGCAGTGGTAGCACATGCCTTTGATCCCAGGACTCAGAAGGCAGAGGCAAGCGAATCTCTTTGAGTTCGAGGCCAGTGAGGTCTACAGAGCTAGTCAGGACAGGCTCCAAAGCTAAGAGAAACCCCATCTTGAAAAAACAAAATAAGATTCCAATGTCTTTTAATTTTATTTTGGTCATTATACTTGATATATAAAGTTACTATAATCCTATAACTGATATTAGACAACCCTTGATATTTCCAGTTTATGGTTGGAATGAGTTTCAGTGTTTTACCAGTGGGTGGTAATGTTGAATGACATATATTCAGACAAACGCTTTTATATATAATTTATTTGGCATTGTAAGTACATTTATCTTGTAAGAATCAGACCCCCTATTGTCAAGTGAAGTATTTTATAAAGGTTTAGAGTAAATAAATAATAAAACTACTTTGATATACAGTCTAACAATATTAAATATTAAGACTTAAAATTATCAATTTAAATACTTAATTAACTTATTTAAAGTCCTTGTGGCTGTCTTACATTGAAGATTGAAAGAACTTTTAAACAGGACTTCATACTTTTTATTTTGTCTTCTTTGTAATTAATATTTTGAAGAATATTGTTTTCAACCAGAAATTTTCCTTTAGCTCCTACCATTTCTAACTTAAAAAGGTGTTTTTTCTCTCTTTTGTACAATATTTATGTGAAATATTCAGTTGCTTTACCTTTTGAATATGAAAATAAAACTTCTAAAATTATGTCAAAGACGCTTTCCATTACAGCCAATATGTCATATTTTAGGTTAAATACACATCATAAAGTCTTAATATTTAATATTGTTAGACTGTATATCAAAATAGTTTTATTATTTATTTACTCCAAACCTTTATAAAATACTTCACTTGACAATAGGGGGTCTGATTCTCACAATGAAGACATGCTACCTATGACACATACTTATTTTTGCTGTCTTCTTCCTGTTTGTTGTAAAATTCTGAAGTAGTTTGTTGAATCTCTTGTGGGTTTTTCTTTTTTTCTTGAAGGACTACCACTTTGTCTTTTCAGTGCTTGATTTAATTATTTTTTAGTTTGCTATCAGTCAAGAATTCAAATGAATGAATAATGTTTAAGTGCACTTAAAAGATGTTTGTCTTTAGAATAACATAATTCAGACTATTAATTCTAACTAAGTATTACAAACAGTGAAGAACTAAATACAAGCTGGAGCTAGCAAAATTTCAGTCCGTGAAAATAGATTAGTTTATTCGAATTTCTGTTATATGATGCTGTTTTAAAAGATCACATGCTATTCAATATATTACAGGTAGTATTTTACCCAGTCATTGCTATCAACTGAAACTTTTAATTAAAAGAATGCTTGCTTTATACAAAAATACTGTAATGTCTTTAATATACCTTAAATCCCAACCATTATGACTTTTAAAATAGCCATTGTATTGTAAGCTTTGTATTAGTGTATAAAAGTTTTCAGAGAGACACTTTCATATTTAGATTTAATATTGTAAGAACCAGACTTCTAAAAATAGTACATGTGCCTTTCAGATTAATTTTAGATTATGAATGAGAATTACAGCCTAATTTGTCAGCTCATTTTACTAGGATAGCTTTCAAAGTCATACAGTAATACCAGTCTCAAGGTTTTTAATTTTGAATTTTACATTGAATAAAAATTGTAAGCTAGTAAGAATAACAAAGAAAATATGTATCTTTTCTGAGATATAAGAATGTATGTTGCTATGCTTCTACAATTTATAAAAGCATGATTACTTTTGCTTATTTAAAACCAAGGATATTTTTATTAGAATTTAGAGCCTGATTAGCATCTTTTAAGGGAACTAAAGTCTATCAATTACTGACTTAAGTTTTTATTTTCTAAGAGACATGTTTTTCAGCTATTCATATTTTCTTCCACAAAGAAGCTAGATGATTAGGTTGTCGCAATATAATATTCATGTGAGAATTTGTAAATGAAATTTTAGGTATAATGGAACATTGAATATGTAATTTTTAAAAACCCATCAAACAAATAAGCAATTTTTAAGAGCTTTTTCTTTTATAGTCTGATATTATTGATAGATAATTCATCCAGAACAATGATTTAAATGAATATAGACACATTTGTTAAATGATCTTTAATAATAAATTTTGCTTCATAATACACTTTTTCAGGTACCTTTAATGAAACACCAACTGGGAATTCCTAGTAAATTGATTTCACATTTAAAAGCAACATTTTATTTCGATTTTTACAGGATTATCCCAGTAACAATAATAGACATTCTTAACTTTTTTATTCTAAAAGCTAAAATCATCCTTTATATCTTAAAACAAGCAATAGAAATGAAGGCAGCAAGTTTTAGTTACTTTTGAATTAGATTAGTATTTAAATCTTTAATTAAAACAAAATGAAGAACATCATCTATACTGTTTATCAGTAGATTACTTGAAAGTAACTTATTATTAGTCTGCAGGTTTACTTTGTTTAATTATAAATACTTTGCAGTGTCTCAGTTTTGATCTATAAACATAAATTATGATATATTGCATTCCTCATTGTAAAGAATGATTGTAGATTACTATCTTTATGAATAGTTAACTTTAGATTCTGACTTTTGGCTATTACCATAGATCTGTCAAGTTCTAGCGGAGATTCTCAGCCTTCCTAATGCTTTGTCCCCATGTTCCTCATGCTGTAGTGAC
The DNA here is from genome assembly GCA_004026605.1 of Ondatra zibethicus. Classification (NCBI taxonomy): domain Eukaryota; kingdom Metazoa; phylum Chordata; class Mammalia; order Rodentia; family Cricetidae; genus Ondatra; species Ondatra zibethicus. Next base: position 18,792 of record PVIU01001584.1, on the reverse strand, counting down.
CCCCACTTTGCTACTTCATAACTGTGATTTTGGTACTGTCATCAATTGTAGTGTAAATATCTAATATGCAGGATATGTGATATGTGACCCCTATTGGGAGTCGAGACTCAGAGGTTGCAAACCACTGTTTAAAGGATTATAACTGAAGCTAATTTTATTGAACCATTTCTGGAATTTTAACCTTCTCTAAGGAATGAGAAAATTCCTTATTGTTTTTTAGCATCTTGAACAGGTATGAATATCATGTTTTTCAGATATAGGACTCTCTCTTTCTATACTACCTATGCTTGTCTGCAACCTTCCCCCTGCGTATTTGGGACAACAGAAACATACTGTTATAGATCCCGGTTGATGCTTTCTGATCCCAGTTTTTGAGACAGAATCTATTGTAATCTAGGCATGAATTACCACATTGAATTTGTTTAGTGTTGGGATTTGAACTCTGGGCTTCATACCTTTTAGGCAAACACAGTGCCATCTGAGCTACTTTGCTTTCTAAAATGAACTTTTATTTCATTTAATCTCAGTTTGATTGTTATCTATTTTTTTCAGAAAGTTTAAAATCCCTAAAATTCATTCATTTGTATTTTTAAAGTTTGTAAGAGTAGTTTTACAGTTCTGCTATAAATATAAGAAGGTAAAGTCATATGACTGTGAGAGCCAGGTTAAATAGGCTATTGAGGAGAGTTAACAGCTCAGAATAGACGAGAGGTTCACATTGTACTTCTATCGTTTTTAATAATATAGAAAAGAGAATATGAATCTTATTTTAAAATACCCGTGTTCTAAATATAAATTTGAAATCTATTTAAATAATTTATTCCATGGCAGTGATTATTTAAAAATTTGCATTATTTGCCAATATGTGCAAGTAAGAAGATTTCACACCATCCTGGATAACTGTTCTCTGTCTTGACAAAACAGAACCAGAATAAAAGATGCTTCAGTTATTCATCAGCCCCTTCCTCTCATTCTTTTATAATTGGTTTGTCTTGAGCTTTGGGAAAAAAACAGTATGTTCAAATTCTGGCTTTAGTACTATATGAGGCTGGAGAGATGGCTCAGAGATAAGAGCACTGGCTCTCTTCCACAGGCCTGGTGTTCAATTCCCAGCACCCGCATAAGTTCCCAAACTTCTGTAATTCCAGTGCCAGGGGATCCAGTACCCTTGTCAGACATGCATGCAGATAAAACACATACATACAAAAATTAACTAATGAATGAATTAACACTTACTATGTGGCTGAGCAAATTTACTTCGGTTTCTCTTGGGTGAAATATCAGTAACGATGAAGATACGTAACTAGGTTGTAGGGAGAATAAAAAATGGCACAATGTTTCCCCATATACTCGGTGTTTTAGATGTTAATTGTCACTAATAATACCTGCTGGTCGTATTTTAGTCTACAGTAGAGGACTTTGTCTTCATTTGTTTGTTAAATTGAATTCAGTCATTTGATTCTGTTTTATACTATAACATACTCTGTATTTTGTTATCCTGTTTTTAGATTCTATTCTCCAAAATTCCTTCTATATGAGTTTATTGATTTAAATATACATTAGTAAACTGTGACAACTATCTTAGATACATGAGGTTGTTTATTTGGTTTTACGAAATCCTGCTTCAAGTTCCCTGTGTAATTTCCCTCTCTATCCCTGTGATAACACATGATGTAAAGCAGCTTGGGGATGGAAGAGTTCATAACATCTTATCAGTTATCTGCCCTCGAGGGAGGCCAGGGCAGGAGCTCAAACACAAACCTGGAGTCAGGAACTGAAGCAGAGAGCATGGAAGAACACTGATGTCTGACTTGCTCCCCATGGCTTGCACTGCTTGCTTTTCTTTTATACCCTAGAACCATGAGCATAATCTCCCATAAATGTGTGAGTCTTTCCATACCAGTCAATCAAGTAAACTCCCCTCAGGTGTGCTCTCATGGCCTTTGAGACAGCTCCTCTATTGATGCTCCTCCTCCAAGTGACTCTAGTTGTGTCAAGGTCACAAAAACCAACCAGTACTTTCACTATATGTTTTCTATTTTCCCTAACTTTCTACTAGTTTTGGTTTAGGCATAATTGCAAGGGAGTAGTAGGACTTATTTACACTGGATTGTCATTGTGGGTGAGCAATGGAGCTGAGTTGTTCTGACAAAAATCAGAAAAGCCACAGGAGTATTTTACAAGGTAAGGATTTTAGAGCTAAAACAGACAGGATTGAGGTACATTTTGAATTGCAGAAAGGTTAATAAGGATCTGTGTAGTTGTGTCTCTGAAGTCTGTTCCATATTTAAACACTAAATCTTGTCAAATTAATTATTTTCTTAGTTATTAGATATTATTTTCATTGGACTTGCTTACTCACTAAATTTTCTCAGTTTCTCTCACTTTATACTCCCACTGGCCTTGAAATTAAAAAATGTGATACTTATATAATTTTTAATAAAAATTGATGAAAGTATTATATAAATTGATGAATTAGTAACATAAATTGTGATAAATATATAATGTAGTAATAGAGATCCATTATAAATTGCAATTTAGACACAAGGACAGTACTCAGTGTAATTTAATAATAATTTATGTAATTTATTAATAGTTTTATATATCAGTATGATTTACTTGGTTGATCACATGGAAAACATGTACTCTAAATGTCCAGAGTAAAGACATGCTTAAGTATAATACAATACAATATTAGCAATGCTTTTTCTTACTAATAATATTATGAGTAATTTTCGTTGGCTATATTTTTTTATATTTTGAATGTCCTAATTAATGTGTATAGCTTTTTTTTGAGACCAGGTTTCTGGAATTAGCTCTTGTAGTCCAGGCTGGTCCTGAACTCACAGAGATCTGCCTGCCTCTGCCTCCCAAGTCCTGGGATTAAAGGTGTGCACCACCACCCAGCTGTGTATAGCTTTCTAAAACAAATGTTATAAATATGATATTTAAAAAACTTTCAGATAAGCTGTTTATATAAATTTCACTAGAAATAAATGTTAGCCCACATCAAAATAAATGTTATAAATGAAGTCTAGATCTGTTTTTGAATTATTGTTGGCATGGGATTTTTTGACACTTTTTTGTTCTTTTTTACAAATGTACTAATAGACCCTTGTAGTCTACAGAAAACTTGTTGATGTCTACCATGCTCATTTAATAATTTCATTCTTCCTAGTATTCCTTCCCACTTATATAAGAAAAAAATTAATCTTTTTTTTCTTTGGATTTCATCTAGGTAATTACTTTTGGTGACTGTCTCCTCTTTATGCAATGTATCAGTCCATATCTGAAACTAGACATCCTCTGCAGTCAGAAGAACAAGAAGTAGGCATCGACCCTTTGTCCAGCTATTCACATAAGTCTGGAGGTAAGTTTTGTGTGCAGATGCTATTTGCATATGCTGGGAACTTAACAGAGGGACTTCAGTAAGTTCTGTCCACACTATAGGTGTTATCCTTTCTATGAAGCTAATCAGAATATTTTGCTAGGTATGTATAGAATATTCTTGATGCTAATGAACATCAGAAATAGTTCCCTTGTATTGAAGGTAGAATGCACATTAGCAAAAGTTACATTCTTGACAGTGCCTTTAGTATATACATTTTTTTAAAATAAAAAATGCCCTTTGTCAAACACTTTCTTAAGAATCATAAACTGTTGGTATTGACTTCTCAGTTATCTACCCCTTGCCCCCACCCCCTCTCACACACACATTAATTTCTACTAAATTCTAAGATGAAGTTTTGGTAGTGTTTCACATATTTTTTTTTGTAAAAAATTGAAATTGTGTCACACTCTTATAGATATGTGCAATAATTGTTAAATTGTAGATTATTGAAAGGTGTTCATTATTGATATTTTACTATTTAAAGTGCTTCACATATATATGTCAGAATTAAATATTATTTTTCCGTATTTACTTAATGGTAGACTTGCTGAAGAACATGAGTTTATGAAAGCCTTATTCTTATTCTTGAGTAGTTCATTGAACACTTAATATAGTTAGTTCTTTGCTCAAGTGACTAATTTTATTTTTTCATTCATAAAATTTATATGTCAAGGTTATAAGATCTATTTTAAATCAATTTGTTAAAATGATTTAAATATAGTTATTATTACCTGTATACTGATGTTACAATCTGCCATGACATTTTGGTAATTTTAAAAAATTAACTGATCCTATAATGGTTACTTCTATAGAACAAAGACTCTTTATGAAGCTTGTTTGTTTGTTTGTCTGTTTTGATGGTGTGTGTGTGTGTATGTGTGTGAGACTCTTTAATGCCTTCTACATACTATAAATGCCATTGATATTTTTTGCTGAAAATAGCACCTTTTGCTCTTCAAAATTATTTTGTATTTTTATTTTTTATTTGTTACATAAGGACCTAAAAAGACTGCTGTTTAAATTTTGGTAATATGAAAATTAATTTGTATTATTGCAGTTGAAGTGTCTCAATATGTTGTTAGAAAGCCTCAAAGCTTTTATACTGATGTTTCCCTTAAATTTATACTGTAAGTACTCGTAATTCCATAAATATTTTAAAAGTGAATATATATTGTTTTAGAAGTATACATAATAATTTTGCCAGTACTTTTCAGAATATTTCTTGTTTATATGCTTATTTGAGAAGATCATTTTCTGTTGTGTTTTAAGTGAATATTTTTCTCTGGGATATTTCATTAAATATTGAACATTTTTTTAACCTGGTTAAAAACATTTTAAGTTAATTTTATCTTTTATTGTTTAAAAGAATGTGTAGTTACCTTTACTGAAAGGGATTTTCATTTATACCCTAGCCTAACATTTCTGTGACATACCAAGTTATTAGGACTGAATTGATGTTTTAAAGTGCCATTAATTCATTTACCCCAAATGTTCATTAACAATGTAAATGTATGCTGATGTTCTATGAGACAAGGAAGTGACTAATGACTCTTCCAACTAACAACACTTAAAATGAATAGAAACTTTAGATAGCTAATCTTGAAGTAATCAAGATCCTCATTCAGCTTGGCATCTCTGTATGCTCTAAAACAGCTGTCAACTGTTAAAAATATATACAAAACACACAGACATGCAGGCACATAAGGAAAGAAAGATATGTAAATATCTGTTTTTTTCTAAGCCATAAAGGTTACTAACCATAGTGAGTTTTGTGTGTTGTATATGTAAACATTGTACATCAAGTACCTATTTGATCATCTTAAGTTTTCATTTTGCACACACACAAAAAATTATGTTTTATATTTTCTTGAGGTTGTCATATTTACTTGATTAATCATCACCTTTGTAGTTTAATTTGTGTCTTGCATTGAGATTTTTGAAGGATTTTGAAGGTTTTTGTACATTTCTGCAGTAGACTCTAGCAGAATTTGGATTAGTAGTTTTCTTCCTGGACTCATCTGCAATTAAAACAACCATGTTAGCAATTCCACTAGTAAAGCATTCTTCTATGTTATTAAATCTGAGTCCAACATTTGTAAAGAAACAATGCTATTAAATGATTTTGAGCATTCTTTTAAAATTAGGCAAAAAATGGGATTAGAAAAAGAAAGCTACATATTTTATTTTCATTGTGGAAGAAAAAGAACTGCCCTAACATATGTGTGACACCTTAGAGCATATTTTCCATATTAACTACACTTTTGATCTCACTTTTCTAAATGTTGACTAGTATAGAAATATATTATGAGATATTTGTGCCTCGGCATGTTTTGTCATATGTTTAAATTACCACCTTAAATTCAAGAGTGTTTGCTCAAAGAGTAATGATTGCCCATATACCCATAATTCCACAGAAAGCAATACACAAATTTTTTTTTTTATTTTCAAAATTATTTGTCCTTACCGTCTGACTTTAAATGATAACTCAAATGAAAATGGTTATTTTTAACTGAGCCTTGTAATCTCATTATATAGCCTTGTCTGGACAGGAATTCAATATGTAGGCAAGGTGGGTTGTCTTGAAGATGTCTGCTTCTTCCTACTGTTGGGGTTAAAGTCATGTTTACTATTAAACAGAAAGCAGGTAGACCATGTACCTAGTATTAGCTGATTTATATAAAAAAATTATTGAAAATTTAGCATCTAGGGAATGAATATTATACAGTAAATTGTTCCTTTTATAAAATTTACATTTAAAAATATAATTTTATTAATTATTTTAGGATTTCATTCAATGTGTTTTGATCATACTCAGCTCTTCTTTTCTCTCACTAACTCCAGTACTACACCTCTCCAACAACCCCCCAACTTTGTGTCCTCTTTTTTTTTTTAAATAATCTTTTAGGCCCAGTTTGTGCTGCTCATAAGCTTGTGGATGTGATGCCATCCGCTGCATCTTTGTGAACCTACCAAGGTCCACGCCCTTAAAGAAAAGGGATTCTCCTGCCGTCAGAAGCTAGCTGCCTCCCATGTTGACAGGGTTGTTCTTGTGTAGCTTACTGAATGATGTAAGCCAGACCCAGAGAGACAGTGGTCTCATGTTCTCACCCATATGTAGACATTAGTATCAAATCTTTATGTTTGTGTTTCTAACGTGCAAGAAACAGAAAATTCTAACCTGTAGAATTCAGGAAACTTGAGCCATTGGTGGGGAGTGATCTTAATGGAGGGTATAGTAGAATGTGGGTGTGTGAAAGGAAAAGGGAAGATAAAAGTGCGGGAGTAGAGGAAAGAGAAAAAGTCACATGGAGACCTGCTACTTTAAGAGCTTTACATATCATATTAAAGAATTTCATGGGAGTTACCTTATAGGGGATAATGTTCCTCCCAGAAGCCATAGGTTGGTAAATACAAAACCCAGTGCCAAGTGTGGGATACCTCCTCTCAATTTAGATGCCCCAGAGATCCTAAACATTACAGGCTATTGACATGGTTCTTTGATTGGTTGGTTGGTTTGGTTTTTGTTTTGTTTTGTTTGTTTATTTGGTTGATTGGTTGGTTGGTTGGTTTTTGAGACAGGGTTTCTTTGTGTAACCCTGGCTGTCCTAGAACTAGCTCTGTAGATCTCTTGGCTGCCCATCAGAAGTCACATTTTACTCTTTGTGAGATAATAAACATTGACAAATTAAATACAGAAATAAAGGGGATAAAATCAGTGCTAACAATTAAAATAGAATAGTATTGCAATGAGTACTTATAATTGTCAGGAAAGTCCTCTAAGAAATTGAGGATTTGGCTGTATGTGAATGACAGACAGAATTCCAGGCATGTAAAGATGATATTTCAGGGAGGAGTACCAGATCTCTAAACAAAGAGTTTGTACAACGTAAGTCCCCAGGAAAGGAGTAAACTTGATAGTAAGGAAGGGAGCTTTCTATTTACTTGGCACCAAGACTATTAGCAAAATGTCATAGAATAGGCTAGATTAGGGAGTACTTGTAAACCTGGCCAAGAAATATAGATTCATTTTGTATAAACTGAGAATTATTTAATAGTTATCTAACATAACTGTTATGTCGGTGAACCCTCTAAGTTCTTCATGGGGGTCATATAGCCTTCTGACTTGATGGCATTAAGTGATGGCTCTGTTATGATTTTAGAATATTTTTAAAATGTGTTTTCATGTTGCTGTCTTCCAAAGGAATATGTTTGTTTCCTCAACATTTTAATAACTTAGTTTGAGCAGTTTAATGGTGAAATAGGTTTTGTTAGTCAGGGAATAAATGATGCTATGATATTTCACATGTATCTGAAGATTCTTTCGTATGATTCATATTTTAGCATGTAACCATTATTAAAACATAATGAGTGTATGCAACCTAGGAAGACCTTTCATGTTTCCGAGGTGTGCATACGAGTATGTGTACACTTGCACAAGTGAACTTGTACATCTACAAGTTTTATTTGGAGCAAGGAGGGCATGTAATCATTATTTTCCTCCTGCTGATGTAAGGGAAAATTCATTCCTCCAGGAAATATTAGAAGAATGTGTTTAATGCTCTTCAATTTAATTTGCTAGTATCACAATTAATACAATTAGGGTCACTTTAAATGAAACTATTAGCAAATTGACTAATTTACTTTAACAATGTCAATGTGTTCTCACAATTACATTTGCTTTAATTAGTGTACAAGCTATTATTTAATAGCATACTTCACATAGAAAAATGTCGTAATGAATTCTTACCTCTATTAAAGAAAAACTTTTAATGACCTAACTAATTTTTGTACAAGAGCTGTTAACTATAAAGTATTGGAAGACACATGGAAAATCAGAAAGCAAAGCTTGCAAAAATGTAAATAAAACATTTCTTGGTAGTTTTCATGCTTGCCATTTTATGTCCTATTTATCATTGCATTAATAGTATTAAAAAGTTGTTAATAATTGTTAGGGCAGGGAACGTGTCCTGGACAGCTTTAGTAGTGTTGAGTTTAATTTTGTCTTGGCTTACTATTGCTGTAGGATTTCAATTTAAGAATATAATAAAGTCACTCCCAATTAACTACCTTAGTGGAGGAGAATGTATATGTTTGTACAATATAAAATAGGCAAAATAATTCTCAAAAGGACTTTGGCTTTATATACTAATCTGGGTATTTTCTTACCTTAGAATTAAGTCTTGAATCCTGGAAAAGTTTCTTGGAAGGACATATAAAGTAGTTTACCACTCCTGTGAGTCTCTTAAGAAAATACTTATTTTTGTTTATGGATATGGGAGTGTTTCTGTGTAAGTGTATGGTACATATATGTAGGTATCTATGGAGGCCCGAAAGCACTATTAGATTCCTTGGATCTGTAACTACAGGGAGTTGTGAGCTACCTGATCTACATGCTGGGAGTAAACTCAGGTCCTTTGGATGAGCAGCATATTTATAAGTACATAGGATCCATATCACTGAATATAATAATTTTAAGTTGAGACTCTTTGGTCTATTTTAATCAATTCACTATTTTTCTGCTACTTTAGGCTTCTATCCTTTTTGGCCCATTACTAAGAGAAAAATTTATAAAGATACAAATTTAAAAATAGAACATATGTAAAAGGTAATTAGGTATTAAATATTTAATGAAAAATGTGAGAAGCTTGGAGGATGCACAGAGTGAAAAGTTAATTACATCTCATTCCATCGAGATTCAGAACTGTCTTTTTTTCTACTTTCCATCAGCTTCCTTACCCTCCCTAGTAACCCTCTCTTTCCATCGGTCCTGTGCCCACCCCACTTCCACAGCTCTACTTTTTCTTTCCTTCCTCTTCTTCTCCATCACAAATTGTATCCACAATAGATTTAAATAGAGAAACATGTTGCAAGGAGGGCACTTGTTGGTTCCCAGCTTCCTGGCTGACTTAGACCTGAAATAATCACACAGAAAGTGTATTAATTAAATCACTGCTTGGCCCATTGACTCTAGCTTCTTATTGGCTCTTACATCTTAATTTAACCCATTTATATTAACCTGTGTATTGCCACGTGGCTGTGGCTTACCAGCTAAAGTCCTACCCTGCTCCAGGGGGCTACATGGCTTCTCTCTTACTCTGCCCTTTCTCTTTCTCCAAGCATTCAGCCTAGCTTTCCCTGCCTACCTAAGTTCTGCCCCGCTATAGGTCCAAAGCAGTTTCTTTATTCATTAATGGTAATCACAGCACACAGAGGGGACTGCCACATCAGAAACAGATTCCCATTATTAAAGCATTAATTGGTTTTCTCTCAACCCTTGCTAGTTTTTGTACCATTTATTTACTTTTGAAACAGGGTCTCACTATGGTACCCTGACTGGCCTGAGACTCTTCTTGTAAACCAGCCAGGCTTCTAACTCACAGGTGTGTCTACCTTTCTCTGCCTCCTGAGTGCCAGGATTATAGGCATGAGCTAGCACATCTGGCTTGTAGTTTTTATTCTTAACATTCTCTGTGTTTTCTGGAAATTGTCTCATACCTTTTTGAAACAATGTCATTTGCATTTGAAATGTTTGATCTTTTTTGGAAGTCAAGATCAATTTACCTTGTGTTAGAGCTACACCATTTCAGGAGCAATTCCCAAGCCTGTACTATACCCCCTGCTATTTGGATTGACTAAAAGAACACCCTAGAAGACCTCCACATCTGTCTAATCACTTTTCAACAATAAGACATGGCTTCTCTTAAAAGTTCAGTGTGTTTCCAGAATAGTCAATATATTGTTGAAAGAGTAAGAAGAAACTAAAAATGGACTGAGAAGAAAAGGAACCAAGACATTGCTTTACTGGATATGTCATTGACATTTGTCAGAAACTAGAGAAGAAGGTACAATACAATTCACAAACCATATTGTTCATTTTTGTGTTCCAGCAAACCAACTTTTGATTTCCCTGGTTCTTTATTGTTTTTATATTCTCTAGTTTCCACTAAGTCTAACCTTAGGTTTTTGTCGTTTTCTTTCATTTAAGGCACAGAGAGCACATCAGCTCTCAGTATGTCAGAGGCCCTTAAGTTCTTTGAACTTGTAATAGAACCTTAGGTTTTTGTTTTTACTGTTTTTCCCAATTATGACATCAGGTTCCATTCTGAAAAGTAATGTTCCACATCATTTTCTATTGAAATAGTATTGCATCCCTTACTCTTTGTGTATTTCGGGATGAACTGTAAAGGGAAGGCTTAGACCTCAAGAGTGGAACACAACCTTTGGTTCTTTAAGTAATTGCAATGAGGGAAGATATGGACAATATGTTCACGTACGAGGGACATTTTCTTTTTTTCTTTTTCTTTTTTAAATTTTATTTATTTTTTTACAAAAGAAAATAAACTATTTTTTTAATTATGCCTACCCGTCCATGTTCCCACTCCCTTCCCTTCTCCCATTCCTTCAACTTACCACCCACAACCCCCTCCACTCCTCAGAAAGGGTAAGGCACATTGCTTTGGGGAAGGTCCAAGGCCCTCCCTAGTCTGTCTAGGCTGAGTAAGGTATCCATCCTAAGAGAATAGGTTCCCAAAAAGCCAGTACAAGCAGTAGAGATAAATCCTGGTGCCACTGCCAGTGGCACCTCAGTCTGCCCCAGCCATGCAACTGTCAGCCACATTCAGAGGAACTAGTTTGGTCCTATGCTTGTTCCTTCCCAGTCCGGCTTGTGTTGGTGAGCTCCCATTAGCTCAGGTAGACTATTTTAGTGGGTGTACCCATCATGGTCTTGACCTCTTTGCTCGTATTCTCATTCCTCCCACTTTTCAACTGGACTTTGGGAGCTCAATCCAATGCTCCAATACAGGTTTCCATCAATTGCTGGATGAAGGTTCTGTGTTGACATTTGAGATATTCATCAGTCTGACTACAGGGCAAGGCCAGTTCAGGCACCCTCTCCTCTATTGCTTAGGGTCTTAGCTGGAGTCGTCCTTGTGGATTCCTGGGTATTTCTCTAGAGCCAGGTTTCTTGCTGACCCCATAATGGCTGAGGGACATTTTCTTCAACCATTCATTTTGAGAGAAACTCATGAGCTAAAATTATGATTTTAAAACAGTTATTTTTGCATAAGTTCTTAATAGTTACTATGATTTTGTTTATTTAATATAGAATATGACAAACTGATACAAAGGCAATGTTTATTAGCTCTTAGGTTAAATTATTTTTAATGTTGTTTTCAGGCATAATATTATAATATTTAAATATTTAGTAATGAAAATTTAACTTTATGTTAAAATTAAGATCACAAGTAATTCAGTAACATATTAAAAATAAATCTTTTGATAAACTTCCCAAATAATATATTAAATATTTGATATTTTTGTCTATTCTATTCTTAATTACTTAGGAATGATTAGTTTATGATATGTGTGTGTGTGTGTGTGTGTGTGTATGTGTGTTTGAGTGTATGTGTGTGTGTTAATACTGTACAGCAGTATGTGATACTGTAAAATAACACATAATTATTTACATATATATCAATAAAAATTTAAAATTTGAAAAGTCAGTGAACTTTGATAAGAGTAGAAATTCGGGTTATGGCTTAATCATTGAAATGTGTAGTTCTGAGTCTTGTTTTTAAGTCAGAATCACTTCATATTTGTTGGGAGACAAAGGAGAATAGTTGTCATTTAATATGTTTTAGAGTCCAATCGATGAAAATAATTGAGATTAAATGTAGAGTTTTCTAGAAAATGTTGGGAGACGAGAGGTCCAGTTTATGTAAAAAGATCCTTAAAGAATGGTTTTGAGTTGCATCATTGATTCAAAATTGAAATTCTTATTTATAATATAATTTTAGAGGTAATATTATATTACAATTCTTTCAGAAGACTAATAGGTACTGTCTTATGAAAAAGTGATTTCGTTTATTCAGATACCAGCTTTAAGGGGAAGTGATGAAACATTTACAAGCTTGGTAAATTTTGCTATTTAAACATATGCACGCCATGCACACTTACACACACATTGGGTGTATATTTATGCACAATCTGGCCTTTTAACAAAGAAAAATAAGACTATGTTTGGGCTGCCACTGGCAGGAAAAAAAACAGCTGAGACTTTAATGAACACCATACTGAGGGCATGTAGGACATAAGGCAAATTAAGTAGGTTACAAACTGCACATCTTCTATTTAGATACAGAGATCTCCCCAGTCCTGACAATTAGTTGGACAGGCAAAGCAGGCAGATAGACAGAAACAGAAGGAGATCGTTTGTATCAATTTGAGAAACAGAGATAGTAATGAAAGAAAATAGCCACACAGCTCTTTCCTGGTGAAGATGTTCTTTCTTCCTGTTTTCACCAAAAATAAACACATTTGGTTAAACAAAACCACCTTTTTTTATTTACAAATAAAGACCAAAAATAATTTTGTTGTTGTTTTGTGTTTTAGAAAAGATGTTCTGGACACTTAAAGAAATTTTAGTTATAGTAATCTGATAGCATTGTTTAAACTCTAAATATGAGTTTTCTGTTCTAGAAATCCCTTTCAAAGTATAGGAGTTTTAGCTGTGAAAACCTGAATACATTAATGATGACAAAGAAGTTCCAGAATGAGGCAACCTTCCCTTTGTTTCTTTTGTAACATTTCTTGGTGAAGCAAACACAAATGTTGCAGGGCCATTTTAATTTGCCCCTCGGTAACTGAATAATTCTTTGTTATTATTCACGTCATTTTAATTATAGTTCTATGATTTAAAGAAAACTGTATGGGAAACATTTATATATTTGCTTTAGTGTATGTGACTACATTCTAAAATGTGTTACTCATGTTGAGGGTTTGAAGTTCTTTTTCTACAAAATCAAGTCCTTTTCAGCTTTCAGAGAAAGTATATATTCCAAGATCATTTACTTTGTATCTTAAAACATAAAAAAAGGAATGATTGGTTTGCCAAAAAAGAAACAGTTGAAATATTTTAGGGTCATACTTTTTTCAGCCTTATGATGATTTGGATTGCCACATTTTTTAACTATTATTTTTATGGAAATTTTTATTTTCTCTTTATGTGTTTTCTCTGTGTTGTGTGTGGCATATGGGAATGTGTGTATATATAAGCAGGTAGATATGCCCATGTCCTTGTATGTGGAGAGTAGGGGATGACTTTGTGTTCCTCTCTTTGTTTCTTCAGCCCTAATTCCCCATCACTGGACCTGGAGCTCATGGTTGAGCTTAGTCTGGCTGACTGTTAGCTTCTGGATCTATCAGTCTCCATCTCTGTGGGTATAGGTGCATACTTCCTTCCATAGCTTTGGATGTGGGCCCTGAGGATGTGAACTTAGGTTTGCTTGCTTGCACAGAAGTTGCTGTTACTTACTAACCTGTCTCCACCTTCCTCAGATTTTAATTTAAAAAAATTATATTTGCTTCACAAAGGGTTTTTGGTACAGTTTTACACATTAATCTATAAATGACTTTTTGTTTGATCTTCTAAGAAGGAAATAAGAGGGAAGTCTTTTTAATGTGTTATATAGTACTTTAAAATAGAACTTTGTAAATTTTAGTATTTTTTTCATAGAATGTTTCCTGAAATACACCTTTAAATATTTTACACTTTTAGTTTATAGATGTTTGCACAACAGCTTTTATGAGTTCAGTGTCTTAAAAGAAGTAATATATGTTTGGCATATACGTGACACTATTATTTCATGCTATAGTGTATTAGTTATCTTTGCTTCTATAGCACACGTTCTCTGAACTAAGAAAAGAAAATGATAAGAATTTACTCTGGGGCTAGCTCTGGCTGCTCTTCCAGGGGATTTGGGTTCAATTTCCAGCACCCAATTGGCAGTTTACAACCATCCTTAATTCCAGTTTCAGAAGATCTGACATCCCCACACAGACATACATGCAGTCAAAGCACCAATGCACATAAAATAAAAATAACAAATAAATAGAAGAATTTACTCTGATTCATGACAAAATAAGTCATACAGCGCTCTCACTCATTGTTGGATTTGTTTCTGTGTCAACAACATGGCTGAATATTAAGTGAAATGAATGACTGAGCCACAGTTTCATCCCCTACCAAACCATTAAGTTTCATGATAGAGTCAGTATTTCATGAGAACAGAAAGTGTGAGGTTTCATGAGGCTTACAGTAACTGTTGGTACCTGTCGAAGTAATTAACTGAGGGGTTGTGATACATGCCGTTAACCCCAGCACTCTGAATGCAAAGGCAGGTAGGTGGTATCTACCAAAGGCAGGTTAGTTTGAGGCTAGCCTGGTCTACCAAAGTATCTGTGAGTTTGAGGCAGGCCTGGCCTACATAGTGAGTGTCAGGACAGCCAGGCCTATGTGAGAGACCCTGGCTAAAACAAACAAACAGCCAATAGTTATCATTATATTCAATGAGAAAAAATAGAAATTTTCTAATATCTAACAGGCTATGGTCTGACCCTACCTGCTACTGACCCCGAGATAGGTACAAACGTAGCCCAATACAAAATTGTAAATTTGAACATTATTATATTTGGGTAAAATTATTTTTTATGACTTGGTTGTACTTTTCTAAACTTTGCAAATGACAATTTATCATTGCAATGTCAGAAGGCTTGATGTGCTTTCTAGAACAAGAGAAGGATGCCTCTTTACCATTTTCTTTTATTCTTGAAAGACCCAGACCCACTCAGGCAGGGAAAGAATTTAATGCTCTTTTGGTTTTGAAGACTGAAAAAGATGAAGGCAAATAAATTATCCTTGTTTATAGATGGCATGGCTGTTGATAGTTGTTGAAGTGAGAATGTCCTCCACAGACTCATGCATTTGAACGCTTGGTCCCTAGTTGGTCTGTTGGGAGATCCTGTGGAGGTGTGTCCCTTGCTGGAATATGTAATCACTGTGGGCAGACTAATGCGTTTCAAGCTGCACACCACCCCAGTTTGCTCTCTCTGCTTTGTGCTTGTGATTGAGATGAGCTCTCAGCTTCCTCTTCCTGCCACCATGTCTGCTGCTTGCTGACATACCTCCCTGCCATGATGGGCTCTCATCCCTAGGGAACACTAAACCCAGATAAACCCTTTGTTCTCTAAGCTGCCTTGGTTGAGGTGTTCTATCACAGCAGCAGAAAAGTGACTAATATTCATGTGCCTAGAGATCCCCAGAAACTCCACACACATTACAAACCCTACAGACTAATGTGGGAGGTTATCAAAGTTGCATGTACAAGATTTAATATGCATACACCAGTAACATCTTAATTTACTAGTACTAGTAGCTAATTAAACAAAATACCAAGGATTGCATTTAGCTGGGCAGTGATGGCACCTTTGTCCTTCAATCCCAGCACTCAGGAGACAGAGACAGGCTGATCTTTGTGAGTTTGAGGCCACCCTGATCTACAGAGCTATTTTCAGGACAGGCTCTAAAGTACAGAGACACCCTGCCTTTAAAAAAACATTTTTTTAAATAGCTACACAAACAAGAACATTTAGAACTAAATATAAGTCAGGATATGAAGATTAATACAAATAAAACTATGAAATTATGAGCGTTAGAAATTGAATGGGATAGAGAATAGTGAAAAAGATTGGGTTTTATGTATTGAAAGGTTCAATAATATTGGAATTTCAATATTACCTCTATGTAGTCTACAAATTATATATAGTCCATATTAAGTAGCAACTAGAACTAGAAAAGTACTCATAAAATTTGTCTGGGACATGCATA
Organism: Ondatra zibethicus; assembly: GCA_004026605.1. Classification (NCBI taxonomy): domain Eukaryota; kingdom Metazoa; phylum Chordata; class Mammalia; order Rodentia; family Cricetidae; genus Ondatra; species Ondatra zibethicus. Next base: position 2,734 of record PVIU01001584.1, on the reverse strand, counting down.
CACCACACACACACACACACCCCACACACACCCCAATATACACTCCAGTAGCCCAAGCCATCTTTAAACAAATAGAACAGTACAGATGAGAGTCCATTTTACATATATGACAAAGCTATCATAATCTAAGCATCATTGGATTTCATAAACATAGCCAGAAAGTGCTAGAAATACAGCTTAGTGAGTGAAGTGCCTGTAAGAGGATTTGTGTATGATTTCCTGAACCCATGTTAAGGGGAAACAAAATCCCAACAAGATATTCCATTCTTTGTGCTTGTGATCATCATGCTGGAGAAGTGGAGAAAGAGGGATTCTGGTGGCCCATTATCCAGACAGGCTGTCATACTCAACAGTTCCAGACATTCAAAATCACATGGGGTTGGTGGTGCTTGACAGCCGAAGAATGGAAATTTAAGGTTATCTTCTGGTTTCTGCATACATACCTATACAGACATGTGCACTCACACACATATGAATCCACAAAAATAGCCATGTGGGTATGCTGGATTGTTTTATATCCATGTGACAAAAGCTAGAGTCATCTGACAAGAGGGAACTACAATTTTGACAACTCTAAGATCAGGCTACAGGTAGGCTGATAGAGCCTTTTCTTAATTAGTGATTGATGGATGAGAGCCCTGACCTTTGTGGGTGGGGTCAACCCAGTGCTGGTTCTTGGTTTTCTAAGAAAGCAAGCTGAGCAAGCCCTGAGGAGCAAGCCAGTAAGAAGCACTCCTTCATGGCTTCTATATCAGCTTATCCCTTTAGATTCCTGCTGTTTGAGTTCATGTCCTGATTTCCTTCAGTGATGAACAGTGCTGTGTAAGCCACATAAACCCTTTCCTCCTCCAGTTGCTTTGGTCGTGGTGTTCATCACAGCAATGGTAGCCCTAATTACGGCGGTGGGCGAGTGAAACAAACTAAGAGAGTTTAGCTTTACAAGCACACACCTGCAACCAAGTATTTTCAACAGATGCCAGGGAGTCGATGGCCATTAATATAATATATAATGGGCATAAAACCTTAAAGGTAGAAAGAAACTATTTCAAAAAAGAAAATGAAAACACATTTAAAGTCAGCATTTGATTTGATATATATATATATATTTAAAGAAAAGCATTCACACAGTGGCCAACAGGTATGGAAAAATGTTCAACATCATCAGTTCTCAGGGAAAGGGAAGTCAAAACTGCAATAGAAAAACCTCATGAAAATGGCTTTTATCAATAAACATTAAACATGGCAATCCAGATTAGTAAATGAAGAAAGAGAATCCCTACATACTTTTTGTGAGAATGCAAAGAAAAAAAAAAACTTTTGTAAAACCTATACTTTCAGCATGATACAGCATTCCCACTGCTGGGTGTTTATCCAAAGGAAAAGAAGTAAGTCTGTCCAAAAGACATCTACCAGATGTATAGTGACACACATCTTTAATCTCAGCACTCTGGAGGCTGGGCCAGGCTTTCTCTGGTAGAGAGCAATATAGTGAGTTCCAGGACAGCCAGAGTTACATAGTGAGAATCTCTCAAAACAAAAAATAAAAAGAGATATATACCTTCTATTTTTATTACGGGCACTACTTACAATCGCTAAGAAATGAAAACTAGTATCTGTCTGCTGGTGAATATACACCACCCAGTATTTCATTCATAAAGAAAAAAATTCTACTATTCTGACATGGATAAACATGAAGATTATGTTGTTAAAGCAAGGAAGCCAGGCACTAAAATGAGAGTACACCTGGTCATACTGCTATAAGGGATCTAAAAAAAAAGTTGTCAAAGCAGTTGAGTTGAAGACAGTAGTTAGAGTGAGGACTGCAGAAGCACTGGATAACATGCTAAACTGTAGTGAGGTAGAAACAAGAGCTATGATGTGTGACTGCACTACTAATGACTTGATCAAGAATACGTGTATATTTTTAAAGATAGAGTAAAGGTATTTGAGGTTTTCCTTATAAATACTTCACATTATTTATGAGCATATATATAAGTAACACTTCACCATTGTAACATGTATTTGTATATATAGTACCTAATAAATATGTCCAATTTTAACATTCAAGTAGTGAAAAACAAAATTCAAAACACATGACATTTTTGTTTATTTTAATTTTTTTAACTTGTAATTCTATGTTTCTCTTTGTACAAATGTGTTGTCAGAGGTTTCTGTCCTGCCTGGTTCCTGCAGTCGTTAAGTCCCAAAGAAATTACACAGAGGTCTACATTAATTATAAACTGATTTGTCTAGTATCTCAGGCTTCTTATTACCTCTTATAACTTATTTTAGCCCATAATTCTGGTCTGTGTTAGCCACGTGGCTTGGTACCTTTTTTGGCGAAGCAGTCACATCTTCCTTCCTCTGAGGCTGGGTCACGACTGGAGACTGACTTTCCCTCTTCCCAGAATTCTCCTGTTCTCATTGCCTCGCCTCTCCTTCCTGCCTGGCTTTAACTCTGAGCTATCTCTTTAGCCCACAGAACATTTAAAAGTGTGTGTGTGTGTGTCTGTGTCTGTCTGTCTGTCTGTCTGAGTCTTCCGATAGCCCTGTGCGCGTGTGTATGTGTGTCTGTCTGAGTCTTCTGATATCCCTGTGTGCGTGTGTGTGTGCGTATGTATGTGTGTCTGTCTGAGTCTTCTGATATCTCTGTGTGTGTGTGTGTGTGTGTGTGTCTGTCTGTCTGTCTGAGTCTTCTGATATCCCTGTGTGTGTGTGTGTGTGTGTGTGTGTG
>PVIU01001583.1:162846-206623 GCA_004026605.1 Ondatra zibethicus | reverse complement strand
CCCATTTGCCAAAATATGGATTGCTCAGGAAGCTCGATAGTCTGTTAAAATATATTTTTAGTTTGTCAGGCCAACTTTTATTAAAATTATGATGCCACATTAAAGTATATTTTCTTGTATTGCGATTTGTCCCTTTATAAATAAGAAACAAGGAAAGAAGATAAACTGCGTCTTAGTACCAGTTGTCATCTTATTTCTCTTTACAAAATCTAAATTCATTTATTAGATTTATTATATTTGTGTTTACTTGCTTAGCAGTTTAGAGAACTATTCTCCTGTTCTGTAGCTGTTGAGATTGTCATTCTCTTAAAGTGACAATGTTTTAAAATAGTGGTCTTGTAACTTCATGTACTTTTGTGATAGAATTGTTTTGTTATATAATTTAAATTCTTTCCATTTGCATTTGTCTATGTAATTTGAGGAAGAATACTGAACATCTGATTCCCATTTAATATGTATAAACTAATAACTACAAAGCTTTTTTTAAGGAAAAGTTGCATTCAGTGTCAAGCTCATGAAAGAAAAAGAAGGACTTAAGAAGTGTTTGGAATGGAAGGAGGCTTGGAGCTTAAAAACTATAACTGGCCTGTGATGCTGAATTGAGCTGTCCAAAGGACATTGTAAGTGCACTGGGAAACTTGTACAGATCAACACAATTGTATGTTAGCTAGATGAACATGTAGATAGATGTTCATGTTTGCAGGAAGTACACAGCGATTGTCTTTGAGAAGTAAGAAGCCTAAAGTTTGTGCTACAAACTGTTACTGGATAGTTCAGGAATACACAACACACACACAATACACCATGTGCACATGTATCACATACATCATATACATATCACACACCCCATACATGCTACATATAATCATATACCATACATACAAAAATGTACCACACACCATACATATCCATACCACACACACACACACACACACATATATATATATATACACATAAAGCATATATGTACCATGCATGCTACATAGTCTGCACACACTGTGCTTAATAGTTTTATATCAACTTAACACAAGCTAAAGTCATCTGAAAGGAAGGATCCTCAATTGAGAAAATACTTTCATAAGATACAGATGTAGGCAAGACTGTAAGGCATTTTCTTAATTAGGGATTGATAGGGGAGAGCATAACCCATAGCAAGTGGTGCTATCACTGGGTGGTCTGGGTTCTATAAGAAAGCAGGCTTATCAAGTCATGGTGAACAAGCCAGTAAGCAGCATCCCTTCATGGCCTCTGCATCAAATCCTGCCTCCAGGTATCTGCCCTTTGAGTTCCTGTCCTGGTTTCCTTCAATGATAGATGACATGGAAGTGTAAGCCAAATAAACCTTTCCTCCACAACTTGCTTTTGGTCTTGGGGTTTCATTGCAGCAACCCTAACTAAGACACACACACACCCATACATGCATACACACACTGTACACACCCCACACACCCCACATATCATACATACCACACACAATGTATGACACACACACACACCATAAACACATCATATCTACCACAAACATAACATATACACACTGCACACACATCATATACATGTTACAGGCACCATAATACACATACAAACTTTACACACATATCACACATACTATACACCACACCTCCCACCATATATTCCATACATACTACATATATCATAAACACCACACAGCATATACTTTTCAAACTCACACACATACTATATAAATGCCACACATTCAAAGACACCGCACACCACAGACACACAAAGAATATTTGCATGCTGTGATAAAATATTAGCAGATCTGGAATCTGGGTGGGGAGTATTCAGAAGGAAGCTCATTGAATCCTTTTGGCAAATTTTCTATAACTTTGCCACTGTTTTGAAACTGAATGTTAAAATCATATAAACCATATTTCTACATGTCCATGTTCAATTTCTCTTCAAATGCTTCAGGGTCGGAGGCTCATGACTTGTGGAAAGTAATTCTGAGCAACACTGGTGCACCCTCCTAACCAAATGGCCACAGCATGTTTCTAATGTTTCTTGGTTCTTTATACGCATAGCTCAGTCTAGCCAAAGAACTGACTCTGCCAGCACTGGGATAGAGCACTTTGTAGCTTAGTCCTGCAGCTAAAGAAATCCCATTGACACAAGAGTAATTGGAGCCCAAGGCAGCTCTGTCGGAGCCCTGTGTGATGGAGAGCAAACAGCCTCATGACCACTAAGGGAGGATGCCCTGGGCGGGGCCTAACCACACCAGGTACCTGCTCATAAAAGGCAAAAGGCAAATTGGCAAAGAAATAACCTATTGTTCAAGCTGTAGACACCCCTTTTGTTTCATTACCTGCATTCAATTTGAACTGTTTTATGGAGTTCAGCATGGGATCCCTCTTATTACATTCTTTCGAAGGCAACTTTGCTTTATGCTGGGACACCTGTCCACATGAAAGTCTGAACCCCCCTTTTAACAGTCTTCAAACAACCCAGGGCACACAGCTGGTTGGCCGGAGCCCATTGGAGGGACAGCTGTGTGGCTGACAGAACTGGCACCGGCACAAGACATGTGCACGGCTGTAAACAGGAATGAATCCCCTAACCTTTATGAGTCAAATATTTATTTTTGGAATATTAACAAAATCAAAAGAATTGCAGAGTTCTTTTAATTTTAAGTCAAAACATACTGGCATGCGGCTTTTAAGACACTTTATTTAACGGGGTAATCTTAAATTGAGGCCGAAACAAATTCAGAAACATTAAGGATTTCTTGCCCAGTATATACAGCACAGAAGAAACATTTTAAAGAAATCTTTAATGCTCTATAAAAGATGTAACAGAATCCTTCTTTCCATAAAATGTCCTCCAGATATTGATGACTATAGTAAAAACTCTTAAGTATTTGTGTGTCAAAGCTCTGGGTGTATGGTATATGTGTGTGTGTATATGTGTGTGTGTGTGTGTGTGAGAGAGAGAGAGAGAGAGAGAGAGAGAGAGAGAGAGAGAGAAAGAGAGAGAGAGAGCACTTGTGCATGCATATATGTCTAAGTCTCTAAGCCTCCTAACTCATCCTTCCTCCTCTGTCCCTTTCTTCCCTCTCCTTTCTCTTTCCCTTCCTTTGTGCATAGAAGGATATAGTAGCTGCTGTGGCTAAGCTGCTAAGGGCACTTGATACCAGCTAAGCATGACAACTTGAGTTTGATCCCCAGAATCCACATGAGAAAGCTAAGCTCTCCAAGTTGTCTCTGACCTCCACACATGTGCCACACATGGCTCAAGTGTGTGTCACCCTAGTCTCCACTCTAAGGTCATAAGATGGGGCTGGCATCCAACCCACCAGATTCAGGTCTGATCAAAGGAAAGATGAGACCAAGAGCAGAGGGGACAATCTGACCAAATCGGGCCTCTTTAAAGAAGTTTTCTGTCCTCTTTGTCCAGAATTTTCCAGACATTCACTGTGCAGTGCAAGAGTGGATGAGAAAGGAAATTGAGGTCTTAGTAAGAAGAATGATAATAGATAATAGGTAACCTTTTTTTGTTTGTTTGTTTTGTTGTTTTATTTCCAGGCTAATTTATTGCTTCTCAATAAGAAGGCTGAAATGCAGTTTTGATTCCGAAAAGTCCTGGTTGGTAATAAGAAATACAGAAATACTGTGGTAGAGTGGGTTTCTATCACCAAAACAGGTAGAGAAAGGATTTTTTTTGTTGTTGTTAGCTCATGAGATTTAAAACTTTTTGTTTTATTTCTTATGAATTTGCTTGTTTTTGAGACAGGCTCTTGCTCTATAGTACGGGTTGTCCTTGAACTTTCAATCCCTCGGCTCAACTGCTAAGTGCTATAATTGCAGGAATGTGCTACCACGCCTGACTCTGTTTTTATTCCTAATTCATTTGTCATCACAACATTAAGTTGACTATATTTAATCTGATCTATATTGAATGTATTTGAATTATATTGTATATTTAAGAAAATTTCAATTGCATTAGCTATATTTGACGAGTTATCTATTATTGTTAGAATCAACTCCTATTCATCCAGAATAAAAGCAATCAGAAAAACCACCATCGAAGTCATGGCATTATTTTATTTAGTTTTTCCCATCCCATTTATGCATATCACAGAACTTTATTTCTTAAATCACATTGACTGCTATATAGTTACTGCACAGCCTGGGTAAATCAGAACACTTCTTTAACTAGAACAACTGCCTGGCATTTTATTGGACCACCTTAAAAATGAGACCCATAACTTACTTCTTTCTATTGTTAAATGCACCCAAGTCCCCTCTCTTTCAGGTGCTTTTGAAAGTATCCAGAAAAAAAAATCCTAAAAAGAAAACTGTTATCCCACCTATGAATTAAGAAAGAAAGGCTTCTTGCATCAGGAAGGGAAACAGAATTCCTACCCTTCACAAAAGTTGGAGATTCGGAACTCCATGGGCACGGCTGGGAATTGCACTGCAAGGCAAACAAAGATCTAACACATACCCCCTGCCGCTGGAAAAGAATTCTTTCAGAGGGAAACAGACCATGCCCGTCACAATGACATCAGCTTATTGTAACCTTCTCTTAGTGTAGACAAAATAACCCATAGGACTCTCAGATCTGCCCATGAGTCACCTTTTCTGTACCCAGTGACTTCCTTCAGGACATCACACAGGGCCGCCTTTGAATGGTTCCTTTCACATAGATTGTCCCCTAACTTTAGGTTCATGGGAGAGTCTCCCTGATGGGCATCAGGCAGGTGGGCAGGGAACACCTGTAGTTCTCTGTGCCACCCTGAGGGTGGGATCTAGGTTTCTGGACAGTGCCAGTTGTAATTGTGACCATGACTCTTTCAAGGCACTCTTTTATTTCTTTCAAAGTCTTCTTATGCATCTTTCCCGCTGTTTCTCTTCTTCACATCTTCTTGTGGAGTCTTCAAATGGGGTTCTTGTGGTGGGAGGAACAGCAGTGTGTTTTTACTGGGTCTGTCCTCATGAGCTGTCAGACAGGGACTCGAAGGCTGGGTCCAGGAGCTCCTGGTGTCCCAAAAGACTTTGCTGTCAGACCCAGCATTGGGTGAGCATGCTTGCTCCCTGGATTAGAAAACACAAAACATTCCAGATGCTCTATGCTCAGCATTCGTTACAAGGAACTCCCTGACTCGAGTTTCTGAAACCAAAACTGAGCTTTGCTAAGATGCCACAAATGGAAAATTCCATACTTGACCTCAAGTGATGGGTGACAGTCAAGTCATTGAAAATGTTGTATAAATCACCTTCAGGCTGTGATATATGAATGAATTTCATATTGAAACCTGGGTCTCAATTCTGATATCTAAACTACAAAATCCAAGAGGACAGGATGGTTCTATATGATGAGCCCTTGAGGAGACTTGTATATTGTTGGTACTTGATGTTGTTTGTTATTGAATGAATAACTCAGAATAAGGGGCCCATGGTCCTACATGGTAGAATATTGACTGCTCCCATGTCCTGAGTTTAGAAGAGGGAGGTTTGGCTCTAGACTCATTCAGCTGCTTCTTTCTACTCCATGTGACGTTGTGATGTGACACCCTGTTTGCTCTAGCTTGCCCACTGATCAAGCAATCCCCTTTGCTCCCCAGTGTCTACTGTCCTGTGAAAGAGCCCTGTTCTACCAGCACCAAGAGGAAAGTGGGGAAATTCCACTCAAAATTACAGCCTCCTCCTGCTCCAGCATGGCTATTTCCATCGGCTCATGCCCAGTCTGGGCAAGAAATACCCTCCTGGGCAGTGTCCCCTGTGCAGATGTCCTTCAGGCTCAGTTCCTGGGGAAAGAAGCCTTGTTTCTGCCGCAGCATTCAGAGCTCCAGGAAGGGCTGGCATTTTCTTGTTTCTTGAATGGAGTTGAAGGCCCAGAGCACAGCATCCAGCAGGCCACAAGAGGACAGCAGTGGCCTGAGCTCCGGTTGCTGCTTCCTACTCTGGCTCCTCCCCAGGATCTAGGTACCTGAGTGACTTAAGGCTTGTTTCATCAACTTATTCCAGCAATCTAATGGGAAGAGATTTTTGCCGATGAATGTGCTGGAAAAAAAACCCAGGGTGGTTTCTACATGCCAAGTTTCCCATTCTTCCAGACTACTCTGACATCATTATCACTGGGATCACAGAGCCCCACTGGTGACCTAAAGGGAAGAAGTATGTTGTACTGTTTCAGGCACTGCCTTGGCAGAACTGTGGTGATTTTTAAGATCATCACTTTTAATGTGTTCCATACCGCAGCGTTGTCGCCTCCATGTTATAAGCTACCTTATCACTCTGATTCACTAATCTCATGGAACTTTGACTCGTCACTATTTTCCCTTAGATATTTTGTTCATCCAACATTTCCTGAACATTTGATAGGAATGTGTATTGTATACTAGGATTGGAAAAATGAATAAGCATCCTCCGGGATGAAGTATAGGTGAGAGGAAACATATGACCTAATAAATTATAGCTCAATTTGACAGCTGCTCACTTGAGATCACAGGCAGGTGAGGAGCAAGTGGGAGCTTCAAAGAGAACCTGAGTGTGGGCTACTCTAGGACTAACTACCAGTTTATCCTATGGAAAAATAGTTTTGATTTAGCTCGCTTCACAGATCCACTCTTCAATAAGAACACTTAGTAGCTAATACAGTCTTTGCATGAGTCAGGAACTGTGTAAACTCTTTCTGTGCATGGGGCACTTCTGTGCATTCAGGCCTCCGAGGATATGTTGTAACTCAAGTATGTACTCTACTTAGACAAGAGTTCAAAAAAACATCTTTATTGTTGAATGTACTGGGAAAACCTAGGATGATTTCAGCACATCAAGTCGACATTGGTTCTTTCCCTTTCTTCCAGATTATTCTATTGCTATGACTCTGTTACTTCAGAACTTCACTGAGAACAATATCCTGAATCCTGGTCCCTGCTTATGCTCCTCCTCCAGGACCGGAGGACCATCTCATACCTGAGTAAGGACCCTTAGCTACCTGGGAAACAGATAAGGTTTGGGAAAACAAAAGGAGTCACCCAAAGCCTAACAACCAGGATGTAGATGCTAAAGCCAGACATGGGTCCTGATGCTCAATGCTATAACTCTCTTCTACCATCAGAATCTGTCCTCTCTTGCTTGTCTGTCTTCTCGCATTTTCTTCTCGATACTCTGGACTCAAGGATCTACTCCATCTGTGCTTTTTCTGTTCCAGACTCTAGAAACTTCCAACAGTAAAACTTTAGGAAGTCACACAAGCAGGAGGCCACCTTATAACTTCAGAGAGATGGCAAGAATGGAAGGGTGGAGGGAGGGGATTGTCAGCCTCGAGGTCCCTGGCTCTAAATCACAGCCCTTCCACGGGCTTATCAATGGCTGTGGCTCTTTGGATCCCACCTCCCACAACAGCTCCCACCACACTAGAGCTCAACTCTAAATGAAGGCAGAGTATGCATCGCTGGCTGTAATAGTATTGTGCCAAGTACAATAACAGACCTGTTCAGTAAGAACTTATTATGAGTAAATAAACGGGTATTCGTATAAGAGTAAAACTGCCGAGCGTCCCCACCCAATACCTCTCTGAAGTGAGCAAGCCATGATCTCACCAGAGCTGGAGCTTGGTAAACATAGATGCCCTTCACAAATCCTTAGCTACCCATACTCCATGTACCCACAGAAAGGGGCCACATTCCTTGCCCTAGAACAGCAGCTTTGACAGGTTTTCTCCCTCCCTCTCTTCTCTCCTTTTCCCTTTCCCATTTCCCCCCTTCATTCCTTTGTCTTCCCTCCCTCTATACTTTTCCTTCCTTTCCCCGTTCATCCCTTCCTTATGGTCCTGAGGTTCAAACACCAGTCTTGCACGTGCTAGAAAAGCTAGAGAAGCTGTCACTGAGCTATCGTCCTCAGTCTTTCTTTTTGTTATTTATCCCTGAATTTCTGTTGTCTGGACAATAAGCCACAGGTAGAGGCCGCAGGCATTATTTCATGACCATCTTGCCTGGAAGCCATTCTTCACTCATGCTCTCGAAAAAACACAGCGCTAAGCACAAATTACAAACACCAACTTCCGTGATGCCTGGTGAGTAGATAAAGTCTGACCTTTAGGCAGGTTGTCTCCTGAGTCCTGAAGAATGTCATGCCAGCACATGGTGGGTGTTGCAGGCCAGACTCCCTCTCCTCGGTCCCCTCAAGTCTTCTGCCCTGGTGTTCACCCCTGCACTCCACTAGACATTGGGAAGAAGACCCCATAGATGTCAAGGCTCTATTAATGCTGTGTTATTCCTTTGTGCTGATAGAAATGCTAATTCTGGCTGGGTGGTGGTGGTACATGCCTTTAATCCCAGCACTTGGTGGGCAGAGGCAGGTGGATCTCTGTGAGTTCGAGGCCAGCCTGGTCGACAAGAGCTAGTTCCAGGACAGGCTCCAAAGCTACAGAAAAATCCTGTCTCGAAAAAAAAAAAAAAACCCAACCAAACAAACAAATAAACAAAAAGGTAAAAGAAAAAGAAAAGAAAAGCTAATTCTGTGAGGCAACGGTTCTAGAAGGGGCTCACATGGTTCAGGCTGCTGCCTGTGTATCAGTGCTTTGGTGCCACGAAATTAGGTGACCATGCAGGCATTTTCTCTGTGGACTTCCCCAAGGGGACAACAAGGTAGATTGGATACAGAAGACATTACTGACTGGTTGGCCACATCCTGAGGTCTCTTGGTGGCATGTCCCTGGGAGCTGACCCCATTTGAGACTTCCACATTCCTGCCTCTCCTGAGATCACAGTTGTGATACTTAGTATGAGACTTTAAAGGCATATGTAGCTTCTCCAAATTGTAATTGAGTGTCTGTGTGTTTTAGCCCAGGATGCTACGCATTAGGAGAAAGATAACAACTGCTCTCACTAAAGGAAAGTAATGAAATGACTCAGGGAATACATTAAAGGGCACCTCCTAGAAGCTGCTGGCAACAGCTGGCCCCAAAGAGGCAGGGCAGGGACCTCTGTGAAGAAACAAGACTTAACTTGACTCTTTAAAAAGTGTGTGTGTTTGTGTGTGTGACTTGCCTTCATGCATGTCTGTGTACCACATATGTGCAGTGCCTGTACAGAATAAGGCATCAGATCCATTGGAACTTGGAGTTACAGATAGTTCCAAGTTGGGTGCACTGAGAATCAAACCTGAGTCCTCTGAAAGTGTTCTTAACCACTGAGCCCTGTCTCAAACCCCAGTTCATTCTTGAAGATGGCCAAAGGTAGCCAAGTAAGGAGGAGGCTATCATACACTCTGGTTAAGGATAGCCTGTGCCTGCATGGCCTGAAAGCCAGGGTGCTCAGTGAGCAGGTCTAGGCGTGCCTTGCTCGGCTTTGAGGAGCAGCAACAGGTAGTGGTCGGGTAAAGTGTAATAGGCATGAGATGCATGAGCCAGAGTGAGGAAGGAAGGACAGGAACAGGAAGCAGCCAGAGTCACAGCCTGGAAGGCTCCATGGGAACAGAGAGATTGATACGAGGGAAGGAAAGGGAAGGAACAGAGACTCAAGCCAGTGGCTCTGTGATCCGTGCCTCCGCGGGCTGGTTTCACCAGCAACTTTTCTTTCAGCTTCAAGGGAGATTAGAATTTCAAGATATGGTTTTGATTGAAGATTAGACTGTAAGATTTTTGCCCTTAAGGCTTGTCTTAGTTAATTTTTATGGGTATGATAAAATACCATGACCAAAAGCAACTTGAAGAGGAAAGGGTTTATTTCAGTTTACAGTTCCACATCACAGTCCATCACTGAGGGAAGCCAGGGCAGGAATTCAAACAGTGCAGGATCCTGGAGTCAGAAGCTGATGCAGAGGCCGTGGGGGAGTGTGGCTTACTGGCTTGCTCCCTCAAGGCTTGATCAGCTGCCTTCTTACAGCATCCAGGATCACCTGCCCAGGGGCAGTACCACTCATAATGGGCAGTGCCCTCCCATATCAATCATTAATCAGGAAACGAACCCACAGACTTGCCTACAGGCCAATATTAGGAAACAATTTTTTCAATTAAAATGATCTATTCCAGGATATGTATCATGTTGATAAAAATCAACCAGCATAAGGCTTTTGGGAATTTTTCTGCTTTTATGAGACTTTTAAGTGGGTATTCAGGGAAACTGAGGAAGGTCTGAAGCAATCTAGAACCACTCCAAGTCACATTTGCCATTTAGAACAGCGTGAGGCTGTCTCCTCCCAGGGCCCTCCATGGAGTATCCGAAAGGATAACCGTGAATGGACCTAGATAACCATGTGTTAAGACTGTGAAGTAAGAAAAAAGCTGAAATTATATATATTTTTAGATAAAAGTTTTCTCTTCCCCGTTGTGATATTTTATTTACTTACATGCTTTTTTTCAAGAGGGTCTCACTGTGCCCAGGCCGATCTTGAACTCCTTGTTCTCCAAACTTGGACTGCCAAGTGCTTACACTGTTTTTTTGTTTATTTTTTCCCCAAAAGCTGAAAGAAATCATGTTCAGGCCCAATTTCTTTTTTAAATGCTTTACTTATTCTTATTTTTATGTGCATTTGTGTTTTGCATGTCTATGTAAAGGTGTTCGGTTCCCTGGAACTGGAGTTACAGACAGCTGTGAGCTGACATGTAGGTGCTGGGAATAGAACCTGGGTCCTCTGGAAGAGCAGGCTGTTTATTTTCATGAGACTCTGAAGACCTTGTAACTTGTAGAGTTGAGTGTCTTGTGTTCAGGGGGTCTCTTCTTTGGCTCTGCAGAGAGAGGATCTCATAGGCTCATTGTGATAATATTGTAGAGAAAATTGCTAGTGTCCCTGTGTTTTGGGATTTCCTTCACCAGCAGATAAAAACCTCTTATCTTTCCTGTGGGAATGACCACCACCAAGAAAAATTTCAAGTTGAGAAATGATCAATAAATGAAAATAATACTTAAGGTATTCTAAATTTGAAATGCTGAAAAGCAGTTGCAATATTAACAAAAGAACCAAAAGGACCAAAATAATGGAGATACAGTTATTTTTATGTCTTATAATGGATAAAAGCAATTTGTTAAACATGGAACAAGTTCTGTCAAACATTTTCTATGCCACATTTTTGTATCTTAATGGGTTGAAGACCATTTCATGGTTATAGAATTACTTTTAGGGCCCCTGGCTAGAAGTTTTAAAATGCATGATCATGAACAAAATTTCACTATGATGAAGCTATTTAAATGTTATCGGCTGCACTTGACTCAATGGAAAATTTCCAGGTATTTGCTGAACATTTCCACTTCAAATTTTTCCTCAAAGGAAGGTCAAGAGCTCAGCAATCGTTTAATATAATCAGCTAGAGGGTGATTTAGTCAGAAGAAAGTCAAATACCCAAGGGTTTTCAAGACAGAATTACATCAATTTCAAACAATGGCAAAGTGAAATTCAGTGGCAGAATTGAAAAACCTTCTTAATTTTTCTTCCCTTCTTTCCACACACTCCACACCTTTGGAGTTGTGACAAGGGCTACAAGCAAGCCTGGAAAGGGTCCATCTTTCATTTATCACAGGAAAGCCCAATTCTGTCAGTTTCTCTGGGGGTCATGCTCCCAGGAGCCCTAGCCTGGGCAGTTGATAGACGCTGACCTCAGACACTTCTCCCCTTCTCCAGAACGAGGCTAGCCTACTGCTTTCTTATTGGCTGGTCTAAGAGCGAATTGGTGAATGTGCACCATAGTGTGGGGCCTGCCTGAGGCTGATGTCAGCAACCTTCATAGGCTTAGGGTCTGAGAAAGTCTTCTATTGGTTGGAGGAAAGACCAAAGACGTCTCCATATTCAAAGCTAGGTTATTTATTTGGACTTTAGAGGCAGGGTCTCAGTCTGGAGTCCAAGGTAGCACTCCTCCAGCCTCAGTCTGCTAAGTACTATGATCACATGCATGAGCAACCAGTCGGAAAAGTTAAACTCAACCATGGAATGTATTATGGCTAGATAGTGAGGAACAGCCAGGGTGATGCTACCAGTTGGCAGGACAGAGCCACAGCACAGTGTGGCGATATGGGCATCTCACCTCTGCATGCTCCTCCCAAGACCACAAAAACCCAGACTAGTTATCGGGAGCCCAGCAAACTGCAATAGTAAAGTGATGACCCCTCCAACTGAGAGACATTCTGTGAAATTCCCAGAGCAGGGAGCCTCAGAGCTGCCCAGAGAATCCAAAACAAGAGAGCTCCGAGACAATGCCAAAGCCCAGCAAGCTTAGTAAGTTCTGGTCGAGTGGTATCCTGGATGGCGCCCTGGTGAAGAGAGTGTTGGGTGCTGGTTAAGGAATTCTGAATAAAGCAAGTGTGTCATCCAATGGCCACATCAGTATTAGATGGTGCGTAGCAAATGAGCCACACTCACCCAGAAGCTGATGCAAGTGAGAAGTGTTGTGAGAGACAGACGGCTCCCTGTTTCTGGAATTCTTCTGTGAGTCTAAAACCATTCTAAAACAGAATGTCTTTCAAACCCAGAGTGAAAACAGATGAATTTGGATGAGATGCTGCCCAGCGGCACACACGACAACAACTAATATTTGTGGGAAAGAGAAGGTATGCTGTTCTTCTCCCATGAATGAATATGTTTGATTCCCATGGCAATTTTGTGACGCAGATGTGGTCACTGGCGGTGCCTCAGAGTCCAAGAAATGGAAGCATGGAGCGATGAAGGGATTGGACCAGAGACACTGACAATAGAGCAGGCTAAGAAGGCAGTGGAGGTACTGTGCCGCTGTACACTCTGCTTCTTAGCAGGAACTAAATGCTCAGTGAGCAGCTGGATAAATCAGTCAGGGGACGGAGGCAGCGTACAGCATGGTGTGAAACCCAGGTTCAGTATGCCTAGCCTTGGTTGAAGTCATGAATAGCCACTTGTGTACTTAGAAACTTCAAAACTGGACTAAGTACGTCAGAGGCTGAGCAGAAGGTGCTTCATGGCAGTGACCCTTAAACCAAGGATGCAGACACTGGGCAGCTCGATTCCCTTGGCTTTTAGTATCAGTTGGGTTCACATTTCTACAACAAAATATCTGAGGCAACTAGCTTTCTAAAAGGAAATTCTACTCCAGGATCAAGTGGAAATAGTCAAAGTGGGTCCGAGTCAGTGGTACACCCTTAATAAAAGCACACAGAGAGAAAGAGATCATAGAAGCCACATCAAGGATGTCCTGTTAGGCTATACTTC
This sequence comes from Ondatra zibethicus, assembly GCA_004026605.1. NCBI lineage: Eukaryota > Metazoa > Chordata > Mammalia > Rodentia > Cricetidae > Ondatra > Ondatra zibethicus. The sequence continues at coordinate 193,487 of PVIU01001583.1, read as the reverse complement.
CTGGGTAGCCAAGAAGGTGGACCCTTGGGAATGTGAACTCAAAGATCTTGTACTGTTGCCTGGGTACTCTGTAGATTGCCCAGTTGGGGGACAGGGCCATGAGTGCACAGCCTATTGTGGAACCAGTTCAGAAAGAGCTGCTGAAGGGCCCCAGGCAGGTACCAGAGAGGAGGACCTTGTAAGGAGGGCACAGAGGTCTGTGTGGAGTTTACCTATGTGCCTGTGGCTCAGGCTTGGTCTGTGTCTGGAGCTAATACTCCAGAAGGCCTGCTAGCTCTGAGAGCAAACAGATTATGGGGTTGACTCTCTCGTCCCTCTGGAACAAACCCTTCCTTCCTTTAGTTTCCTAGGTCATGATGTTTTATCACAGCCACAGTAACTTATACATGGAGTATTTCCCTTCAAACTCTTTTTTTAAAAAATGATATAAATTGGGCTGGAGAGATGACTCAGCAGAAAAGAATACTTTGCTTGGGCAGAGGACCCATGTTTGGTCCCCAGAACCCATAACACATGATGGCTCACAACTATCCATAACTCTAGTTTCAGGGAATCTGCCCTCTCTTCTCTGCAGGAACCAGGCACACAGAAGGTACCCATACACATACATAGGCAAAGCACTCATACATAAGCAATAAACAGAAAATTTTTATGTTATACTCTTGATCTGTTTACATGACAGTAGGTTTCCACACAGCTTCTCATGCCTCCTTCATTTTTGCTAACTCTTAGCCCCTCATCTTCTCTCCCCATTCTCCTTCATATTTAAACACTACCACCCCCAGAATTTCCCCCTTTGCTTTCATATTACCTATATTCCACTATCCTCACCCTCTCTTAAACTGCCACCTTCCCAATGGCTTCTTTCTAATCTCTTGGCAAGGGAGGCTTCCAAGGCAATACAGAGATAATGGTTATTCCTTTTGGTTGCTTCCCAAAACTAGATGCTAAGACATTATTGCTGAAGATCCCACACAGCTTAGATGCACAATAGAGAGAAACTAAGCTAGAGTGGAGCTGGGTGCCTAGCAGCCTGCTAGCTTTCGTGGCCCCAGAAAGTGTCACACAGGCATCTGGGGGAGAAAAGGTACCAGTGTTCTCATCCATCTGTGAATTTTACAACCTTTGAGACCAGTCTGTCAGGGAAGATGTGTCTACTTCTGCAATAGTGGAGCTACTGCAAAGAGGTAACCAACCACTCACTGATTGGGTTTGAGACTGACTCCACAAGTGGGGATCAGTGACTGGGGTATAAAGGTGGTCAAAATCCCATGGCCAGAGAAGTCATAGGCCTCAGGGTGGAATAATGCTGGCATTTAGCTAAATGGCCATATTGTCAAACTGTCTATGTTTATATCCATTGTCTTAGCAAAAGCAGTGATTTCTTTCTGTTGCTGTAAACAAAAGTAACCTGGAAAGGAAAGAGCTTATTTGTCTTACAATCCCATATCATAGTCCATTACAGAGGGAGGTCAGGGCAGAAACTCAAGCATGAAGCTGGAAGCAGGAACTGAAGCAGAGACTGCGGGAAAATGCTGCTTAATGATGTTCTCCATGGCTTGATCAGTTCACTTTCTTATAAAACCAGCACCACCTCATGCTGACCTGTTTGCTATTGACAGACTCAGGGAGATGGGGAAACCACAGCCTTCCAGTTCTGCAAACCTCACCAATGGCCACATATTAAACTATATGGATTACAAAACCAAACCAAAAGTCATGAACCTGGGAAAGGACTGGTAAGGAAAGAGAGTGCTAATAGGGATGGGAGAGAAGAGAGAGGGTGCTTGTCTAATTTGAATAGCATACAGTCAGCAGTTGAGGCAAGGTCAGTTTCTTGCCCAAATGCCTAGCTTTGTCACAATGAAAGCAAACTCCATATAGAAGTTCTTTGATGCCCATTATCTTCTCTGAAGTAGATTATAGCTGCCATGAGCAAACATGTCTTATTGTCATGAAAAGTCTTATGTCACTAAAACATCTTAAATGCCATATTCAGTAGGTTTTGAAGTGTTTGAAGACCATTTATCTATCTAAAATATATTTCTGTTTGACCTTAAAAACATGCCTAACTTGACTATAAGTTTGATTGTTATAGATGTTATTGATTTGATTGTTATAGACTAACTACTGACCTGTATTTCTTTAATATTCTAAATAGCTTTCAAGGATTAAAACTTGGCATTAAATTTTAAAGTAAAATGCATAAGAAAAAGACCTTAAACAAGAAATAGAAATATATAATACAATACGAGAAAAATAACTTTAAATTTGTATCAATATTCAAAAATCTATATCAATGTAATGTATTTGAGACTAGTGATTATTCAACAGTAGACCTAACAATCCATCTTTTAACCCATCATTTCTATACTATATCCCCCCTTTTCCCTTTAGAAAGAGATCCTTGAATCTAATCTTCTTTATTTAGCTTTCTCTCTGACAATGACCATCCCCACTAAATGATGGCCTGTTTTCATTGGTGTCTGGTCCTCTTGCTCTGAAAACACACAAACATTTAAAGGTAATATACATATCTGCCTTAACACACTATGGAATGTTCAGTGTGCATAAGCCAGTTAAAGACAATTTCTTTTGTTCTATGTTTGAGTAGGTAAAAGTCATCTATCAACATTATAAGTGTGTTTGGACTGCATAACCAAACTGTACTATAAATTTCTATCTATGCCACATGAAAGATGCCTTGTAATAATAAGCCATGAGGACTCTGTAGTCAACAAGATTTATCATGTCCCATTTCTTCTCCAAGCTGTTCCCACGTAGAGGGATCAGTTTATATGTCGCCTGTCCTGTAGTCTTTCTTGGCTTCCTCCCCCAAGTTTGCAGTCAAGATACTCAGGAGGTCTTCCCCAGTTAAACCTGATCTCCTTTAACCTGGAAGGAATCCACATGCTTTTGTTTCCACAGGAAACAACATTTTCTCAACCTTTTCTCCAATGTAATATGTTTCTGACTTCTATTTTAAAGTTAAGGCATTCCTAAAGTGTATAGGTTGGTTTGATTCTGCAGTCCATTCCATAACCCAGTGTCCCTCTTCAGCTGTTGCCAGTTTATTAGCATTCAAAAACAATCAAAATTAACAAAATTAACCATATACGGTCCAAAGTCCCTGTGTTATAATATTTCCCATCCTTACGTGGCTTATCCTTTTTTATTATCACTTTATTTCTCTCTTTATAGACTTTACTTTATTATTTTAAAACCACTTATTTTTTTATGGCTGTCTGTATCCTTTTTCTTATTTTCTTAAGGCTATGCACATTGTGAAACACACTACAATCTCTTTAGAATTTTTTTCTGTCTGAGCCTGGTTTCCTGCATATCTGTAACATTTTCTGTCTGCATGAGCAAAACTTTAAACTGCCTTGCAGCTTAACTCATGGTGTGTTGGCAGCTCAAGCCTACAGGCAGCGGCTGGAAGACCAGTAACCGTACAACACGTGCTGCCTGAGAGACCATGGAACTAGAAAACCACATCTGGCTCCATATTTACATTTCAGAGCTTTTCTTTTTAAGCTTTCTTAGGTCCTATGTGGAAATATGCGCTCCCATGGTGGGTACCAAAGGTAGTTGGACCTTTTCATCAGGACTATAGGCTTCCTGATAAATAACATGGAGACTTGTTATCAACTATGCAAGCTCAGCTGATAGCTTAGGCTTATAATTAACCCATTCTTATTAATTTGCTTTCTGCCTTGTGACATTTTCCCCCTCATCTCTGTATTGCCCAGCCTACTTGCTCTGTGACTCCTGGCATATCCTCCTTCTTTCTTTCCAGAACTTTCTGTTCACAGAAGTTCAGCCTATACCTTCTGTGTAGCTATTGGCTGCTCAGCTGTTTATTAAACCAATCACAGCGACACATCTTCACAAAGGAATATTCCACAACAGCCTCCTATGGGAAAAATGCAGTCACCATTATCTGGACCACAGCTTCCCCGGTTTAAGAATATGTGAGCCATTCCCAGAATGTTCTGCTCTCAACCCATGACAGGCTTTGGGGCATCAAAGAACTTTGCTGTGATGACATTGGCCTGGAATAGAGGCCTGATGGGGGAGTTTGTCACCAGAGAGTCAGGTAGCCTGGGATACGTGTCTTCTATACTCAGTACTTCTGCTTCAGGTAGCACAGGAGGACCAGAAACTGAAGATCCTGGGAATTTTTGAATCTGTAACATTTTTTCCATGTGAGAAATACTTGCTGTCCAGAGGGAGCTGGTGTTATCCATCCTCACTTCTTTTCTAAAGGGCACCCACATTCAACACAATGTCTCCCCAAGGGTCATTTACAAAGGCATGGCCACCCCATTCTGCTATTGAAACATATGAACCACATCTCCAATTTTCTGAATCCCTCTTTGCTTGTTTGTAGCAATGGAGATCAAATCCAGACCTTTGAGTACTAAGTAAAAAGCTCAGTGACTGAGCTACAACCATAGCCCTCTGTTTTCCTGTATCTAAATCTCTAGGGCATTGTTGACCCCAGAGAACCACAACTTCCAAGGTTAGCCAAGCCCAAGAGATACTGAAACTCCCCGTGAAGCTCACCTTCATCTACAAACCCACAAGCCCGGAGTCCACACCCAGATGACTCCTTCATTAAGGCTCTCACACCCAGACCACGAACCACCTTTTCCAACTGCCGAGGGAACCCCAGCATTTTTCAAGCAGGCACATCAAAAGCCTGTTCATCTTGCATCTCCTGATACTTATCCGAGAAGATGCATTAAGGGCTCTTGATTACTGCCTCCCCTTCTCTGGCTCCTGATGGCCCTGTTGCTTCCCCCACATAGTTCCAATGATGTGGAATACAGCATCCATAAGTGACAAGCTATATTCAGTTACTGTCTTCTGGTTTGCTGGACTTGTAGCATTTCTATGAATACCCAGAGATGCTAGTGCCCACACCAGTCAGGCATTTGCTCCCATGTCTATACAGCTCACAAGTCATGTGGGTCTCTATGGGGTGCTTCAGGGTTTTGAGTCAGGTGTCTGCTTGGCCTGTCCACCCGAAGCCTGTACAGTCATGTTCGGCCATGGTTTTGACTACCAGACAGGAGTGTAATCTTCGTAGCAGGCACTTAAATATCAGTAAGCTCTGGGGTAGGAGAAGGTTACTTCAAGTCCTGTGCTAGATCCTCCCCCCAATCTATGCTGTCCTGTGCTCTGTTAGGGGGAGATGAATGGGGGCTACAATCCTGGACTCAAGTCTTTGCCCCTCCAAGGCTCAGGCTCCTGCCATGAATAATATCCCCACTCTCCGTCTTTCTTCCCCCTTAAGTTGCTTCTTATAAAGTGTTTGGAAATCATGTATGAAATTGGTACTGAGAAGTAGAATCATTATTCCATTAAGCCTGAATGAACCCTTGGTTTACAGGGCTCTGGAATGAGGAAGGCATGTGGAGGGGCTGGGGAAGTCCTAGAATGTTACAATCAAGCATTCTGCTGGGGGAACTGAAAACCAGAATGCTGTCCAAAGGCGGACTGTAAAGTGTATTTAAGGAGCTTCAGAAAGGAACAAGGTATCTGTCAGAAATTAAATTAGAAACCATTCGTGCCATGTTCTCACAAGAAGTCTGGATGCGTTCTGTGTCCTGGACACTTGTGTGAAGCTGAATTCAAAAGTTATGGGCCAGGTTGTTTGGTAGAGGAAGTTTCGAGGGAGCCAGGTCACTGTATTTAGTGAATTTTATAATGGAATTTCAAAGCAGAAAAATATGAAAATGTTCAGTTTAATGGAGAAAGGAGTGTGAATTCGGCTAATGTCAAAGAAAGATGGTGGTGGGGGAGTGCAGGGAGGAAAAATTGCCCCTTGCTGGTAGACACTGGCGCTAGTAAAGGCAAGGATGCACTTTACAAGAGAACAACTGGGGAAATGCCTCGAGGGAAAGACTCCACCCATCAAAGGCTCCAACTTGCACAAATGCAAATTAATTTGAAATGAGAGATCCCTAGCTTGAGGATGCTGCAATGAGGAGCAGGGTAAAGCTACCTGAGGTACCTGAGGGCCCATTTCGCTTGATGCTGTGAAGATGAAGCTTAAGATAGAGCCAAGAGTCCCAGATACTGGAGATGTAGAAACATGGGATCTTCACCAAGGAAAACAAGTAGAGCTGTCCCAAGAGAGACGCCATATGTGCTGCAGAGACATGGAGCTGAAGAGACAGGGATCCCTACATTTGTTGAGGCACAGGCGATATTCCAAAGAAGACCCCTAGATACTGAACATCGTGCTAGCTGTGTGCCCTGCTAGGTTGTAGCCCCATTTTAGCCTGAGCTCTCCTCATTTTTCTCCCTTTGTAAAACTTCATTGTTATTATTTTTAATTATGTAGAGGCGTGAGTGTGTGTCTGTACATGGGTGTGTGCATGAGCCTTTGGAGGCCCGAGATGTCAACATCTGCCCAGGAACTAGAGCTACAGTACTGTGCGTCTCCTGATGCGCATCCTGAGAACCAACCTCTGCGGAGGACAAGGCTGTGGATCAGCCAGATGGAGTGGGCGCCTTGGATTTGACAGCCAGCTTCAGGCTTAGGAGCAGCTTTTGTGTCTGACAGTCTGCAGCACATTTTGGAGGAATGCCAAAAGGGCTGTCTGGGCACTTCAGTAGAACCCTGCCTCTCTGCAGAGTGAAACCCTTGATGGGGAAAGGGGCCGGCAGAAGTGGCCCTGGGCCCAGTCAGTCTTAATTGTCTCCCCCTGTTTCTTTTACTAGTTACATACTTCCATGGTGGGAGGGGAGGAATCCGAGGGGGATGTTCACTTTCCCTTTTTGTGATGCTCCTTGGTCCCACTCCTTCCCTCTGGGGCTCACAGTGTCCTGGTGTGTGAAATGAGTACTTAGATGATTTCATTCAACACCTTCTTTCATCTTCCTTCACACTTAACATTGCTCCAGGCCCATTAATTCTTTAACTACCCTCATGAGGTAGGAGCCATTATTCTCCCAATCTCGTGGATGGGGAACCTGAAACAGAAAATACAGACATGTTCTCAGGGTCACGTGCCCAGAGAAAGGCAGAGCAGTAGCCAGTGCTCATCTTTGCAAGTGTCTCTACATCTTCATTTAAACAAGCTCGAATTAGAAAAGGAAACTCGGGTCTTCTTGATTTCCTAGGCCTCAGCCCCCTCACTATGAGCAGGAGACTCACTCACAGTTGCTCTGGGATGGTAGGACAGGACCCACGGACTCCTCCTCAATCACCAGCATCGCCCCTTTCATCTTTACTCTTCAGAGGAAGGATTCACAACAGGATTGCACCCATTATCCTGTGACTCTGGTTGAACTCTGCACACAAGTTCAGGGCAGGGAGAAGGAAGACGGGAAGGGTCTGAGCCTGCCCTTGGGTGAGAAGAACCCCGAAACAGGACAATAGTTCTCTGAGTCACAGTGCACAAAGTGCACAGAAGTTAGGGTCGTGGGCCAAAGGAACTGGGTAGCATGCTCAGGGTCCCAGGAAGCTGACTCTCTGGGGAGGGAACCTGGGTGGTCCTCGGTGCTGGGATTATCATATACTATGTAAAACCTCCATGAACACAATAACTGTTTGAGTCTGGCTCTTCAAGCCTTGGCACAGAGTAGTGCCTGCACCTACAGAGTACTGAGTAGTGTGGAAGGGTTTGGAAGGCAGAAGAGCTGCCAGTTTAGTGTTGGCTCTCAGGGTCCTAGATTCTCTAGAGCTTCACAAAATGGCAATCCAGCGTTGAGGCTGGGCCAGCCTATGCTGGGCCCAAGGAGGATGACCAGTGTCCACCTCTATTAAATGCGTATTTTTCCACTTTCTTCCTCACCATTGTCTCATAGACTATAAGTACAAAGGGCACATTTGTGTGTTTGTGTGTGTGTACTAGAAACTAAGAATATCACCAAAGAAGACAGAGTGGGCAGGGGTGGTAGGAAGTTGATGGACTATCAACGATAGTGAGTCCATTTCTAGATGTGACTTAGAATCACAGAAGAAAGGCTCTTGGGAAAAGACTATGAATTGGGCAGTTTGGGATAGAAGGCAATCCTAGAAAACTGTGACATTGTGTGTTGTACATACAACTTGCATGGTAACCCCAGCACTCTCTAAGCATTTTGGTTAAGTTTGGTTAACTGCCTTTAAGGCATTGCTGTTGGTTCCCAGAATGAACTCATGGGGGCCCATGAGCTGAGGCTGTCCAGGAATAACACTGGTGCCTGACATCACAAACACATGTGCTCCCTACAATGGAAGAATATCAAATAGCTGCTTGTACTCAGAGAAATTCTAACAGGTGTCTCACGCTTTCTCGTGCGTGTTTGCGGTTGCTGAGGGCATTTCCCTAACGAAGCAGCGTTGCGCTATCACAGTATCTTTGCTTACAAATAAATATGGTCTCAAAGCTCTTCTTCTGTTGCACAATCAGAGTTACTCAACCCTGGGACCTGTTACTGTCAGAGTCTTCCCTGGGATGTTGTAAGCTTTGCTTGGCACGTACTGATGGCCTTCCCAAAGGAGCCTTGGGGCATTTAAGACTAACTCACCCATTAGGCTTTGCAGAAGTAGGTGTGAACATGAAAATTGGAGCTGTCAATCAAACTGAGAGAGATTACCTCAGGTAAGGCTAATGGGTGGGGCCCAAGAGATATTCATGTGCTTTGATGCCAAGGGCTCAAACTGAAGGTTCCCACCCACAGAAAACCAGGACCCACCCATCTAGGCTCAGTGTCTAACTGATACAATGCTGTCTTTGATTATGGTGTTTCAAATGCCTGCTTCTTCAAAGCAAAACAAACAGCTCAAGACCAAGGGGATTTTAATATTTCAGAGACAAGTTGCCTCATAACTTAAATAAAAGTATCCATTATTTAAGGTTAGCCATTACTTGACTGGATTGTGGCTGGGTTTATCTGGGCTTTCTTCCAAGTGGTTGTCATCATGGTACGATTTTGACATTTGAGTTTAACCAAAAATTTGGGGAGGGGACATGATATTCCTCACATCTTTTTTTTAAAACATAAAATTTCTTTTTATTCTTAATTAAAGAATAAAGAAGATGCATCCTTTAGGTATAAGTAATTTTTAGCATTACTTATGTATTAAAAAGACATTGTTAGACTTTCTCTATAATACAAAGCATCAGTGATGTGCTCAGTCTTGAGGAAAAGGAATTATAATCCAAGAATTTTATACTGACCTCAATTATCACACACACACACACACACACACACACACACACACACACACACACACACACACACACATTGCAGGAATACTAGAGTCAAACAAACCAAAAACACTGTATTGATATTAAATCCTTCATGTAGGAAACACAAACAGAACTATTTAAAAATTGCATCTGAAAATTCAAGATCAGGAAAAGCAATACTATAAAATAATTAACAGTGTCCTGTGAAGCTAATCAATCACAGAACATCTAATAAACAATTTTTCTAGGTGTCTTGTTATGGTTGGAGTATTAAAATTAAAAAGAAATCTTTATTTATTGTTACTGCATGCAAGTGTAGGCATGGGTGCTACTGCATGTGTGTGGACCCTGAATGACAATGTTGTGACATCTGCTGCCTGTTCCCTCTTTACATCTTTATGTGGCTTCTGTCACCAGCTTGTGATGTCAGGGCTTTGCCAGCTAAGCCATCTTAATGGCCCCTATAGTTATTTTGTTTGTTTGTTTTTAGATTGGGTTTCTCTGTGTATCCCTGGTTGTCCTGGAACAGAACAGGCTGTCCTCCCAGAGAGTCTCCGCCTTCTGCCTCCCGAGTGCTGGGATTAAAGGCATGTGCCACCACTGCCCAGTGCTTAGATTTTTTTAAAATTAATTTTTAAAATCAACATAAAAATAATGTAATTCCTTATGACATTTCATAGATGCATATCTTTATATTTTGCTCATATATATATCCAAGATTATCTTCTCTTGTTCTTATCTCTTGCTTATTGTTTCCCACATATACGTATATATACATACACACATATATATGTAAATATGTATGTTATATCTGTATCTTCTGCCTGTTGCTATCTAGTTTTCCCCAGCACAATCTAATGCACACACACATGCACATACATGCACACATATGTACATACACTCACACACAGGCACATACACATGTGAGAAAAAGTATACAAACTTGTATTTTAGTTTGGCTTGTTTTGTTTAGTAGGATAATCTCCAACTTCATCTTCCTGAAAATGACATCATTTCTTTCTCTTTTATTATGGCTGAATAGAACTCTGCTGTGGCTATGCACGACTTTTCTGTATCTATTCATCTGTTGGTTGACATGGTAAGCCGAGTCCATAGCTACCGTGAGTAGTGCAACCATACTCGTGGAGGCACGGAGATCTCTGTGCCGTCCTTCTGTAGAGACCCACAAATCATACAGCTTGACCACATGGTAGCTTTATTTTCTACTTTTCGGAAGAACCTTTGTACTGGTTCTACAGTGGCTCGGCTGGTTTACAGTCTCACCAGCAGTGTCTATGGCCCTTTCCCACACATAATCACCAGTACTTGTCATTGTTTTTCTGTGACAGCCATTCTGAAAGGGGTGAGATGGGATCTCAAACAGTTTTAATTTGCCTATCTCTGATGACTAAGGATAGTGAACATGTTTTTCATATATTCATTGGTCGTTATTGGCCTTCTAATTCATTGATTGAGTGGTTGGGTATTTAACTTTTGAAATTCACAAAGGAGTCTAGACCCTAACTCCATCAGATGTGCGGCTCTGAGACTCCCCCCTGCAGGCTCTTTTCACTTGGCCGACGCTTTCTGTGCTGTGTAGAAACTTCTGTATTTGCGCAATGCTGTTTGTCATTTCTTGTTATTCTTTCCTGTGCTGTTGCAGTCCTCTTCAGAAAATCCTTGCTTACGCCTCTATCTTTGAGTGTCTTCCTCCTTTGCTCTAGAAGTTCCAACCTGAAGTATTTGGCTTGTTTTGAACTGATACTTTTCAGAGTGAGAGAAAAACTTCTAGCTTTCTTTTTCTGCACATGGTGCACTGGATGACTCTCCGTCCTCTGCCTTTCATTATTACTTCTCTAATTGAGGACCTGACGCTGAGCCTAGCCTGTTAGGATGAACAGGATGCTGGCTTTGGCTCTAAGAATGCTGGAGTAGTCACTTGTCACCACACAGTGAACAGGGATGCGAGCTTCTTTTCGCCATGGCTTGCTGGTCTACCCTGTGGTTGAAAGCATCTACTTCCCTCCCCTGTCTGGTGACTGAAACTGTTCTCAGAGCTTTGTTCCCACAGGATGGTTCTTCCTTAAGAGGACAGTTTTGTTCGTTCTGATGCTCCCCCATCTTTCAAGCTTTGGGCCAGAGCCTGTAACCCACAGTGACTGAATGATGTATACATCTCCCCTCATTCTTTTTTATGGCAAAATCCTTGAATTTTTGATAATGTTAAAATTCTCCATTTTACTTTTCAAAGCAAATGAAAAGCATAAAAGTGGTGCCCACTCAATGAGGTTGGTGCCAGGACCGCCATGGTTTTAGGCTCTGAGAGCACTTGTGCAGCTCTCCTTGCTGGCATACAGCACACTGCAGGTGCAGCGCTTTTCATGTCACGGTCACCAGGACTGCTCCAAACCAGCTTCCTGTCTTAGACTGCCCTGTGAGATCACAGCCCCAGAGACACAGTCAACAGACAGAAGTGTTGTTAGTAATTGATAGCTTTCAAAGAAATGCAAGTTGGGAACTCAAGGTCTTTTAAATTTTATTAAATTAGCAAAAACAAACAAAACAAAAAAACCAAAGCACAGAACACCTTAACCTGTGATGATGTGATGAAACCAGCACATTGACATACTGCCCTTGGCATTCACTCATTCAGTCACGCATTCATAGTCTCAAAAAATATATTCAAGATAAACCAATGAGCTCTGAAGCCACACTCACACTGGCTCCTCCTACTGTCTCTGTTGCTTCTCAACCAAGTAAGACTGGCTTGGTTTTGCTCTGCTCATCTCTAACCCAGGCTCAGAGTCAAGCCCTTTCCCCCTCTTTCCTCACACCCATCACTGCGCTCTAATTCGACCTATTGTCTCAAAAATCTTCCCTTCAGTTTCTTACTTCCTCACGGAAGAGCTTCCTGTGGCTTCCTGGCTGCTTTACTCTTAAAGCTCAGAGTCCCTGTTTCCCAGAGCATCTTTAATAAGTCCCCCCACCCAGAGATGGGGTTTCTCTGTGTCACAGCCCTAACCGTCCTGGAACTAGCTCTTGTAGACCACGCTGGCCTTGAACTCACAGAGATCTGCCTGCCTCTACCTACCAAGTGCTGGGATTAAAGGTGTGTGCCATTACTGCCAGGCTTAAAAAAATGTGTACCCCAGACTGAGCTCGAACTCGTGATCCTCCTGCCTCTGCCTCCTTCAGCAAATTCTACCGCATTTGCTACCACAACTGGTTGAAGTCTTTTCAGTTCATCTGCCTGCTGTCCAGCAAAGTGCTCTAGTCAGCTGCTAAAGAGAGAACACCTCCCCTGCTTTCTATTCTCCCATCAGAGTCTCACCGTGTAGCCTAGGTTAGTTTCAAACTCACAATCCTCCCTAAAGCCAAGATTACAGGCATACACGTTCAAGCCTAACTGAATTCTGTGTTACTTTTGATTGACACAAACCACTTGGGTATATTTGAGAGGTACAGACAGATTTTTCAAGTTTGTTTTTAACTGATAGATAGATGTCGTATCTGTTAATAAGGTACCATCGCATCAATGTAATGTTTGAGTCATGCATGCACTATAATGATCAACTTGGGGTAATTAGCATACCCATTCCCCCAAATCCTTATCAGCTCTTTATGAGAAGACTTTCCACAGGCTCTTCTATATTCTGATGCATTCATCATTAGCTGTGTTCTCTCTGCTGTGCTTCAGATCACCGGAACTTATTCTTACTATCTAATTGACGTATTATATGCATCAATCAGCTTTATCCTGTGACCACTGCCCTCTTCTCCCCTGAGTCTCTGGTAACTATTACTCAACTCTCAAATGGTATGGCATTCTTTTTAGATGCCATATCTGAGTGGATGCAATAATGTGGGATGTGCTTTTGCCTGACTTGTTTCACTCGATGGCGTCTGTTGCCCTTTCCAAATCTCCCCCAAATACTTACCTTCCAATCCTCCAGAAGCTTTGAGTTCTAGCCATTCCTCCTGGCCTGTCCTTAGAGTTCCCAATGTCTGTGCCACATCCTTTGATACTGCCTTCATCCGTTCCTTCCCTAGACATTAATAAATGAGCCTTCAGGAGAGGAGGAGGATTCTTCTAAGCCCTTGGTGAGGTTTGTGTTCCATTATTCTCCAGTTTCCCAGTGTCTAGCACTTCCTGGTTAACTAGCCTTTAAAGTCTTGTAACAAGTGTAACTTACATAGTCAGCTACTTGTTGGATTATAAAAAGACAATAAAACCAAAGAGGAAAGCAATCAACCATTAAGTATCAAAGAAGAGATACAATATCAAAGAATCCTTGGACATGTGACTGTGAAACCTAAGAAAGCAGTCAACAAAAATAAATCACTTCCTTCATTGTACTGGTTCAGTCCCTTCTAATGTAGCCTGGCGCCACTGATAATCAAAACAATCAGATAAGTTTTAAAGCTGGGAGGGTAAACTACCGAAATCTTAATGTTAAATTTCCACAGACCATTTCATTTTATGATACTTAGGCACTGGGGTATTATCAATTGATTGAACAAATAGTGAGTGGGATGATTTGTCAACACACAGCCTGCAAACATTCACTGGCCCTGCGATCAATACTAGTTAGCTAATGAGCAGACACCACCAGAGTGTGCCAGCAATCTGTTAACTGGCTTTGCTTTAGGCGCAGTAAGCAGGCTTTACTGTGCAGCTTTTGGGTTTTATTCTAAAATGGGAACTTGTAATTATATATGAGAAATAACTGGCAGAAAGTGGGCAAGTGGGCAGGGTAGACATATCACTCCTGTGCCACGCTGTTTTGAAAGAGGTGGTTTTCCTCTACTACAAAATTTATACTTTTTAAAATTGGAGAAACCTCAGAGAAGAAACTAGATCTCTATTCTGGTAGTGGTTCAGTTTGTTCTGTGGCCTGTTTAGATTTGGCAGTGGTCTTTAGTGTCTGTATTTCTTGAAAAGATCTTTGCTTTTCTCCCTCACCCATCTACTACCAAATACATGCATATATTTATAAAAATGTTATGTTTATAAAATTAATTTTATTCTTTGAAGACTCTATAGAGATTACTTAATAATATTGTGTAGATCTTAATGAGATTAAAATTATCTACTTTCCAATGATGTCTCTAGACTTGCAAATCAATGTCATCAAGTTATACCTTTATTAATAGATGATTTTCCCCATTGTATTAAGTATCAAAAATCATAATAATTATTCTTAGCTATGGTATAATGCTATCCTGTGTGGAAATAAATATCTTACTTTTAACATTCCCTTCATAGACTTCTACATGGTTTCTGATGATTGCCTAAGAAAATGTCTGGGGTAACCTTTCTGACTGTGTTTCCTATCATTGTTTATAACAAATCCTAGAAGTCAATTTGTGGGAGATTCTTGATGCCTTAGAAAATTTGCTTTTAAGAAACATGTACCAGTTTCCTGGCTGAAAGAACTTTCGAGGGTTCCAGGCCAATGTGGTTTCAGTGACCTTTGTTCTGTCCTCGATAAAAGTGCATGAAGCTTCCATCATCTTCCGCATGTGCTTTCTTCTCCTGTGGTGACAACTGCCACTGTGAAGTTATTCTATATCAGTTATATTTCCTGACATCCATTCTTTTCCTCAGATACCTTTATATACCAGGGCCACCGCTGATCCCAGGAGAGCCATCCTTGCCTTAAAACTGTTTTGTTTCTACCCAGCATATTGGCCTTGCTATATCTACATTTTTATCTGTAAAGGATTGTGTGTATGTGTGTGTGTGTAAATGTGCACACATATGCCTACATGAGTTTATGTATACCATTTATGTGCAGGTGCCCAAGAAGAGGGTATTGAATCTCCTGGAAACAGGGTTACAGGTGTTGTGAGCCACCTGATGGGGTGCTAGAAACTGAACCTGGGTCCTCTGAAGGAGCATAAGGACTCTTAACTCCTGAGCCAACTCTCCAGCTCTGATATTTACTTTTCCACATCAGAAACATAGGGCCATCTTTGACAACTCCCTTTTAGCCTTTCCATAGTCTACTAACGTACTGTCTTGTGCACTTTGCCCTTCTCCAAATCTAGATTGCTTGAATTCTTACCTTCTTAACTGACTTTTCCATGACTAATCTTTCTACCTTCTAATTTTTTCCTCCTCAGGATTCTACAAGACTCTTTGAGGAATAGATACAACTACAAATTTCCTTGTTTCAGTGCTCACTTCTGGGAGACTTGTGGCCACAGCCTTTCAATGGTACATCAACCCAGGTTCTTAATGGGCAGCAGCTTGTTTGTGTACACTGCATCCCTTCCCTGCCTTTGATTCGGCCTTCTCCTTGCCTCTGGGTGGAACTTCCTTCATCTTTCTCCCACTGACTCATCTTTTATACTCAGGTCAAACATCACTTCCTTCTACCACTGACTTCATTCCTTAGACATGAAGAGCATCTCACTAGATTTCCTTTTTGTTGTGGTGCCCTCCCAGACTGCAATGTCTCCAATTTTGAGATTTTTGAGGTTAGAAACTATGACTAGATCATCTTGTGTTGTGTCTCTAGAACCCACCAAAAGATGATACTGCCAATTCCCAGCATGTATATGGGCTGCTATTATTTTCTGTGTGCTGTTCTGTTGAATTGCTTTTGGCCTATACAGTATTTCATTGTCTTACCTGGCATATGCTAATATGAATTTGAATTCATGTACAGTCCCATTCTTCCAGGGTTCGGATCCCGGTCGTGTCCCGCTGGTCGGGACAAAGGACCATCCTGTGACACACTCAAAGCTTAATCCTGGATCAGCTGGCTGTGATTTTGCTGTCATGGAGCAGCTTCTTCATTCCCTTTTCTTTTGGAACATAGCCGTTGTTTTCTAGAATGCACACATGACTAAAACCATCTTAGTGATGGTTCTGAATCAGAAAAGCCCAACTTGGAATAGTCACCTAGCCGGAGCATTTTCTTCTCACCAGCTGTAGCAGGCATCTCATGTCAAAGTGTGGCTTCAGGTACAGAGTTGCTAATGTTTTATCCACTCTAATTCTAGAGGAACACATCAATGACTTCCTGGCTACTAATATCCTTCTGTAGATTAATACTCCAAATATGTGCACATACCTAACCAGATGACTAAACAAGCAATCTCTTTATTTGTTAATTACTGTTGAGGGTTAATGTTATTTACACAATGAAGTCAGTATAATCTCTATTGCTCATTAACTGAGATGTTCTGGGCTCAACTCTGTTTTATTTTCCAATTAGATTCTATTGCTTTTCCTTATTGACTCTTGAGAAAGAGTTGTGGAAGCAAACTTAATAGCTCTGAAAATGTCAGAACAATTTATATTACAGGAAAGGTCCTGTAATACATAAATGTAAACAGGAATAGTGTTCAGTCATTGGAAAACACCAGATTATTTATTATTATACACCTGAACTTGATCTTACCTTTTTTTTTTTTTAGAGTGACTTAGACATTGTAGGTCTGATGAATGCTTCTTTCTAATATTCATTTTACTGCCTGGGTGACTCAAAGGCATTCAAGGCTTTGACGAGACTTATTCATGTGGGATAAGTGGGCAAGAAAGCCCTCCAAAGGGTGGGATGGTACACTTCCAGGGACTCTCACAGCCTGGAGCTGCCTGGACAGAAGATCTGTTCCAGGAATATCCTTGAACTTCTGCCTTCACCCCTCTGGTCAGCTAAGCAATGACTTCCAGAGATGTCCATGTCCTGATCCTTGGAACCTGTGTCCATGCCATCTTAAATGACAAGGAGCTTTTGTAGGTATGGCTAAAGATTTTACAGTGGTGAGATGCTCCTAAAGGCATGATCCTAACCACTGGGTCCTCATCAAGTTAAGCAGGAGGACCCCTGACAGAAGATGTGCCTAAAGCAGATGAAAAAGCAGACCAGCATGCTCAAGGGGTGTGGATGGCTTCTAGCAGAAAAGGCAAAGAAATGGATTTTTTTTTTCCCCAGGACCCTTGAACATTGGCTGACTTCTGAATTTTAACCCAGTTAGAGCTATATTGAACACCTGGTCCCTGGAACTGATAGGTGATATAACTGCAGTGTTTCAGTTATCCGTTTGTGCTTACTCAATAGAACAGTAACAGGAAACCTATGCAGGGTTGGAAGGTGGACCCGGTGACACAAGGTTTGGAAATGGACAGAAGAGACAGACAGAGATACCTCTGGGTACCAGGAGCTGCCAATCCAGTGCCTTGGATGGAGAGGATGATGAGAAGGGTGAGGGTTTTACTTCCAGGGGGGCATGTTTCATAACCTGAATCACAACTTCTGAGGAACTCAGTGCTCCAAGCATGCCCAAGTGAACATGTATAATCTGCCTACCTTAGTGTCTGTATTAAGATTCCCTGGGGGAGCAGAGCCCACAGAGTGAATGAATATTTAAGGGGTTTACTAAACAGGCTTCTGTGACATAGTCGGGGTTGTTTAACAAAGGCTATCTCTCACCAGAGAGGCTGAGAACCTGGACTTTGACTATGTTAAAAGCCCAAAATTCTGGTTATTCTATAAGCCCTCACAGCAGCAGGGCAGGCAAACTTTACAGAACAGTGAGAGCAAGCAGGCAAAGACCGAAGCTGTCCTTCTCCCATACCCCTTCATCAGGGTAGGATACTACCTGATGGTGCTGCCCACATGTAGGTGCCGGCCTTCCCACTCCAAGTAATGTGCTCAAGAAAG
Source organism: Ondatra zibethicus (assembly GCA_004026605.1). Classification (NCBI taxonomy): domain Eukaryota; kingdom Metazoa; phylum Chordata; class Mammalia; order Rodentia; family Cricetidae; genus Ondatra; species Ondatra zibethicus. The sequence continues at coordinate 175,618 of PVIU01001583.1, read as the reverse complement.
TTCCCTGAAGGAACACCCAATAACTCGCTGTTTACTTGATTCCAGATCCTTATGGCAACCAAGATTCACCATCACCATGTGCTTATCAACCTGCCATTAAGAGTAGGCAAGCCCCAGTAGCACAGACACTGAGAGCAACAATTAACAAATGGGACCTCCTGAAACTGAAAAGCTTTTGTAAAGCAAAGGACACGCTCAACAAGACAAAACAGCAGCCTACAGAATAGGAAAAGATTTTCACCAACTCCACATCAGACAGAAGACAGAAGGATGATCTCCAAAATATACAAAGAGCTCAAGTCATCAAAAGAACACATAATCCAATAAAAACATGGAGTACACACCTAAACAGATAACTTTCAACAGAGGAATCTAAAATGGCTGAAAGACACTTAAGAAAATGCTCAATGTCCTTAGCCATCAGAGAAATGCAAATCAAAACAACTCTGAGATTCCATCTTACACCTGTAAGAATGACCAAGATAAAAAACATGATGACAACTTATGCTGGAGAGGTTGTGGGGTAAAGGGAACACTTCTGCATTGCTGGTGGGAGTGCAAGCTGGTACATCTCCTTTGGATATCAGTATGACGATATCTCAGAAAATTAAGAAACAACCTTCCTCAAGACCCAGTAATACCACTTTTGGGTATATACCCAAAGGATGTTCAATAGTACCACAAGGACATATGCTCAACTATGTTCATAGCATCATTATTTGTCATAGCCAGAACCTGGAAACAACCTAAATGCCCCTTGACCAAAGACTGGATAAGGAAAATGTGGTACATTTACACGATAGAGTACTACACAGCAGAAAAAAATAATGATATTTTGAAATTTGCAGGCAAATGGATGGATCTAGAAAACATCATATTGAGTGAGATATCCCAGACCCAGAAGGACAAATATATGTACTCACTCATAAGTGGGTTTTAGACATAAAACAAAGAAGACCAGCCCACCAATCACAATCCCAGAGAACCTAGACAACAATGAGTACCTTAAGTTAGACATACGTAGATCTAATCTACATGGGAAGTAGAAAAAGACAGTATCTCCTGAGTAAATTGGGAGCATGAGGACCATGGGAGAGGGTTGAAGGGGAGGGGAAAGGAAGGGAGGAGAGCAGAGAAAAATATATAGCTCAATAAAATCAACAAAAATATTAAACATAAGGAAAAGAGTAGACGAGTATGCTGAAGTGGTAGAATTAAGTTTGCCTGGCCTTTTACTAGGGCAATTGGTTTCCTTGAAAGAGCTACTTTAACTCTTGGGAGGATTTTGGTTAGGTGGGGATGATAACAGTTGCCTTTATTAAGGCTTTATTATCCACCGTTCATATATCTACCAAGTCAAAGGAGATGAAAGGAGAAGAGAGATGGATCCTTAGTTGCTGCTACATCTAAATATCATTCTCCTGTCCACCCCAACCCCTTGTATGACACAAGACATAGAGTTCCTGATTCTTGCTTCTGAGGCCATTTGGGCTGGAGCAGTTGCACAGCTCTGTAGCCATGGTCCAGGTAACAAACTCGTCCACGAAGAGCCCTCTTTTTGAATGTGAGACCTGATAACCTGATGTCTACCAGCACAGCTGACCTACCAAGAGACCTGCTTGCATTTCGTGGATAGTACATAGTAGTGAGATCCTGTTTCCCCAACAGCTAACAGAAGAAGTCATAAACATCTCCCAGAATTCCTCCAAGACCCTGGTTTTACATTATCTGAGACACCAACTTACCAAACAGTAATAATTAGGGTGAATATTCTAACAAAAACCAACTGATTTGACTGATTTTCAGAATTTTTATGTTGTTTTGATTTAGTATATACTATTATGGTATGGATAAGGACTTAAAAGGCTGTTACCCAATGTGCAACACTGTAGGAATGGGGCGGAACGTTTGAGGGGGCTGGATCTGGTGGGATTTTTCAGAGCAGTGGCAGCAAGATCTTAAGGGGTATTATAGATTTGAAAACTTGCCTCTTGCTTCCAAGTCAGGAGGTTCATGGTTTGCTCTGTGTGGCGCTCAGCCTTGTTATACTATCCCAGTACCAGCGGAAATGTTGTGGATCAATTCACCACCAACCGGAAACTTCAAAATCATGAGCACAAATAAAACTTTCCTCTCATTCAGTTGGTTATCTCTGGTGTTTGTTATAGTGACAGATAAGTGTTGTACTATGGAATGGAAGATAACTTTTTAAGGTATATTGAGTTAAGTAATCAATAACAGTTAATTCCATTTATTGTTTAATATATTTACATGACAGATAACATTCTTAATGTTTGACATATGCCGTCTTATCTAGTATGCCTAATTTCTCTGTGACATTTCTACTTTTGGGTTGCAAAGCTGAGGGTCAAATCATATTAAAGAGGTAGGATTCGAACCTAAGTCATCTCCACTGTCACAGTGCTTGTCAGCAGTGGGTCATTTGTTCTTTGACATCCAGAGGTTTGGAGTTTTATGCATCTGAACTAATAATTTCTTCTGTTGACCTGCTGCTTAGGATGCTAAGTGGTCATATGGTGGACTGGAGGGTTTTTTTGTTTGTTTTGTTTTTTTCCCCTTCTAGATTCAGTGATCTTGGAAGCACAGACATTTACAATGTGTGAAACTAGCTAAGAACTCTAAGCCCAGACTCCCAAAACATTTATAACCTTTGTAACATGTCCAGTGGATTCAGGGCAGTTTTCCATTAGAGTGTGTGTGAAGAAGAGCCAGCCTGTCTTCATGGACGCTGGGTCTACATCCTAAAAAGTCTAAAGCCCATGAAGTCACTCCTCAAATAAGTTGTTCCTAAAACCCAGGGGTGACCTTACCTTTCTCTGATCCCTTAGCCACTGCTCTGTATGCGGATGCCCAGGAATCAAGTCTTCCAGTCAACCCCTTAGGATGATTAATAACACATGTCCTAGAGAACCCATTTCTCTCTGCATGTGCCTTCTTTATGTTCATACGGTGCTATTTCTATTCTAGTACTCATAGGCTGTTTTCCTGCTTGAACAAACTCACCAGTGATCTTGTCCCTGGCTCTTTATTCTTCTGTATTTTCTCACATCCTCTCATCTCTCCGTTAACCTTCCCACCTGTACTGAGACAGCACAGCGAGGCTGGAGGCCACACAGAGCAAAGCACATAGCTCCTGACTTGGAAGCAAGAGGCAAATTTTCTTTCTCTAGCTTTTCAGGCTGGCTTAAGAACTCAGTGCCACTATTTCTTGTGAAACCGTATCCTTACTGCAAAATATCAAAAACTCACCCCTCCAAAGTTACTTCATCTTCTAAATGGGATCTGCTCACAAATACAAAGTGAAACTCTTTGAAAAAGCTTGGCTGAGTACACTTTAATTGATAGTAATAAGAATAAATTAAGGGGGAATTAATTCATAATCGTGGTTTACAAGGAACAGGTAGTAGAAAGTTTGAGAGAGTATTTATACTTAAGTTTATGTGATACATAACAGACAGTACATCTTAATACTCTACTATTATAATATAAAAGTACATGATTATATATCTGTCTTTATGTTCTTAGAGACTGGTAATTGGCAGAGGTTTAAAAATAAAATTAGCTTCTTAGCATCAAGGCGTAATTAGTTGTGAAATTCTTCTATCAAATCATTAAGGCATGAACACATGTAATGGCTTGTAAAAGCAATTTATTCTTGTTTGTTTAGATGCTGGTCAGTCCCTCTTCTTTTCTCATCTGGTTCCCAGTTTAGCTTCAAACAGCAAGTGTTCGTTGAACTGCAGGGACGCTGGGTCTTCGTCAGTGGCAGGATACAAACACTGGAAGGCTGTATTTCCAAATATCTACTCCTTCCATATGCCTAGAGGGCCCACCTCTCTCTCTCTCACCCTCTCTCTCTCTCTCTCTTTGTGTGTGTGTGTGTGTGTGTGTGTGTGTGTGTTCTTTATTCTCATATGGTGCTATTTTTTTTTCTAGAGCTAATGGGTTGTTTTCCTGCTTGAACAAACTCACCAGTGATCTTGTCACTGACTTTATATTCTCCTTTTATTTTCACATCTCTGACTATTTTGTCATCTGTCCTTTAACTTCTTTTCCTCCATGGAACACAACATTTCAAGACTGTGCTCCGTTCTCCCAGACAGCATTAAATGAAAGCAGATCAAGAAGGGGAAAGCTAGGATCATTTCAGTAAATATGATAGCTAAAAAAAATTAATAGCAAGCACAAGACATCCCCCGGTTTGTTAAAAAGCTTTTTCCTGAGAGGATATGCTTTACTGATTAAAACAACTCTAAATGCCCCACTAAGCAGTAGCTATTCTCACTATAGACTGGAAACATCACAGCAATGAATTAGGCTTATTTATAAGCATAGGTTTCTTTCTTATTAGAGAAGCCATGTCTGAAGCACCTGGCGTGTTCCCCTCATGATTTCCATGGTCAAGTGTCTGCCAGGAGGATACCGTGCTCTAAGGTCATCAAGTTTTAGCCAAAGAAGTTGTATTGCTGCCTCCCTGGGAAAGGACAGACATAGGACTTCTCCAGATATAGAATCAACAGTGACTGTGTTCTAGAAGGCTGTTGGCCTGTAGCCAGGCCTCTCTGAAATAAACAGTTCACTGGATTGTAAGCGGCAAACACCTCACTATAATCTTACAGAACTTCTGAACCCATCTTAGGGAGGAAAACATAAAGGTTTTTGTTTCTTTTTCCATTTTGTTTCGTTTTTAAAACATAGTATCAATATATAGGTCAAGTGGGCCTCAAACTCAGAATCCTCCTTCCTTGGCTTCCCCAGTGCTGGGGTTGTGTTTGGCAAGCCGTGACTTTACCATCCGGGCCTTGCTGGGTCTTCACTGTCGCTGCCTTCAGTTTGCTGTCTAAAGTGGGGTATTCTAGACTTCTTCACTTCACCTAGAATCGAGCTGCATCTTTTCTTGTCACTATAGCTCCTTTGACCCTCTGCTTGCTTCAGCATGTCCATGGGGAGAAGCCGCTGGAATGCTGGCCTCAACAGGAAGCAATGAGACGAGCTGTCCTTCAGAACTTCTGCGGGCTCCCTGACTGCCAGTGCCCCAGGCATCTCTGCTACACCCCGCCTGTGTCACAGCCCTGAGGCAGCATCTACTTGTAGCATGAAGGCCTGGTTGTTTTCTGTCCTCCCACCAGGTCCCACAATCATTAGGTCCCAAAGAAAATCACACAGATTATAAACTGATTGGCCCATTAGCTCGGGCTAAGTATTAGTTCTTATAAATTATATTAACCCATTATTCTTATCTATGTCAGCCACATGGATCGGTACCTTTTTCAGTGGGGCAGTTCACATCCTGCTTCTTCAGTAGTCTGGGCAGGAGTGGGAAAAGAGCTTCCTTCTTCCCAGAATACTCCTGTTCTTCTGGCCCCACCTTTACTTCCTGTCTGGTTTTCCTACCTATACTTCCTGCCTGGCCAATCAGCGTTTATTTAAAATATGATTGACAGAATACAGACAATTCTCCCGCACCATCTACTCGATTTTGCAATGTTTTCTAAGAAGCCTCCTAGGTGTTTTAGTTTGGTTTTTCTATTAATATTATTAAAGCACCATGACCAAAAGCAACTCAGGAAGGAAAGGGCTTATTTCATCTTGCAACTTTCAGGTCACATTCCATCACTAACTTTTGGGTCACATTCTATCACTAACTTTCGGGTCACATTCCATCACTAACTTTCGGGTCACATTCCATCACTGAGAGAAGACGGTAGGAGCTCAAGGCAGGACCTGCTGGCAGACACTGAAGCTGAGATCACGGGGGACATGCTGCTTCCTACCTCATCCTCGTGGCCTGCTCAGCCCCCTTTTTATATACAACCCTGGTCCACCTGCCCAGGGTTGGTACCACCCACAGTTAGTCAGGCCCTCCCACATCAATCATTAATCAAGGAAAAGCCCCTAGACTTCTACACAGGTCAATCTGATAGAGGCATTTTCTCAGTTGAGGCTCCCTTTTCCAAAATAACCTTATCTTGTGTCAAGTTGACAAAAAATTACCAGCACATAAAAGTTTTCCAAATGCAAATGGAAAGTTACAGCAGATAAATCTCCAGGTTGGCATGATTCTTTCAGGAGGGGAGAATCAGGCAAAGGAGCTGACAAGAAGTGTATTCTGATGTTGCCTGACTTGAGATTTGCTGATTCTGGTACCTTCGTTCCCAAAGGCCCTCCTCGAGTGCAACCCCTCCTTTATTTGGTTACTTGGTTTATTTCATTCCTTCCTAAAATGCCTCAAATAACACTCTTTTTTTTAATATTTATTTATTTATTATGTATACAATATTCTGTCTGTATGCCTGCAGGCCATAAGAGGGCATCAGACCTCATTACAGATGGTTGTGAGCCACCATGTGGTTGCTGGGAATTGAACTCAGGACCTTTGGAAGAGCAGGCAATGCTCTTAACCGCTGAGCCATCTCTCCAGTCCCCAAATAACACTCTTAAATGAACAGATAATTTTCATAATATTTGAATAAAATAGTTTTGCTACTGCTTTGTTTTCTACATAACAGAGGGTCTCTCTCTTTTTTCTTTAACCATTTTGTTGTTCTTGTCTTCTCTTTTTAAAGGACGTGTGTCCCATTATGGAATGGCGAGGTGTTCCTGGGCATCCTGAAGGGATTCTGCTTGCATTCTTGGGGGCAGGAACTTAGAAAGCATACTGATCTAAAGGCAATGTTGTAAAGGGTCAAAGGATGAAGATGGTAGGGTCAACAATGAGCCATGAGCCAGGATTTGGGGACAAAAGACCACAGTTGGGTTTGCTAGACTCTGATGTGGCACGTGTGGCTCATCCCATCTCTCCCACAAGGACTTGCAAGCAAGGCTGACAATTCTGTGCTGTTCCTATCAGAATGAGTATCTGGAAAATACAGAGGGACTTGTGTCTACATGTGGGTCAGCAGAGTGTGAAGGCTAGGAGGCTTACCTTTTGTCCTGCATCTCACACAAAACCTCTCAGTACTCACCCCCAAGTGTCCCCCCCAGCCTTTCAACGGAGTGACATGGACCCCAGCTCCAATATGCACAGCCCTCACAGTACTCAGCTGTGCTCATCCAATAGCAACTCTGGATGGCAAGTGAGGTGGATGCTGTCAAGTCCATACTGCAAGTTCAGAGTAGCCAAGGCCCATGCTTGTCAGCAGAGTCTAGTGCAGTGATTCTCAACCTGTGGGTCGCGACCTCTTTGGTGGGTCAAAAGGTCCTTTCATAAGGGTCACATATCAGATATCCTGCATATCAAGTATTTATGCTATGATTCATAACAGTAGCAAAACTATAGTTATGAAGTATCTATAAAATAATTTTGTGGTCGGGGGTCACAACATGAGGAAGGAACTGTATTAAAGGGTTGCAGAGTTGGGAAGGTTGAGACCACCGGTCTACTGTTATCTCAGCTATGCCCACCCTCCTCTCCTCTCCTCTGAACCTAGGGCCAGTGGATCTTTCAGAACTTAGGAGGCCTATGCTTTAGACTTCTTGTCAGCTTGCCTTCTAGAAAAGAACTCACCTACTTTACTTTTCTACTGCACACACAAACACTTCTTCAATCATCACAGCGCTTGGCCACTCCTTAGGACTACACTAACAAAACTGGAATCGTGGGACTAAGATTATCCAACGCAACAGTTTACATTCGGCCCCAAGTGGAACTAAGATTATCCAACGCAACAGTTTACATTCGGCCCCAAGTGGAACTAAGATTATCCAACGCAACAGTTTACATTCGGCCCCAAGTGGAACTAAGATTATCCAACGCAACAGTTTACATTCGGCCCCAAGTTGACCCTACCCTTTTTTCTCATTTCTGCCTTGTCATTTTCCTATCATTTTTATTTTGTTAATATACCTTTTATAAATCATTGTGCTATTATTATTTGCTATTTAAATTCCGCCCTTCAGATTAGTTTATGGATTAGCGCCTTTCTTCTGTCATTTGCCTCGATGGATTTACTGGATTTTCTCTCTCTCATAAGGATTCACCCACCAACATGCTGTGCTGTTTCTACCTCAGACTTGAAAAGCATTAATGACAAAACTGCTCAATTTTTTCACTTTTTGACTCTTTTGGCTAATCTCAATGAATAATTTTTCATTGTCTTTTCAAGCTATCTTTCTAAGCAGAAACCACCTCACCATGTTATTTAGTGACAAAGACCCGTTGTGAAAAACGTCCACGCAGTGATTTTTCTTATCCTGGGCTCATCAGTGACACCAACACAAACCTAGTTAGCACAGTCTAGACACACTTAGATGGTGTGCTACAGCCTCCATCATGTGTGGGGTGACTCAAATCTCATTGGCACAGGATGGCGTTTCTTTTATTTGCTCTTCAAGGATTCCAAAGAAGATCAGACTATGGCTCTGTAGTAATTTTATCTCCATGGTTGAATAAAATGGATGGAAGTTAAAATTTATGTCACCAGCATTTTCTTGCTTGTAGAAGAGAAATCTATAAGGACTAAAATGCAGACCTTCTAGGAGAGTTTTGAGCCATTAGGTGAGTCTCTATTATGATGACTTCAAGTCAGGCATAAGTATTTTTGTAGTGTTTCCAAATTTCATCTAGCAAGCCCTGTTCCAAGAATCTGTCCTAAGGAAATGATCAGGGTTAGGCTTCCCACCTAGAAGGCATTTCTGTGTATGATTTATGAAGATAATAAATGAGATTAAAGGATAACCACTTCATTAAATGCTATATATAGCTATAAAATCATTTTCTAAAGACTAGGTTTAGTGAATGTGGCCATGGAAAGATTGCAGGATGCAGATGGGCATGCATGCACGCACACACACATTTGATAAAAACATTTTCAATAACTATGCTTAATTTGGTATGAAACAAATGACATCCTCTTACAGATGGTGTTTATTTTGCTTAAAATAAGAATCGTAGCATCATTTTCTTCTTTTCTTTTCTATTTAGTATCATAATATAAATGGCCCATATTTTAGAGCAGTCATCAAAAAGGTGGAACAGAATATAGAAAGGATATACTGTGTGTGCCATCCTGAGGTAAATCCCTGGCACAAGCAGAGAATAGATCAAAAGCGTGGAGCAAAGAGAGTAAATTCAGATCAGCAATTCACTCATGCTGAGGGGTGCTGGCTGTCTGGGACCCGCCCATCAGCAGCACTCTCTGAGGAGCAGCACCATCCCAGCAGAGGTGGGAGGGCATTTAGCCAAAGCAAGGAGTTTTAAAATCACCTTGATCCCATGGGTGCTTTCATTACCAGGCAGTTAAGAGAAGGGTGTGGAAGGCTAAAGCCGGGATTTAAAAGACTTTTTGCACTCCGTTTCTACCAAGGAGAATGTTAAGTGGTGAAGCCAATGAAACAGAAACAGATGGCTCAGATTTTCTTTGAAACATAGACAGATTGAAGAAAAAGAAGTTTGGCAAAAAATACATCTGGGGTTTAGCCAAACTGAAAACATTTGAGAAACAGTATGAAACACTGGAAGAACATTAAGGCACCCACAACACTCACATTAAGTGTAACGTGATAGATGCACAGAATGAAATGGAGCTTTAAAGACAGAGCCCAGTTTCCGGTGAGCTCTAGCAGCTGACTCAGGGGGAGTCGGGACACTAATGGCAAGTCAGGCCACCTCAGCAATGAGCACGACCTGAAGCCACGTGCCTTTAACACCTGTGAGACTGAAAGCCTCTAAGACCTTGTGTACCCATACAGCTGAAACACCCAACCCTAATGGGCCGTGTTGTTCAAACTGCCCATATGTGAAACCAGGCAAGACTGATGTTGCCCATCTGGCTGAAATGACAAGCAGGAATGTAATCTGTAAACCCCAAATGGGCTGGAGAACTGTACCTGCTTCTGAGATTTAAATGACCTGTGTGACTCAAGCTACCTGGGATACTGTAACGAAGTGAGGTTGAAGTGTCCTATGCAATTGTTACCTTCTGTGGGACTAAAACAGTCTATGGGACTTGATGGACCAGTGTGACTGGGGTGACCTGAAGTTTGCTGGCTTCCTTTTCTTTAATTCCTAGGCATTAGAGTAGATGCCCTAACACTGTTTAGCAGAAGTAACCACCCTCCCACCACATTGTTGAAGTATTTAAACTACCTGCTACAGAGAGTAAAGAACATTTCCAGAAGGTATATTTGCCTGAGAATTTTGGCATCCTTGCGCTCAGGTGAGCACTGAGTTTTCAACAAGCCTTGTCTTAGAAGCAATAAGCACAGAAGGACTACGTCTGGCTATGCCAGTGTTGAGTGAAGGGAGTGCTGTGTGTGAGCTAAGGGACATGTAAGTGTACATATCTCAGATTTCTGAAAAAAAAATCCAAATTGGCAGTGTGCGAATGGGTTCCAAAAAGAGAGGGAAAGAGACAGGTGAACTTATAAGTGCATTGTTTTGGACAGAATGATGATGTAATGTTCTCATGAAAAAGGAAAATGTAGAAAGTAAAATAAAAAAAAATAATAATAATAAATTATTTAAATTGGGGCTATTACCTTCAAACTGATCAGGGTTTAGAGAAAGGGTTGAGCAATAAAACCTTAGAAGTAAGAGCAGTGAGTTTCAGGTTCAGCAGGCAGCTGATCTGCTCTTCAGCAGCTACGAGCCCACAGAAAGAAGGCAGCAGCAGGCAGGGACAGTCAGTGCAGGGAGGAGCAAGGCAGGAAGGCCCTGCAAGTGAGACAGTCGGTGGAGAACCTTCGTATCCTGAAGAAGGAGAGATTCTCGGGGTGGCAGTGGGGTATCAGAGAGGTGGGACACCTTGGAGTAGCAGTGGGATACCAGAAGGTGGAGAGTTTTGGGGTGCCACTGGGCTACCAAATGTCTTGAGACAGGGATGAAGAGGTGGTGGCCTAAATACCAATGGGTTTTGTAACCCTTGGGAACTCCGTGTAATAGCTTTTACACTAATTATACAGCACTTTGAAGGACATTGTCCTCTCTGGAACTGACAATAAAGCTCCTGGGTTACAGACCCAGTTGTTTTATACCAGAAACAAAGAAATTAGCTGATAATATTGCTTTAAAATAGTCACATTATTTAGTGATGCCTATGTACCAAATTTTTCTTCCCACTTTTCTCTAAGGAGAAAGACCTGTAACAAGCCTCCTAACTATTAACTCTTGATTGTATTAAAAACAAACAAAAAAAGAAAACAATACTTATTAAAAATAAAAGTGTCACGAGACCTGTTATTTTTTTTAATTATTTGAGCAAGAACATGGTTTAGAATCATAATGTTCTAAGCCAAACTCCATCCAAAAAGCACTACCCTAACTGCTGAGATATTTTCATATAACTGCTAGACAGAGACACAGAGATTTCCTGGTGGTACAGCCCAGCATTCGCTATGCTTGGGCATCATCTAGCAACTTTAAGTCTAGGATTGGCTTTGGGTTTGGTTGCTGTGATGACCTGGGACTCCATGCTTAGATACAGGTTTTGGGTTAGGCTATGGAGTGTTTACAGATCAAGCTAGCATCCAGTTCACTATGTAGAGAGGCCACTTAGGACGAAATGTCATCATCAAAATACAGAAAAAGATTTAGGTCAAAATTAATTCAATTTAACAATAGGAATACTTTAGAGACAAGGAAGAGTTGCACAGCACTCTCTGCCGACTGTCAGGAAAGGATATTTGGTGAGACATCATTAATGTTCCTGACAGAGGGAGAGATAAGAATTCACGTCCCAGCAGGAATTTTCATTCCATTGAACTTTGTCAGCTAACTGTTTAAATGTTTGGCCAGGAATTGTATCTTCTTCAGGGAAGGTATGAATCACATCACAAAAAAGCTCTGTCCCAGACTAGATCTGAGGTGGCTTTTATCTGTCTGTATGGAATTCCATGTAATGAGACCATCCCCCACTTTCCCAACCTGTTCTCAGAAATTTCTTGAGATTTCTGCCTGCCAGCCCCAGCCCCATCCCCATAGGCCGTTTCTCTGAGACACCTGACCAGCCAACCTGTTCAAGACATACAATCAGATAATTACCATCAGCATCTTCTTAAAAACAGTTCAAATATTGGTCTCTTGGCTGGATGTATTGCTTAGCTCATGGAAGGCTTGAGTTCAATCCCCAGTACCACAAAGAAAAAGAACATGAGTGTGGGGAAAGAAAGCCATGATGCCAAGGATTCTTTTTGGAATAAAAGCGTGATCTTAAAAACTGCCACCAAGGTTCAAGACATGAGGAACAGTATTAAGGAGGATTCTGGGAAGATGGCTGCGTAGGAAGTGCTGGAAATCTGCCCTTGCTTTGCAACAACTGAACTGGCAGGGTTTGTTTTATGCTTACTATTTCTGAGTACTGCTGCCTAGCAAAGACTTTCAGCTTCCAAAAGAAGGTCAGTTAATTCATTTCGTAGGTTGGTGGCAGCTACCTGTCCGTCACCCATCTCTTGGTACCATAGTAGCAGCAACACCGCATAGGAGGCAGCAACACTTAAAGATGCTGCTATTTTCTTAGTGTTTTTTCTTTATCTGCCATTTGCATGACTTCTGATATTTTGCTCTATAGTTCACTTTTAAACTTCCTATTATACTGTAAAGGATTCTTTCCTACAGCTCAGCCTTGTCTCCTCACACCCCACACTGTGGGGAATCTAAAGTCTTGGGACCAGCCTTCTGGGACCTGACCCTAGGGCCCAGGGGTCAGGTCAGTGCCTTCAGAGAAATACACCGACCACTTCTGTTTGTTTTGGGTATTCCACCTCTCTTCCATTTCTTATTCTTCCACTTTCAATAATGGATTTTTTTTTTTTT
>PVIU01001583.1:0-162746 GCA_004026605.1 Ondatra zibethicus | reverse complement strand
TCCCCAGTTGCACTGCTCCTCTTCTCCCCAGGGCCCCAGCTTACCATGCATTTTCTCACCGACCAGCACTCCTGACTTAGAGCCACTCAGCTTCCAATTTCCAACCTTGTGATCACACACATCTGCACAGCCCTTCTATTCTTCACCATCAGTACAGTGTTCAATAACCCCAAGGGGCGTTCAATACCCTATTACAGCGACAGGCTAAAGTAAGTCTTTTGTTTAGAGCGGAGGTACATAGGCTTAGCAGACACTCAGTGAGACGTATTCAACACATCTTTGGTGTAGGAGGTCCTTCTGTATTTCTGTTGCTTTCATTGGTTAAATAAAGAGACTGTGTTGGCCTTTTGATAGGGTAGCCCTTAGGCGGGCATAGTAGACAGAACAGAATGCTGGGAAGAAGGGAAGTGTGGGAGATGCCATGTTTCTCTTGTCTGAGATGGACGCTGGTTAGAGTCATGCCAGTAAGCCACAGTCAAGTGGAGATACACATTAATGGAAATGGGTTAAATGAATATGTAAGAGTTAGCCAAGAAAAGGTTAGAATTAATGGGCCAAGCAGTGTTTTAAATGAATACAGTTTCTGTGTAATTATTTCAGGTATAAGCTAGCCATGCGACTGGGAACCGGGCGGCGGGAAACAGCCAAGGGTGGCTGGGATGAAAAGCAGCCCGCCCCCTCATTACTACACATCTTGGATTTAATTATACTTTCAACTTACACGGACTTCCACAGATATGTCCCCATGAGAGACATCTGTATGTGTGAATGTTGTTGAAATTTGTCAGCAGGAGGCATCATGTGTTCAGGTAACTGTGCAGTATAGGTATATACTCTTGTATTTTCATCTGGCCCCAGTCATATGTCACCTTCCTCATGACTGTCATCAGGAGAATAGATGGCTCTGCTGCCTCTCCCATGTCATATTCTTTAGCCTATAACATGGCTAACAATAAGGAACCCTGCATGCTCCTGACCCGCCAGCACCAGGTGCACCTATCTGGTCCCCTGCTCCTCATCCCTGTGCAGAACGGTCATATCACTGGCGGATCCCCACCCACCGTATTCCTGAGGACTGTTTTCTCCATTCTCTCTCAATCCTTTGCTGAGTCACCATTTGTCTTCATTGGATTTTTGGCCTTAATTTCTGGAATATATCCCCATTCTCACTATTAGTTTCCACTGCTGTCTTAAGAAAGACTATGAGCCTACATTTTATTTTGCTTCTCAGTTGGTAGTTTGGCTTGGAATAGAGAGAGCTTCAGGTTGAAAATAATCTTTCAGGATTAAAAGAATCCTTTTTTTTTTTTTTTTTGCAGTCTACCTTTCAGGACTTCTGTATGGAAAAGACAAAGCCAGGTCCCCATTTCTGACCCATCCTGAGTTCCTGCTAAGGTTGCCACTGCTGTCATTTTCGGTTTTCTTTCAAACGCTTTTAGGGTCTTTTCTGTCATCATTTGTTTGGAATTTCAAAATTACTAGATCTAAAATGTTTCTCCTTTGGTTTAGTGTCTACTTTAGTCTAGAAACTCGCATGCTACAGTTCTAAAGAATTGCAAAAATGCATGCAGAGATGCTTCCTCCCTTATAGTTCCTGTTTGCTCTTCAGAAGCCAGGACAGTCTTTCAGAAGATTAAGTGGGACCTGTGTGAGAAAAGAGTGTCCAGCAAAACTGACAAATTGAATGTGGCACTTCAGACATTTTCTATATTTAGAAGCATGGCACTGAAGATTACAGCCAGGCATTGGAAGACAATTTTAGTGTTTTGATAAAAGGATGTGATTTTCATCAGGAAACTTGTGTGGGATTCTAGTATAATATCACAGAGTGAAAACTCCTCGGGGCAACTGAAGTTAGTACTCTTTAAAGGGGTTTTATAGTTAGAAACCATGTGGGTAAAACAAGCCAGATAAATTGTAATTAAATGAGTGACATGTATAAAATAATTTGTAAACAATCACACAATGCCCCAGGCATACACATGTCCCAGCTAAGCACTGAGCAGTTCAATGTGGGCATGGTGATACACAGAAAGATTCTATTTTCATTTCTAATTGACATCACATGGCAGTGAGTATTGGAAATTAGAAAGCACAGTCCTGGGTATGGCATAGGTTCTGGAGAAGAAAAACCACAGAGAGACATCTGATGCGTCCTGAGGAAATCATGTTCCAGGAATTACACTCATCAATGCCGAAAGGAATTAGGTGTCCCTCAGCCAAATCCCTGCTATTTTGGGAAGCACTAAATAAATGATTGTTTAAAAGTCTATTTTTTTTAGAGGGTTGTATACCAGGTTGCTAAGGAGGACTATTCAAGGATCAGAAACTGGACAGTTTCAACATAGAGTTGCCATATTCTACCAAGGTGACTGTGGTCTTCATAGTCTGAAGAGACTAGGGAAATGTTCTCAGCTCATGGCTGGCTGGAGCATCTAAAAGCATACTTGACTACCCTTCAGTGCCATCCTACAGGGTCCTCCTGTCTATGCCAACCATAACACAACTCACAACCCCTCTTTAAGCTGCAGCTGTATGTCCCAGCCAAGCAAATTCATCAGAAGACTCACACATATGACCCCTACATGCATGCCAACTCTGTTACCAGCTTCCTAGGGTGGGCTTCTTGGTCCAAGTTTCCCATGGCTTTATCATTCATTGACCCTCTTTGGGGCTGAATTGTTTCTTCCCAAAGATCGTGTACAAGAGTCCTAATTCCTAGTGCCTTTGAATGTGACTGTCACCAACACAGTAACTAAGGTAAAATGGGTCACTGGAATGATTTCTAAACCAGGCCAACTGCTGCTCCTATATGAAGAGGAAATAAGTACCCATGCAAAGGAATGCCCCAGGGAGACCATAGCATCTGCAAGTCAAGGTCAGATGAGGTCAGGGAGATCATAGCATCTGTAAGTCAAGCAGAGAGGCCTCAGGAGAAACCAGCCTTGTTCCTGAATTTCAGGCTCCAGAACTGTGAGGGTTGTTGAAACTGTTCAGTCTGTGGGCCTTGTACTGTAGTAAGAGGTACAGGCCCAGTGCCTGGCTAGCTTAACTCCCAAAATAATTACACAGAAACTGTATCCATTGAAATACTGCCTGGCCCATTATCTCCAGCCCCTTATTAGCTAACTCTCACATATTATTTTAACCCATCTCCAGTAATGTGTATTGCTACTTGACTGTGGCTTACCGGCATGAGTCTAACCAATGTCCGTCTTGGGCAGGAAAAACATGGTGACTGTCACATCTCCCTTCTTCCCAGCATTCTGTTCTGTCTACTCCCCCCACCTGATTTCTGCCCCATCAAAAGGCCAAGGCAGTTTTCTTTATTTAACCAATGAAAGCAACACATAGAAAGAAGGACCTCCTACACCATTTCCCCTTTTCTGTTTAAACAAAAAAGAAAGGCTTTCACTTTAACATAGTAAAATTACATATAACAAAACAGTTATCAAGCAAGAACTACAGTTACCATATTTAGATCTATTTTATCTTTTATCATAACAATGGAAAACTAATTATAACTATCAATCTATTCTTCAACTCCATCAAAGACTCCAGAAGGATATAATATTACCTAAGTAAATGAGAAGTAAGCAACTTCCAAAACTCTAGAAGTGACAGAGACATCTCACTGCCTGTACAGTCACCCAAAGCTCTTCTGTACCATTGGGGCATCCATCTTCACCCTACAGGCCCACAGTATTCAGCAGACACTTCCATAAAGCAGGAAATTTTAAAGACAGCTCAGTCACTTTCTTCTGTATCCTGCAGAATGTCTCAAAGACTCTTTCACAAAGCAGGAACCCTGAAGGATCATCTCACCTTTAGGCAAGTTCAGCAGTCCTCTCTCTGCAGATTCTTCATGTCCAGTTTATGCAACAGTCCAGGCAAGAGCAGTTTCTTGCCCAAATCGCTAAGGAGCCTCTTTGATGCCCATCTTCCTCTTGAAGTAGCTTGGTGCTGCCAGGAGCAGACGTGTCTCATTGTCATAAAAAGCCCTAAGTTATTAAAACATTTTAAATGCCATATTCTGTAGTCTTTGAGAGATATGAAGAATGCCTATCTGAAATATATCTATGCACATCCAGAAAATCTAACTAACATGACTACAAACTTAACTATTATAGAGATTATCTATTAACCTATATTTCTTAATTATAAATTACATTTTTAAATGAACTACACAATCACAATACCTTAATCAAGATCAGAAATACATATACATAACAAAATTGACCTTAAACTTGTATCAATAAATCAAGATTTATACCAATGCAAATTATTCATATCTATATCATATCCCCCTTTAAATGTAAAAGAACATTTATAAACAATATTTAGGAATATGGACATAGCTATTTCTCTACAAACTTCTTCCTGCTGTATGGGGGCACTGTTAATCAGGTCTTTCATGGTGAATCCTGTGTGCCAGGTTCATCTCAGTCACCAGTTAAGTGAAGTATTGAAGGTGTTCAAGGTGACCTTTCAGGAGGGCATGGTCTATCATACCATATTGGTCTATAAGGAATCCACAGGGTCTCATCCTCTGTGAAAACAAAAGAAGAACCTCTTTTCCAAAGCATCATCCTTAGACCCAAATTTGGAAGTTATGATACCTTTAGAACATATATGTTGGTTTAGTTTGGCAGCCCATACAATGAAAATTCTCTCTGTACTTAGCTCCTTCACAGTCAAAAAATTTAAAGAAAACACAACAAAATACATAATCCAGACATTTTGTGAATTTTCCCTTTTTATGTGGCTTATTTTTCTTTTTTTAATCTATAACTATCTGTACTCTGTCTCTTTAAAGACTTAACCAATTTTTTAAAGCATTTCTCTATACTCTTTATTTCTTTTCTCTTTTAAGCCTACAACATACCTTCATTCAACAGTGTGACCCATTTAGAGGTCTTTCATGTCTGAATCTGTCCTATTGTGAATCTGTAATTCTTTACTATCCAGGAGCACTTCTTAAAATGCTAAGCAACTTAAGTTGCACCATGTAGGAGTAATACGGTGCTGCCTGTTTCCTGCCCAGTCTAAACTTTAACTGTGCTGTTATCATGATAATTATGATAGTTCCTGCCTGAGATCAGCACAGTTCAGCATGGCAGAGCCACTCCTGTTTCAGAACCATTTGGTGCCCCTGAGCCCTGCACAGTTCCAGTCGGGCAGCAGTCTACACTGCCATCAAGCAGGCCATAGAACTTGAGTCACAAAACCCCATCCAAATTCTCTGTCTCCCGCAAGAGACAGAGGTTGCGCTGGCAGAAAGCCGGCATTTTAAAACCGCCACAGCTTTTTTACTGTTGTGGCTGCTGAGTGACGAAATTTTCTCTGCGGCACCCTGCTAGCAAACAGCAAAAACTCTGTTAAACTCTGTATTCTTTTTGAAACTCTCTCAGATTTTACATGGACTTAGTTGGCCACATTGGGCAGCCAATCTGTTGGGTACCAATTTGTAATAATGAGGCGAGTGGGTGGGCCACCCGGCTCCCAGCCGCCCAGTGCAGGGCCCCTTGTTCCGTCCCGCCTGGCTAGCTTAACTCCGGAAATAATTACACAGAAACTGTATCCATTGAAATACAGCCTGGCCCATTATCTCCAGCCCCTTATTGGCTAACTCTCACATATTATTTTAACCCATCTCCAGTAATGTGTATCACCACTTGACTGTGGCTTACCGGCATGAGTCTAACCAGCATCCGTCTTGGGCAGGAGAAACATGGCGATTGCCACACCTCCCTTCTTCCCAGCATTCTGTTCTGTCTACTCCGCCCACCTGATTTCTGCCCTATCAAAAGGCCAAGACAATTTTCTTTATTCACCGATGAAAGCAACACATAGAAAGAAGGACTTCCTACACCATTGTACAATAGCCCTCCTTAGCAGCCTGGGAAGTGTCCAGCATGCCTGGAGAAAGGCCTGAGGCAGGAAATGAGCAGGTATGATGTGTAGCCTGTAGTGTGACTCAGTTGTCTGCTAAGGGTGAACACAAGGAACCAATCAATGTTTCTACCTCCACCCCCAGCCTTCAACCATGCACTCTTGGGAGTGGATGAGAACCTTAAACTCCAAGGAGCTGTGGTAACAGATGGAACCATGGTCCAACTCCGGTAGATCTTCTTTTGATATTTATAGTGCAGGGAAGAAGGAACAAGAACTGTTCTTCACTTATTCCTTAAGAATACTACAAACTACAAGAGCTAGTTCCAGGACAGGCTCCAAAGCTACAGAGAAACCTTGTCTCAAGAAACAAACAAACAAACAAAAAAGAATACTACAAACTAGTGTTCATTATTATTGAATAGCCAGGGTTATGCCATTTTGTAAAGCTCCATTTCAGTCAAATGATATAGTGATTTGAGAAAGTGTAATCGTTTCTCCATTAATGAAAATTTTTTCCTCCCATGTCCTGGCTGCTATAGGTAGCATATGCCGAAAGTGGAGTTTAAATAAATTCTTAAAACAAAGTTAGGTTTCAAGATTAGCTTCATTTCCTGTTGCTTTAATAAAATACCCTGACAAAAGCAACTTTGGAAAGAAGCAGCTTATTTTAGCTCCCAAGTCCTGGTCACAGTTCAGCATGGCTGAGAAGTCAGAGTACAAGAGCAGAAAGCAGAGAACCAGTGACTGCTCGCTCTGCTCGCACACGGTCCAGGACCCAAATCCACAGGAAGGTGCTGCCCACGCATCTCCCCATTTCTTAGCGTAGCCAAGACAGTTCTCCACAAACAGTCCCACAGGGCATCCTAACCTAGATAGATCCTCATCGCGACCCCCTTCATTGTGTCAGGTTACTATTATAAATCTCAAGCGCAGACCCAGACCTCAGAACAAACCTACACTGGTGTAAGGACTAAGATGGAACGGTACTGGCAAAAGAATAGGCAAAAAGGAAAAGCGAACCCAGGAATAAATACATAAATAAATAGCATAAATACACTTGCAAATGGTCTCTTAGTTACTGGTGGATTGGTCTGTGGCTCCTCAACCAAACATAGTGTTAGGACGGCACAGCCCCAGTAGAACCCATATTTCATCTGAATTTTATCCTCCGGTTTCTAACATCTGGCTTATGCCCTTACTGGTCTCTTTGCAGTTTTATAATTTTACTGAAGTTCCAATTATTTTGGAATCTTAGAAAAATATTCTATTTATGTGCTTTTCAGGCTTTCAATTTCCCTGCAGGTACAATTTTAAGTCATTGTGTATACTCAGAACATATTTGTTTACTTTTTTCTTAGACATCCTTTCACTGTGCATCCCAGACTGACTTTCCACTGGGGTTCCTCCTCTCACAGCCTCCTGAGTGCAGCGATAGCACACACCACCCCATCCAGTGTCTGTTGTTCATTCTCCATGAAGTTGCTAAGTCACAAGGCAATTGCATACTTGCCTTGCAAAAGCTATCACGTTACATTGATCTCTTCATTCTCATCTGGTTCTGTTCCTCCAAAGAAACCTGCTATTTGGAGGGCCCCCTCCCCAATTAAAGACTGAATCTCATATGGCAATTCAGGGACATTAAGAAAATGGACCCAGCTAGACACAGTTACATGCAAGCAGTTCAGAGGGATCTTGGACTTCAAGGTCACAAAAACCAAAGCGCTCCCATGTTGTTTAACATTTACGGGCTACAATCTAAATTTTATTTTTGCTCAGTTAGGAAAACTGTCACATAAGGTACCAGCAAAGGATACCTGAAGGGCACATGACCACGGGCTCCATATGCAGGTAAATAACCCAGCAGGCTTCATGCTTCTTAGCATTTATTTAGAAATATGCAAATGTTACTTAAATGTGTATGATGTGGAAGAAAAAGTTTAAAAATGAGATTTGTAACAAACAGGTTGTAATTGATGTTCTTTTAAAATTAAAATATTGACCAAATACTTAAGGAAAGATTTACTGTTGATGGGTGAAGATAAAATAATGAGCACGGAAGAGAGATGCCCTGAAAGAATCTTTCTTGGCATTGCTGAAGACTAAGAGATGTTTTCTGCTTATGAATCCTTGGGGCACACTTATGTAATAAGCTCAGCTGACTCAGAGATTCCAAAATTTTCATCCAGGAGATTTGGAGTCAAAGGCTTAAATGTTAATTAGTTTAAATTAATGCACTTTAATGAATTCCAACTGAAGCAGAGGAATAGGAGACAGGGAATAAAGACTGTCAAGAAAGACTAAAAAAGAGCTCATCGTTTGGACCTATTCCTGGAGGCTGTGTGGGAATTTTTTCCTATATCAATGCTTTCATGAGTTACTTGATTATTCAAGCAACATGTCTTTCAAGTTTAGAGGCTTATTGGTCTTCCGAGTCTTATAGTTTGCTTAATTGTTTACTGGATGTGTTTTCTGACAAATTGGAAAAAGAGACACATTGATTTTCTTTCTGAGTCTTACAAAAGTATAGGTTACAATTATAGGGATAACCTTGCCATTGTGTGCTCAGTTGTGGTGATGAATTTCTTGGCATATGCTCTAATTCTTTTCTAGAAAGTTCTCTGCAGTGTGATTCCAGAAAGAAAAAAAAAAACACCAAACAAACATGGAAAATTTCCAGTTTGTGAAAGAGGTATATGAAGAGTTTCCCACCTGTGATTCCTTATGGAGAAAAATGTTCCAACACCTCTTGAAAGTATGGGTTTGAAAAAGAGTTACCTACATAGCAGGTTTGCAAATCACGAACCTCATATTTTTTTCCTATGGCATTTTGGCACTTCACAGCTCCATATGTGAAATACTTATTTTAAAATTTTAATAATGTGTGTTTTTATTACATTCATATAATTTGAAAAGTTATAAGAGAACGCAGCAAGGGAATGCCTCCCTTACATCCCAGTCTATCAGTCAGTACTCCTTTGTGTGTGAAATTGCTCACCGGTCTTTGAATTCTGCAGAAGTCCACAGAACAGATTCTTGAGAGCCATCAAGAGCTCACACTGCTGCTGAGACTGGCTCCCTACAGTTGCAGCTGCTTACCCAAAGACCTCTGAAACTTTAAAAAGGCAGGGAAACGCTCTCTGCAGTATAGACTGGAGCAGGCCTGGGCATGTCACAAGCAGCTACAGTGGGAAAATGTAGACAGCATCACAAAAACCAAGTGGTGTCAGCCTTGATGCAATGCAAAAGCCTGTCCTCAGAGGGCTTCCTAGTGTGTCCCTGGTGTGTCTAGTGGTACTCTAAATCGCTGTTCCCATTTAGAGAAACTGGCCAAGACACAGACTTCAGGGTAAAGAATACTTTGTGACCACTTTGTTGAATACTTTGTAACTCGTCTTAAACATAGCAGGCAAATCCTGGTACAGATGTCCACTCTGGTCAACAACTAAGCATGACTCTGCTTAGAAGCACATTTAGAATGTACTCACATTTGTCTGTATGTTACTGCAATTTTCACAACCACCCGTGAAGTTAGGCAGTGCCATTATTGTTAGAAATGAAGATACGAGAGGGAGGGTATAGGCCAGGGTAAGAGCACTTGTCTGGGCGGCATGAGACTCTGGTCCGGTCCAGAGACTGTCTCCTGGGTGATTTCAGAGTCTGTCAGATTAAAGGTTAACAACAGTGACACAACAACTTTGTCCTTCTTTTTTTCGTGTTCCATTTGGTGAAAACAATCAAGAAAAGGATCCAAAGGGGTTTTCTCTTTTAACATGCAGAGTGAAATAGACAGTGAACTTTGGCATGTGGCAGGTAGGAACTAACATGAACCCCCTTTCTCCCAGTGCTGCAGTCAGCCCTCTGTATCCACGACATCAGTATCTTCAACATTCTGGGTAGTTTATGTCGACTTGACACAAACTACAGTCATCTCAGAAGGGAGAGCCCCAACTGGGGAATTGCTTCCCTTAGATTGACCCTTAGGAGAGGATGGGGAATGAGCCATTTTCTTCATTAAAGATGGACATAGGAGTATTCAGCTCACTGTGGGTGAAACCACGCTGAACAAGCCATGAGGAGCAAGACAGTAAGTAGTGTGGTGACTGCTTTCGTTCCCACTTCCAGGTTCCTGTCTTGAGTTCCTGCCCTGGCTTTGCTGGATGATGGACAATAAGCAGCAAGTTGCTTTTGGCCATGATGTTGATCACAGCAATAGAAAGCAAACGAGGACACTAGAGTTCAATGGACTCCCCCCTCCTTTCCAGGAAGGGGATTGTTAAAAAGTGCCTCAGCATGGAGCATATGTGACTTTTCCCTCGTCATTATTCCCTACAGCATGCAACCTAACAGCTAGCTCCCCGACAATGGACGTAGGAATATCATTAGAAATTGTCTAAAGGAGATTCAAAGCAGACTGTGGGATGTGCAAAGGTCTGTGTCAACACCACAGCTGAACATCTGAGAATTTGAGTGTCCAAGAGGGCCCTTGAACATGCCTCTTGCGTGCATCTGTAGGATTTTTCTAGGTCTCTTGTTCTCTTTTTAAAAACCTAGTTCTGAGATCACATGCAGAGAGAGAATCACATTTTGGGCCAATAACAAACCTCCTAAAGAATTTATATTAAGAATACAAAGAAAGGTTGACAGGACCAGTTTATCAAAAGTGGATGGTAAAAGAGAGAGTGCCACCTGAAGAAGACCCAAGGAAACACAGCCAGCTTTCTCTGCACACAGATGCTGCAGGCCACCCACAGGGGTGTTGCACAGAACCTGGTGACCTGGAGAAAAGCACAGGGCTTGGTACTTTCACGCCCAGCCTCCCAGAGATCTCATATCTGAGCCAGGCGCCGTGGCTTTTGAAGTGCTTCTCCATATCTTGATCTCCTCTGCCTCTTTACCAAGTTACAGTCTCCCTAGTAACTTTACTTGATTCAATATTTTGGTAGTTTTTTAAACACACAGGACAAGTTCTAACAGTAAAATCTCATGATTCAGGGACTGCCCCGAAAGCCTTGGGCGAACTTGCAGTGCAGCACAGCTTAAGAAGGTGCTGCTTGGGAGCGGCTGGGCTCTAAGATGAGATGTAATTAGCTGTCCTGTTGAATAGGCTCATGTTCATGAACAGGGTTGTAGGCCAGATGATAATGACAGTCATCTACTCAACTTATGTAGAAAGTATTTCAGGTGGCATTAATTGACCTTTGGTGCTTGGCCAACACAGTCCTTCACTTCTTCCGTTCATGCTGAAGAATACGGCCAGTGCTCTTCATACATGATGGAGGCAACGTCTCTGCCATATGAGTGGACCTGTTGACAAGAGCTTGCTGGTGTTGTCCAGAGCTTTGGTTGCTTCAGCTTTTGGAGTACTGAATGGAGTCAGGCGATCACTGTAGAGCCAAACACTGTCATGCTATGCCTCAATGTCTTGTCCACTGGCCTCAGAATGTTGCTAGATGTTGTGCAAGTGTTCCACATGCAGGAGTTCTAAATTCCCCAGTGAAAATATAAAAAGCACACACCTTGCTGCCTGGCTTGAAGTGGTATCTGTGTCTGATCACTGAGGGAACGGGACTCAAGCCAGCTGCCACTCTCCCCAACTCCCAAAAGTCTTCCACATACATTGCTTTCCAGGAATTTACTCATCAGCAAAGCTTTAAATGGGTCTCCCAATTTTTTCCCATTACCATTTAAAATGGTCTATGTGCATTCCTCAGGAGGTGGGGCTCTGCATGACAGTCTACCTTGAGACAGCAGGGCCTGCAGGAAGTGGGGATGAAAGAGTGGCATCTGTGAACCCTTCCCCTAAAGCCCTCCAAGAAGACCCTCCTCTTAAAGCCTCTACCGAGCTGGGGTCCAAGTCTTCACTAATTTTTTTAAGCTATGATCAAACCATTTGTGACTGCCCATGTGTAGATTCAAGCCTGGGTGCTCAGTTCTGCTGCACTGATCCAGAATGTGTGTTCTGTGCTAGTGCTGCACTGTTCCAATCACTGTAACTTTGTAGACAGCTCTAAAATCGGGAGCTGTGATGCTTGCTACTCTGTTCTACATTTTTAGGATTTTTGTTGGTTTGCTTTAGAATGGGTATTAGTCAGGGTCCTTTGAGATTGGATATAAACTTTATTACAATGTGATCATTTTAACCCAGAACCTAGCAGTAGCTCTGATAGGAACACACTGACTCTGTAGATCTGCATGGGTAGTGTTGCCTTCTTGACAATGCTGGGTGCTCAGATCTATTGACATAATATTCTTTTGTCAGTGTTGATCATCTTTAATTTCTTTTGGCAGTGATTTAAGGATTTGGGTATATAGCTTGTTGCTTTTGTCAAATCTTTTTGTAAATATTTTAAGTATATTAGGTATCTTATGTGATGTAACAGTGCTGAACAAACACATTCCTGGCTGGAAGTTAGACATTAAGAATTCTGCATGACTGGGGTTGAGTTTTGTTGTTTTAAAAGCTATGTTTTGTCTTCATTGTGGAACAGCATTGCATTCTTCAGCATTACTCTGAGTTCATTCATATTTTATATCCACTGAGGTGGTCTAGAATACCTTCATAGTTCCACCCACTGAGAGTCTCGCCAGCCAGTGTGAATATGACTGACTGTCCCTGTCTTGTTCTGTTCCAGTTGTTTTTCTGCCACATCTTCCTCAAAGGGCTTACTCCTCACACCAGTAGCTCATAATCTCTCTCCAGATTCCTGAATGTCAGCATTTAGCTTCTCAGTGCTTAAGGCAGAAGAGTAAATCCAGTCCTTGTTACTCCATCACAGTTGTGGTGTGGGAAGTTTTTCTGTATATTTGTTGCTTTTATTGGTTAATGAATAAATCTGTTTCAGCCAGTGGCCTTGCAGAATAGAGCAAGGTGGGAATTCCAAGCTAATAGAGAAGGAAAGAAGGTGGAGTCAAGGAGAAGCCATGTAGCCACCACAAGAGACAGATGCCTCCCCTGAAGCCCACTGAAACTTTGGCAATAGACTATGACCTCATGGCGATGCACAGATTAATGGAGATGGGTTAGTTTAGGATACAAGAGCTAGCTAAAAAAATATGCTTAAGCTATTGATCAACCAGTATTCAAATAATATAGTTTCTATGTGATTATTTCAGGTCTGAACAGCCTCCAGCAACACAATTGGAAACAGAAACATCTAAATTATGGCTTGACTCGCATTTGGGATGTTGCCAAATTCTGTAAAATGAATGAGGTTGCTCTTACCAGAACTATTAACAATGTCCAAGACTATTGTTCATTGTAAAAAAAAATGTCCACATGAAAAGGAAGAAGAAGGGAAAGAGGAGGAAGATGAGAAAGAGGAGGGGGAGGTATTATTGGAGCTATGCAAAGAGGAAATCATTCCAGGCAGTGATGGTGCGCACTTTTAATCCCAGCACTTGGGAAGCAGAGGCAGGTGGATCTCAGTAAGTTTGAGGCCAGTCTGGTCTACAGAGAGAGTTCCAGGAAAACCGGAGAAACGCTGTATCGAAAAACCAAAAATGGGGGGGGGGAGAAATAATAAATATATTTTCACATCTTCCTGCATGTGTCTACAATAGGAATTATTGCTGAGTGTGTAGAGGAGATGCATTGTTAAGCACAGTGAAACACCTATGCCATTTAATATTGCTTTGATTCTTCAATGCACGTGATTAATTATTATTTCAAGAAAAGGTTAAAATAGATATTACTGGTTATTTAAATGATCAAGTGAAGCATGCATCATTCATAAGAAGTCAGTTTCAGATAGATTAAATAAATATAAGACAAACTCACAAAATATTTAATTATACAGGAAAAGTGTCTTCTGAATTCAGAGCAAAAATACCAGATAAAAGCATAAAAAAATTTAAGGAAAATGTTTATAAAATTAGGTGACATTAAACTTTAGAATTTAATCTTGATTCTTTTCATTAAAATTTTAGGCTTGCATATAAGCAGTGTGTTTCGCTGTGACATCTTCACCCCTGAGTGTCCTCACACTTTGGTCTTGGTCATTCTCTTCCCCATTGCCCTCCCTCATCCACTGGCTGGTGTTCTCCTTCCCCCAGGCTCTTCTGCTTTCTCACCATGTGTACACAGTCTAAGCAGCCACAATGCTTCACCCCCTTGTTTTTGTCAATTGTCAATTAGCTGGAAGTAGGAAGTTGGCAGGTTTGTCTTCGTCACACACTAAAAGTGGGGAATACTGTGAAGTCATCTTCATGTGACACAAAGTCTGCATCCATCTTGAGCTTGAAAGCCATCTTATAGCAAACTAGGTTCTTTCTTTGTAAGACTGAATCTCTGTAACTAGAGACTGTACTTTAGTTTCCCAGCCACGCAGACCTGAATAATCACACAAAAAACTATATTAATTACAACACTGTTTGGCCTATTAGCTCAGGTATCTTATTAACTATCTCTTTCTCCTGGCATTCAGTTTAGTTTGTCCACCTAGCTCTATTCTGCCCTACCGTAGTCCAAAGCAGGTTCTGTATTAACCAATGGCAATAAAACATATTCACAGCATACAGAAGGAAATCCCACATATAATCTCTGTTTGTCAAGGACTAAGCTATGCCCCACTGGTAATCTTTACTTCAAATGGTGCTACTTGTTTCAGGAAACTGCAACCATGTCTTTGTTTCAAGAGGTTGTTAATGATCACCTTGCTATGACCACCTTGCACTCATGCCTTTGTTTCAGGAGGTTGTTACGATCAACTTATTGTGCTTACATTCTAATTCCATGATCCTTGCTTATTTGCCTGGCAAATAACCCATTTGGAAACATTCTACTCCTGAGCTATAAAAACCTTATCTTTCCAATGTCCAGCACTGATCTCTTGAACCCCACTTTAAGGGGCAGACAGCTTGTGTACACAAATAAAGCTTGCTTTAATTTAGCTATGATTTGGGTCAGCGGCATTTCTCCCCATGTCTGTGGGATTAACACATGTGCCCTGTTGGGGTCCCATCATCATATTTCTATGTGGGGCTGTCATCTGTAGGGGTCCTGCCTCGATGGGGTTTTCACTTTCCAGGGTAGGGCATGGGGATTAGAAATTTTAGTCAAAAAGAACAGAGATATGAAAGAAAAAGACAGAGAAAGAATACAATGGGGGGGCAATACAGTAAATGCTGAATCCACTTGTGTTTATTTCTTATGATCTTTAAATATCCCAATCCAAAAGAGGGCAAGAAAGCAAAAGACTTTTTTTTTAACCATGATACAGGAACAAACAAATTGATTACCATCTTAATACCTAAAACACCAAGTAACCACACCCTAGGTCAAGATGCCCTGTGAGTAGCTATACCTTATGTCAAATCTCCTGTCAATAGCCTTGAAGGAGCAAGAATAGGTCTGAACTCTCTGACCTTTAGTCAAGGTGGAACAGATCCACTTCTGTGAGTCCCAAAGTTCTCTCATTGCCCAGTGGAATTTGCTGTACTTGTTAGCTTTCTGTTGCTATGATATATGTACCATGACCAGAAACATCTTGAGGGAGGGGGTTATTTCATCTTACAGATTACAATTTGTCCTTGAAGGAAGTCAGGGAAGGAACTCAAGCATGGCAGAAACTTAAAACAGAAACCACAGAGGAATTTTTATTTGCTTACTGGATTGAGCCCGGATTCACAATCAGCTACCATCTGTATATAGCCCCCACCTGCCTAGGGATAGTACTGCCCATTGTAGCCCTCCTACAACAATTAGCAATCAAGAAAACCCTCAAATATATAGCCATAAGTCAATCTGATAGAAGCAATCTTTCTGCTGAGATTCCTTCTCCCTAGGTGTATCAAGTTGACAACCAAGAAAATTTGCCCTTCCGGAAAACAGCAAAATCCAAGCAGAAGAGATCTCTGTGTCACTTTAACACACTGTACTTTGTCCCAAAACACTATAGATGCCATATCGTAGAATCTGCAGCCTCAGAGTTGTTCTCTGTCAGCAGTTTCTCTTGATAAACTTCGCAATCTGAAAACACTATTGGAAAACCCCCTTCCATCAACTTGGCATGTCTTACAGGGCCATTCAAAGTCTGAAATGTGGGTATGTAAAAGTCTTCAAAATGATAGCAGATTGGCAGCAATAATGCTTTTTGCCCAAGGCAGGCATAATTTTATTTCCTTGCTGGGTGTTTTCTGTAGACCTGCATTCAAGGTAAAGAAGAACCCTTCAGAAGGATCTCCATGGTTTCCCCCAAATCTCAGTGTCTGGAGATCACTTAAAACTTTGAAGGCATACACATTTCTTCTGAGGGTAAAAGAAGCAACACCTAAACCCATTAAGGTCTCTACTGCTGGTTTCAAAAGTTCAGAAAGTATAGAGCCGGAGAGATGTCTTAATGGTTAAGAGCACCTGATGTTCTTGCAGAGGATCCAGGTTTATTACCAGCAACCCCACAGGCATTAGTTCCTGGGGACCCAATGCCCTCTGGTCTCTGAGGGTATTCACACACATATGGTACACGTAAACTCACAGACACATACATATACACATAAACAATGACAAAACCTTTTAAAACATCAAAAAGGAGCTATCCTGTTTTTATAAGAGATTTCCAGTCTGATCTGGTAGGCCAATGATGCTGGCATAGTGACCCAGAGTCGGGGTGGTTGCATAGACAAGCTATGACTTTGATGTTCACCATACTAACCATGCCAAGGAGTGCATTAGTGTAAACTTCACTGTGAATCCCAGACAGCAGTGAGTGGATCGGGAGACTAGAGACCTGGCCATAAAACTAAAGAGTGAGTTGTGTGAATCAGTAATCTATGAGTTGCCGAAGAAGTCAGGGCTTCACTGAATCCTCTCTAACATAGGGCTCAGAGAGACTCAGACTCAGGTTTTATACTGTGACTGTTAGCCCCAGCTTACTTTCAAAACAGAATGGCTTCTCCTGGTGTTGAGGCTCATATAAGTTCAATTCTTGACAATTATATGAAACTATCTTCTATAGGCCACACATGGTTGTCCTGCCAAGTTCACAGCACTTTGTCTCCTATAACCCATGTCAACAAGCACTCTAAAGGTTGTGTTCCCATCTGCCCTATCCTGGTATATGTTCTAGCTGTGGAAGAAAACATATGCTCCAAGTCCAAATGAGATAACTCACAGGATGCCAGGCAACTTGACAGTCTGTTATTCTCTACCCATGTGCCTTGATTTTATGAAAATTTATACCAAAACATTTGTGCTTTGCTGACTGACTTGCATACTCTGGGGTTAGGGATGAGACAAATAGATAAAAGAAAACCAGAAAAAGCAGAGATTTTGAGACAAAGCTAAGATACTCTGTGACTTTCCTACATTTAGTGTAAGATACCAAGACAGTAAGATATCATTTGTTGAAGAGAAGTCTTGACATCTTGTGTGCCAAGTAAGGAGCATGCAGAGAAAAAGTCCCAAGGCAAAGAGGAGGGAATTAAAACAGAAAAAGTAAAGCAACTGGGAAAACATCCGTCTCCATGCAATGACCTTGTCACCCCATCATCCAACTCCAGCGACCCCTTCCCATTGCCACACCCTTAGCTAAAACTAACCTTCACTGAGCCATAGAGTCTCAACAGTAAAAATGTTCATCTCATGACAGGAAAGGCCAAAGATGGATGCCCAAACATTGCAGAGGAACTTGGGTGCCTGTCCAGGCAGCTAGCTGTCTCTGTCATCTCTACACTTTAGCTTGTTCTGCTCAAGTCCACAGGCAGTGGCCAGGAACCACTTCTCTGTATGCCAAGTACCATCCTGCCTGAGACTGCAGGACTCAGAATCCACATCCAGCTCCTTATCCAGAATTTTTCTTAGCAATCTTAGGCCCCATGTTTGGATATTCAAGTTACACATTGGGTGCCATATGCAGACAGGTTTTTCTTTGGGTCATCAGCTCACAAATAACAACACAGAAACATTATTAATTATAAAAGCGCAGCCTTAGTTTAGGCTTTTCTCACTATCTCTTATAACTTAAATTAACCCATTTCTATTCATACATTCTGTCACGTACCACCCATCCTGCTTCCTTCATGTCTCCTGTGTTTCCTCCATGCCAAGATTTCTCCTCTTCTTCCTTTCTTTCCCCAGAAATTCCACCTGTACCTCTTGCCTAGCTATTGACTGTTCAGCTCTTTATTAAACCTATCACAGTAATATATCTTCACACAACACACTGGTGGCCAAACAGGTACATTTAAAAAGAATTGACTTGTCATTCACTGCCATCAGATATTTGAAGTTGCAGGTTCAGCAACAAACTCAGACAAAAAAAGTATTAGGAAAAGAATTATATCTATTCTGAATACATATAGATTTTTCTTTTCATTACTCTCAACAATTCAACTATTACATAGCAGCTGTCAGGTATTATAAGTCATTTAGAGATGGTAGGATGTGCATAAGTTACATGCAAACATACACACACACACACACACTTAAACTTTATTGATGGGCTGAAAGGATAGCTCGGAAGTTAAGAACAATTGGCTACTTTTGCAGAGGACCTGGTTTGAGTTCTCAGCATCCACATGGTGCTCACAAATATCTGTAGTTACAGTTCCATAGGATCTGATGGCCTCTTCTGGCCTCTGTAGCCACCAGACACACATGTGGTGAACAGACTAACATGTAGTCAAACATGCTTATATAAAAAATAAAAATAAGTCTTTAAAGCAATGCATTCCTGCACTGAGGGCTTCTTCATTTGTTTCCACATCACAACTGCTATAAACAGGGCTGCAGTGGGCTAAGGCATGAAGTGCCACTTCACTACTTGGATTACATTTTGTTTCTCTGAATTTGCCAAAAACAAATTGGGTGTTCTGAATGTAATTCTTGCCTGATAACTGCTCCTATTGTATATAGTTTTACTGCATTAGAGTTAAAACATTCCCTTTTTATTTAGACAAAAGGGGGGAAATGCTTTGGAATATTTGTACACTGTGTAAAGATACATTGCTGAGACTGGTTTACTAAAGAGCTGAATAGCCAATAGTTAGGCAGGAGGCATATGAAGAATTTCCAGCAAGAGAAAGGAATGGAGGAGTCATCTTGGCAAGGAGGAGACCCAGAGGAAGCAGGACAGGAGGTACGTGACAGAACGTAAACTAATAGAAATGGATTAATTTAAGTTGTAAGAGCTAGTAGGACAAGCTTAAACTTAGGCTGAGTTTTCCTAATTAATAACAAGTTTTTGTGTCATTTTTTGTGAGCTAGTGGCCCAAAGGGGAAAAAATCTATCTACACTCATATATCTTGTTTTGTAAAAATGTGCATTCAGATCTTTTGCTTATTTTGATCAGATTATTTATTATTAAGCTTCTGATTTCCATATAAATTCTGGCTATTAATCCCTCATTCATACATAGTTTGCAAACATTTCTCTTATTCCATGACGTGTCAACTCATTCATTGATGGCTTGTTTTATTGAACAGAAGCCTTTTAATTTGAAGTAATCTCGTTGGCTTATTCAGAAGAACTCTATAAACATGATCTGGATTTTTCCCCCAGGTGGGTCTGGAAAATCCCCCATGAAACTTTCTAGAAGATCTGTGTACCCTCAGTAGAGGGAACATATTAGGGTCTCTGGGACTGTCCGGACCCACCATTAGCATATGGTGCGCTATGGGTCCAATGGGGAGCCTGATTGGAATGGCTGGTAAGAGGTCTCACTGTGGCAAAGCAGAGGGGTGTGAGAAGACAAGTCCCAGGCTATCCCATGCTGAGTGCTGCCTAATGAAAAGCTGTACCATATGTGGGGCATGCCAGAAGTAGAGATGCACAGGTAGTTTCTCAGTGCCCTTCCTGGGCAGCCTGTCCAGCTTCTGAAAAGATGCTGCATTCATTTCTTCATTCAGTCATTTTAACCTTGGGAGAACTGAAGTTAGAAGGAATCCCAGAACAACTATCCATGACAGGGAAAGTTCAGATCATATACACATGTGGAGAGAGGGGAAAGAAGAGAAGAAGGTCCAAGGCTGCAAAGCCTGCAACAGCTCACTTGTGTGCCAGTTTTGAAAGCTCACTTCAGTTTCAGTCCTAGACCATATCTTAGGAGTACCAGGCTCCTTTCTAGAGTGCCAGACAGTGTGTGCTGTCTGGAAATGGATTTCTTAAGGCTACAGCGTCTCCTGACATAACCCTCAAAACATCAGGCAAACCCAAGCTGAAGGACATTGCACGCATCACTTCACAAGAGGCAGAGAGAACTATGCAGGACCAGAGAAGCCTGAGCAGAGGGGCAGTGGAAAACCAGGTGCTTCCCCGATGGGTTACAGACCACACAGGCAGTGCCAGGAAAGATGAAGCAATTTTAATAAAGTCTGCAGATTGGTTCACGGTGTCATCGTAACAATGTAGCTGGCACTGAGATTCATGTGTATCTGTAGGTGTTAACATCTGGAGGAGGCTGCTGAAAGGCAAAGAAGAATGTTTCTTCCTATTTTGGGAACTTTTTATAAGTCTGAAATAGTTCTAAAATGAGACATCAAAAATAAAAAAAATTAACATGGACAAAAATTTTTAGTGCCTGAAATAATGGCCTCTTATACACACTTAGCAAATCTGTGGGTGCTCAAGTCTCATTTGTAACATTCTCTCTCTCTCTCTCTCTCTCTCTCTCTCTCTCTCTCTCTCTCTCTCTCTCTCACACACACACACACACACACACACACACACACACACACACTGAAATGCTAATCAGCCATAAAAATAATTAAACCCTGTTAATTGCAATAATATGAATGAAGCTGAAGGAAATTGTGCTAAGTGAAATAAGCCAAACACCAAACAACAAATGTTTTATGTTCTTTCTTACATGTGGAATTAGAAAGAAGTTCATCTCAATGAAGTGGACAGTCCACTCATGGTCATAAGAGTGTGGAAAATGGATAATGAGGAGAGATGGGTCAGCTGGCACAAAGTTCCTTTTTGTTGCAATGTGGCAGACTCACTAAAAGAGCCAATGTGACTCCAGCTCTGGGCTAGAGAAGAGAAGAAGAGATGCAATGGACGATGCACTGTAGCAAAAGGGATCTGGGGTGTTTTCAGGGGCTGCCACTGCTGGAACCTGAGACAAGCTGAGCATCAAATGGGAAATGGCAGTGATGGGCTATGACTCGATGAATGAACCTGAGAAAGTCATCATTATCATCATCATTGGGCGAAATAAAACAAAAGGGTAGGTCACAGGAAAGACAAAGGTGTCACAGGAGGTGTGTCCTCATAGCAGAATGTCCGGACTAGAGGCTACAGCTGCACATAACACAAAAACAAGGGCCTGGGGCACTTTAGAGCCCTCGCAGAATCTTTAGAACAGGTGGCTCAGGTTACTCTAAATTAAGGGAGTCTGAAAGGGTATGAGATGTAGATAAATAGACTGTGGAACCTAAAATGAGATTTTGGACAGGGAAACTTTTAGAACAGTGTAGGGATAGTGACATCCAAATGTTTACTACACTGCCCCGGCAGAGCCCCCATCCCTCTACCCTTGTACTTGAATCTAGGAATGCAAATCTAGAATCTGCAAATAGTATTCTGAATACTTTATATCCCCTCTATATGATGATATCCAATATGATGTCATTGTTATGTAAATAGTTATATTGCATTATTTGGGAACAAGTCTGTACATGTTTAGTATAGGCATTGGTTTTTCCAGAAAAAAAAATTTATTTTTTTTGAGGCTAGTTGAATTAGTGAATAAACAATTCACAGGTGCCGAGAGTCAACTTTAGACTAGCTGATGGTATTTTGTTGATGTTAAATTTTCCAAATTTAATGATGCCCCTGTAATCATGTACCAGACATCCCAGTCATTAGGGGACATGTAGTAAATAATTGCTGGTGAAGATGTATGATCTCTATGAGTTATACCAAATAATTTTAATGAAAGAGAGATCAAGATCAGATGGGTGGAAGTGAAGAGAGCAGGCCAGCCAGCGGATGCAGCAGAGCAGAGTTGAATAGCATGTGGTGTAACCTGCAGTATTCTTGCAAGCCTCCTGTATGTTTTGAAAACATAGCTTTAATTTTAAAATAGCTTCCTGAGAGGAGTTAGTTAAAAGAAAAGCGATTTCTTTCTAAATTCATGGCTATCCGTAATGTGCTTTGTGTGAAAATATGATTAAGAAGTGAGATTGCTCTTTTGAGGCACGGCATTGCACACTGCCAGCACACATCACCCTGGGCCGGAGGGCAGCCTCACCTACTTTTCACCAGTTTGCTTTGCCTACACAAAGACAACAGACTCCTGAGGTGCACTGTACATACTGTGTACAGCACACACTGTGAGGGCTTCCTGCCTCCAGAGGCGGGAGCTGAGAAAACCTGGCTCCCAGCCGAGGCAGAGACATGGCAAAAGATTCTTGAATCCCTGGGGCAAGGGAGCTCCGTAGGTTGGGCTGCTTTCCTCCTAAGTTGGTCACTAGTTACTGGCCTTTTTATCACACAGTGTGACATCAGCTTTGTAAACTGACGCTGCCTGTCAGATCGGTGGCCTGTATGCTCCAGGTCACTGCTACTGGCTCTGAAGTGTGCACAACACCGTCAGTTCTGAGAGCTGTCCCTTTAGGGAACATGTCCAGCACGTAAGTGCCTCTTACGTGCATTTCTGCCATGTAAACAACCCCACTTTCTGGCACGCTGTGCAAATGAGCTATAACCTGTATCTTTATGATACAGTAAATACTCAGACCAGAAGAATGAGCACTTCCCAGGGAAAACCAAGGACATTTCATTCCATCTTCAAAGATATGCGCAAGCACTTAAAAGGCTCTTTTAAGTGATTTGCGTTGAGTGGCACACACGCAAAAAAAAAAATCTACTTGAATTAGAATGACCCAGAGATGGTATAGCTCAACTGTATTTCTCAGACTTGCCTTAAGTCGTTGCTTTTCATGCAAACAATAAGCTTTTATCTCAGTACAGCACTTCTACACCAGTGACTCCCTCAAGGGTGAAGAAGCTGCCCATCTTGGAGGGTCTTCTTGTGCATATCTTCCTGGCTCACCAGTTTCATTTGTTGGACAGGTTTCAGCTTTCTGCCAGAATCACTAATTCTACCACCCAGCATTTCTAGAGTGACACTACAGGGTCAAGTCCTGTGCTTTCTGGGTCACTTTTGCTCCACAGAGCCCTCACCTATAGATACAGATATTTGGTTGTACCTGTCACTCTCAGAATGGGCTGTGAAAATACTCAGTGAGAAGGCACTGTAAGATCAATAATTATTGTAAGAGTTCCACATGTATTAGTAGTAATGGTGCTTATATAATAAGTGGGTAAGGGTGCTGTGGGAAAATGCTCTTATACACTGTAAAGATTTGTCACTTGTATTGGTTTAATAAAACACTGACTGGCCAGTAGTCAGGCAGGAAGTATATAGGTGGGGTGACTAGACTAGGAGAATTCTGGGAAGATGAAAGCAGAGAAGCAATCACCAGCTGGATATAGAGGAAGCAAGATGAGAATGCCTTACTGAGAAAAGGTACCAAGCCACGTGGCTAAACATAGATAAGAATTATGGGCTAGTTTAAGTTGTAAGAGGTAGTTAGTAATAAGCCTGAGCAATAGGCCAAACAGTTTTTAATTAACATAAGCCTCTGCAAGTTTAATTGGGATTGAATGACTTTGGGATTGGGCAGGACAGAAACTTCTGTCCACATAAGAGACATTACTGGCATGATCTACACAGTGTCCCTGGGGCCACAGGCAAATTGTCACCAGAAATAATGTCCACCTTACTCATTCTTCTGGCGTCTTCATGATGTCACCCAATATCGCAGGCTTCTTCAGTCCTACCGTAAGTAAGGGTGTCCAGGCACTTCCTGTAAGGACAAGCTGAGACAAAGCAGGGCATATTTGCCCTTTTAACCCTATGAAGAGGCTGAGGGGGCCCATCCATCAAGGATCATGTAGCCTTTTCCTGGTGGTCCTCTTAAAAGGCCATCTGCCTGTGCCTCTGTGACAGTCATACCATGGAAACTCAGGAGCTGTCCAGACCTTTCCCAGGGAGCCCTCTGCTCACACAGCTGCACTCTACATCACAGTGATTGCTCTTCCTGGTCATGGGTGGCCCCTCCCAACTCCATCTTGACCTCTGCTCTCTTTTTCCAGGTCCTGCTGATATTATCTAACTCCTAATTTCCCCCTTTCTTAGAGCTGCCAGCTCCAGGCTCTTTCTATGAACTGATGTTTTCAAGAAACCTGCAAGAAATTTGAGTTTCCTCCACCCTGTTAAACCTTTCATTTGCTCTCCCTCTCCCTCCTGCTCTCGTCACTGTATCTCACTGGGCTCAGCTTCAACTCCACCCATTCTCTTCTGAGAACCCATTATGGTCTTGACATGAAAAATGTACTCTTGTTTAAAGCTTATGAAATCACACTGTATTTATGGTTTTTCTTCCTTTTGATGTAGTTAACCATTAGGTCAAGTGAAGCTGCAACCGACTCACAGCTCATCTTATGCAAACATTTCACTCACAAGTTTACATTCGCTTGGGATTATTTTCCTGCCTCTACAAGACATCCTTTTCATGAGCCTGGGTGTTCTATAATGAACGTTCTTCACTCGGTGTTTGCACTTTCCATGGGTGGTGCTGACTCAGGCTTGGGGACTGTTGTTGAAGTGCCTGTCATAGTTTTTATTCCTAATAGCGTGTCCTCTGAAGTTAGGGCTCGTCTGCCTAGAATCTCAGTCTACTTAGTTCAGTAAATGGAGATTCCACAGAAGCTCCCCTGTAAATAATGAGACCCAGGGATGTATTCATTTGCCTAGTTGTAATGAACACGTGATTCAGATTGTCCCAGGTGTATTTTAAGGGCATGGTAGCACTTTTCACTCAGATGTAACTCCTTGGCAGCCTCATCTGGAATGTGTCCAGAAGCCCCACAGTCACACACACACACACACACACACACACACACACACACACACACACACACACACCCCACATCACAGGGTGCCAGGCCAAACCCTGGAGGTCTGTTCAGAGCTTTCAGCCCCTCAAGCCACCTTGAGAGGGAAATAAGTTAGCAGTTCCCTGAGACCTGCCAAGGTGATCTGAGTTCCTTGAGAATGTAGCAAATCAGTACGATCCAAGACTGGATAGGTCTTTCAAGCCGAGTTCAGACCCTGCTGTGTCTGGACATGGTATGAAATAGATGTCTATCATAACTTGCTATGCTTTAGATGTGCCCATGTGTAAATTATTGACTACCAGGGCCCTCCTTTGCTTATGGAGATGATGGAAGTTGTGGATCCCTTAGACAGTAAGGGGTAGTGAAATAAGTTCTAAGTCATTGGGGCCATGCCCCTGAAGGCAATCTGAGGAGCCTGGTCACACCCTGAAGGCAGTGTTAGGACTCTGTTCCCTTCCTATCTTTTGTTTTGTTTCCTGGTGGCCATGGTACAAGCAGTTTCTGTAGCCACACAGTCCTAAAGTAATAAGCTTCCTTGCCACAGACTCAGAAGCAAGAGACCAGCTAGCTGACCATGGACTCAACTTCCCAACTGTGAATCTAAGCAAAAATCTCCATTTAAAGTTGATCTTTTCTGCTAGTTTGTTACAGTGACACAGGGAGTTTACAGACTCAAAGCCCAGCTACCATTAGGATGAGATGAGGCAATGAGATCTTTAGGAAATCATTAGTTCATAAGTGGGATTGATGACTTTACCAAAGAGGTCCGACTAGGTCGGGTAGTTTTTTTGGTTGGTTTAATTTATTTTGCTTATCATGTGTGGATAGAACAAGAAGAGAATGAGACTTTGTCAGACATCAAACCTACTGCTACCGTGACTTTGGACTCCCAGATTTCATAACTATGGGCAATAAATATATATCATAAATAAATAATATTTATGAGAGATATCACCCAGGGTAAAACATTTTGTTTTAGCCATTAGGTGGCTTGAGATAGTCTCTTTCCCTTCCGAGAGCGGTTCCAAGGCTGTGCAGGTAATATTGCCTGCTGCTTTGATGTCATGAAGGAACTAACACCCACACTTGGTGTGGGAAGTCCTTATGTACATGTGTTGCTTTTATTGGTTAATGAATAAAGCTGACTTCAGCCAATGACTTAACAGAATATAGCCAGGTTGGAAAAGATATATATAGAGAGAGTCAGGGAGAAGCCATGTAGCCACGGCAGGAGACACATCTCCGCTGGAGCCCCCTGAAACTTTGCTGGTAGGCCATGACCTTGTGGTGATTCACAGATTAATGGAGATGGGTTCATTTAGGATGTAAGAGCTAGCCAATAAGAAGCTAGAGCTAATAGGCTAAGCAGTGATTTAATTAATACAGTTTCTGTGTGGTTATTTCGAGTCTGGGCAACCAGGAACGAATGAGCAGCCTCCCACCAACACACACTGGCCCTTGAGACCTCGTAGCCCACCCATGTCTCCTTCAAAGTGGCACATGAGTTGAGTGAACATCACCGTAAAAGCCCCATACTATACAACTGCAGCTTCCTGCACTCGGAAGAGACGCTAGAACTGCTACAGTCCATTTGGAGTAGTACCTGCTTTGGCCATGTCCTGAGTTGCTTCATGAACCACCAAGGGCACACTAAAGGATTAATGAAGCAGCCCAACCTCACGGAGCCAGGAAGACCTCTTCCGTGAAGATCTATAACTCAGGCGTCTAAGGCAAGCAGATGAGACGCCTTGAAAGATGGAGCGTTGATGACTCTCGATGCATTTAGAGTCTTGGGGAATCTTGTTAATTGCTTATTTGATTAGACTTTTTACTGTTCGGTTCAACATCAGGGAGAACAGACCCTGGATCCACCTGTACACTTAATTACAGGCTAGCACAGCAACTGCCTCTAAAACTCCTGATCCAGAAATTAATTTGAAGGCAGAAGACAGAACATAAATAAAGGAAATAAACGGACCCATGCTTGTCACATTTGCTTTCCTCTGGCCTGTTGACACTCTGTTTATGACACTGATGTAAAATCCCTCCTAACAACCCTTCCTATCAAAGGCTAACAGGGAAAACCAGGTTACTGCGGCTGGATTTGAAAGTCTTCTCCGAATAAAGGCCCTAGAAGCTTCCGTATGGAGTGCAAACCTTCAGTTTTTTCTTCTCTAAGATGGTTTAAGGTGAAAGAACTGCCTTGGGAAGTGCCACATCTTTGAGGACTACCTGTTTCCCCACCCACCGCGTTATGCATCTCCTATTGTGGAGTGCTGACCATACAAGCACAATGGAGCTCTTCTTGGCTGAAGGAAAGCTTGGACTTGACTTCCTGGTGGCCCAGCCGGTCTCCCAGGACAGTTTACAGATCACCCTAACAGCAGATCAAGAAGACTGCTGTAACAGGAGCATAAGTATCAAGGAGAGAAGCAATTCAGTGATCTTGGTCAAGGAATTTTATTACCCATATCTATCTGAACGTTAAACACTGCAGGGGTTGTACAAAGGTTTCTGGAGAAAATGGTCTTGAGTTGAGCCTGAACAAAGAAGCTCTGATGGGTTGACACCCGAAAAGAAGAAGAACAGAAGAGGTCCTCGGAGTTGGAGGAAGTGCGTACATAAAGTCAGAGCGGAGCGAGAGCAGACAGAGACACCCTCCCGCTTGCGCAAGAAAGAGGAATCTGACAATTGTTGGGGCACCAGTGTTTAAAACAAACACATGCGCATCTCAGTTATACCCCAGCCGTCAGTGACGGGGCCAGTGAGGAGAATTGCACACTTTGTTGACCCCCATCTGTACTTTATGTCGCTAGTAGTGGCTAGTTACCCCCAGTGAGGGCTGCCTGTTTCCAGCTTCAGTGTTAGACCACTGGTGTTGGCACCAACACTGAAGGTGAGAACAGAAAGTAACTGGAACCAATAGCCTGGAGTAGAATGGACCGTTCCAGTTGGGATGGCAACACACTGCTTCCTCACTCTGTACCTCCACTTCTCCATCTTTGAAAGAAGGGTACTGATAGCCTGGGGCTGTTCTTGGTACAGCCTATACATCTGGAATTAACTAAAACCCAAGCAGTTGAGGGACACCTGTGAGGATGTTTTATTAACTAAATCATCTGAAGTGGGAAACCCACTTTTAATCTGAATCTTTTGAGGTGGGAAGATATCACTTTAATCTGAGCCATACCTTCTGCTAGCATCCTATATCAAGAATATGGAAGAAGGAAGCTTGCTCTCTTTGCCTGCTTGTTCTTGAATAGGAAGTTCATCTCTTTACTAGCATTAGAGTCTACTGCTTCAGGATTCTGATGTATACTGAAGACCAGGTAGGCTCATGAACTACTGAATTCTTGGACCTTCCACTGGTAGACAGTCACTGTTGGACTAGCTAGACCACAGCCTGAAGCCATTCTAATAAATCCCCCATATATATATATATAATATTACATATGGGTATGTGTATGATTATGTATATGTATGTGCATGTATATTCATTCTATAAGTTCTGCTCCTCTAGAGAACCCTAATACAATAGCAAAGGACTCAGAAGGGCCTGGTGCACTGTGACTGGGATTGCCACTGTTCTCTGTGCCTCCCAGTACAAAATAATGGGACCCAGTCATACCCTGATACTGTCAGCGGTTGACTACTATCTCTGATTATGTCAGCTAGGTGATGCTAACAGGACTCCAGCTGCCTCTCAATTCCATACAGTCCACCAGCTTTCCAGGCTTGAGTAGAGTCTGTAAATTCTTGGAGTTTCCCAGAATGCCAAGCACTGTGCATCTTACAGAGAATGAGTTAACAGTTTTTCCTCGGTATCTGTGGAAGATTTGCTTCAAAATTTCCCAGGATTCCATACCACACAAAGCAGCACATTATTTGCATGTAAACCATGTTCATCTTTTCACGAACTTTCTATCATGTTTCCAATTGTGGGTGCAGTGTAAATCCTATGTAAAGATTGGACTGTTCTGTTTAAGAAATGAGGCCAAAGACAAGCTCTGCCTACTTAGTACAGACACATGTATAACTGTACAGCACATGACCCGAACTGGCTGAATCCACAAACATAGAGTCCAGGGATTTATGGGCTGGCAGTAATTTACATAGCAGACACGACAGAGTGAGCTTGGACTCATAGCAGAACAAGTCAGCCAGTGATGCAGGGTGGATGCCTGAGGAACAAAGAAATTGGGCAGTTGGCCTTTGCGTAACTGTTCTGAGCAGTGTGCTTTCAACTTACGTGGGAGATTCTGCGCCAGCAGTGATGAGAATGAGGTGCTTTCATGAATGCAATACCAGATTTCTTCATCCCTAACTGTGGAGTTCTCTGAGACATAAGTCTCCCTTAGAAAAGAGAGAAATACAAAGAAAGTATATACATATGTACATACACGTGTACATAATCCATACATATATATGTGTGTGTACATGTGTGTGTATATATGTGTGTGTTGTGGCAAGGATTAAATAAAATACTAGTGGAAGGTGAATAGCAAATATTTGCATATAATTAATAAATAGCAAATGCTAATAATAGCAATATTTTGAATTATTAATGAATATGCATATGTTATGAGAAGAATAGAATCATACACTTTTCCCCTATTAAAAAAGTCATTATGTGAGCAGAGTGGAACAAGCAAAGACATCCCAGAATCAACAAGGACCCCAAGCCCTGGAAAGCATTACAACTATAAAAGAAGGCATAGCTATGGGATTTCAAAGAAATACATCTGCTAACTGAGTACTTGATAGCTTTACTCAGACTGTGAACAAAAATAGCTTCACATTTGTCCTTTATTCCTTTGAAGTAGTCAACACAGCCTCCTATGATGGCTCTACGAAGATGGGAGTTTAAAACTTGCTGCTGTCCGGTTAGTAGGAAAAGATGAGCAACCCTCATAAGCTGTCACAGAAGAGCTGACATAGATGGTACCCTTAAAACACCACACGCCAATGCCTCGAGCATGATTGTGACCCTTAGTCACAGGAGGATCTCGGAAATAAACCTGCCCTGATAAGAGGTTGCCTGCCTTTATTTTATTGGTGAAACTCTAAAGAACTCTGTGCCTTGGGAATTCTAACCTTCCCTCCCAGAGAGTCATGTGTGTGGCAGAGGATACAGTTCCCACTAAGTGCTCCCACCTGTGCGTGCAGAACTGCGCCCCGTCCTGTTTCGGTAATGGGCTCCAATAATAAACACAAACATTGTATACATCAAGCTAATACGTGTGGTCTATTTCCTGGCTTTCCCTGAGAAATTCCACACCAAACACATTTAGAATGGGAAGAACAAATATGTTCCTTGGATTACCGTGGGAAGCATGTGCTTGATTTAAGTAATCCATATTCCCTGCAAGTCTGGGGATCTGCAAATCACATCCAAAGTTATGGGGGCTTTTGTGGTGTTGTTTAGTGACGCCCACATTGACGTGCTGAGCCCGCTGTGGTCCTCGGCACAAGCCCTGCCTGTTGGGGCTTGCTGCAGATCCACAGAGACACTTAGATTCTAACACATGGGCATTGCCAGGAAAACAATTCCTTTTCTGCTTAAGCTCACAGTCGGTGTAGCTCCTACACTGACATTAAAACCTAAGTGCTAAATCCAGCAACATTAGTTACTACCTGAACCCCATGCGTCAGGAACAGGTCATCATCTTGTCATCATGCCTCCCAGTGCGCAGGAGCACATGCATGTAAGCTTTCACAACTCACATGT
This sequence comes from Ondatra zibethicus, assembly GCA_004026605.1. Lineage (NCBI taxonomy): Eukaryota > Metazoa > Chordata > Mammalia > Rodentia > Cricetidae > Ondatra > Ondatra zibethicus. The sequence goes on along the minus strand of PVIU01001583.1, from coordinate 132,218 downwards.
GTTATTCAGTGTTAAAGATGCTTACGATTCAAAAAAAGGAACTCCAAGATTACTTGGACAAAATTTTAGTTACTTTATAAATGAATCAAAGTGGAATGAAAGTGCCACCTGGGGCTACACTGTCTTAGATTAGATACTAAGTTACCCTCAACATCATTTATTTATGGAATAATTGTGGTATCTTCTCTGTGGTGATCCCTTGCTAGGCTGCAGGGACACAGTTCTAGGGCCAGTCCCTGCTTTTAAGCATCCAGGGAACCCAGTGGGAAAAGAAGACTTAGTGGATGGGCCATATGTCCTGCCTGCACGCTGCATGCGGTCAGAGGCCTTGAGAGGAAGAGAGGATCCAGTACTGAGAGTCTTGAAATAAAGACTCTTCTGATGTTGTTGGGTGGTTTGGGTTTTATTAGCATGTATATATATATGTGGTGTGCATGTTCACATGTGTGAACCCACGTATGAGGGAGCATGTGTGTGTGTGTGTGTGTGTGTATGTGTGTGTGTGTGTGTGTGCCAGCGTGAAAGCCTGAGGTTAACATCAGGATTGACCATGAATGATTTCTACCTTATCCACTGAGTTAAACCCAGGGTTCACCCATTAGCTCTGTGCTAGACAGCTTGCTCTGATGATCCCCTTTCTCTGCCTCCAAACCCCGGAAATGCAGAAAGGCTGTCACGCTCACCAGGTATTAGGTGAGTCCTAGGAACAGCAAACTCTTCATTGACTGAGCTATCTGGCCATCCCTGACTCCTCTGATTTTTAACACACCTTCACTAACATGACGGCAATACAAGATGCTTCGGATTAGTAAATTCAAATTCTGCTGCCTGCTCCCTTCTATGATCTGAAAGAGCTGGCTTCATTTTCACAGTTCTTACATATCTTTAATGGGGATATTACCATAAGCCTCTGGTTATTTGAAAGGACTATCAAATAAATAAAACAATACTTGACACTCATCAAGTGGTTATTGTTACTTGATACATGATCCAATAAGATTTTGTTTCTGTGTGAGAAAATGATAAGATTTTGGCTCCTTTATATTATGGGTTGGGAGGAAGTGGCAAAGGGGCCCTAGAGATTATCATCTCCATATACACATGATGCTCTTCTCATTCAAACACTGAGTCCAGCCAGCACCGTGGCAGCAGGTCATGGAGAAGAAAACAAAAAGGCCGACACTAGGCTCCAGAGAGACTACAGGCACTGCAGCTCCTGGAAAGGGGTGGGTCTAGACAGGAGCAGATGGGGGTACTGCTAACGGTCTTAGGAGAGCTGTCTCCATGAATACTGCCACTACCACAATGGTGCCAAATTAATAAAATAAGGTAAAGCCAGGAAGGCCTGAAAAGGATCTCATGCATGTGTGGAGAGTGGAAGGAGCCCTGAGTGAACATATGTTGTTAACATGAGCATGGCCATGTCAAGGACCCCAACACTTTAGCCTCAATGAATGCCAAAGCCTTCTCCTGGACCACATGAGGATGTTTGCACTGTCAACAAAATGTCTACTGCAGCTTCCTCATTCTGGATGTTTAAAGCCTGAGACTACTCCTCTAGGATACCCTGTGGAGATAAACCTGCCCTGATTCAGGTGTATAAAATAAATGTTCTGAGTTGCGGGGCTGCTGTTTGTGTGCCTCCATTAGAGTCAAGGTGATGTGGGATACCCCCCGTATGCTGTGAATATGTCTTATTACCATTGGTTAATAAAAAAGCTATTTCAGCCAATGGATTAGCAGAGTAAAACCAGGTGGGAAATTAGAACATAGATAGAGAGAGAGAGAATAGGTGGAGTCAAAGAGACACTGTGTATCTGCTGAAAGAGAAGGACCTAAAACCTTTCCTGTAGGCCACAGCCCCATGGCAATACACAGATTAATAGAAGTGTGTTAATTTAAGATGTAAGAGTTAGTTTACAGAAGCCAAGCTAATAGGCCAAACAGTGTTGTAATTAATATAGTTTCTGTGTGATTATTCAGGAAACAAAAGAACAGCCTCCATTTATATCAAGGTCCACCTGATATCATATTTTCTCTATGTATGTGTGTGTCATTTATATATTTCCCATTGCCCTAGTTAGGCTAATTCCTAAGCCAGGAAGATCATAATATGTATGTGTGCCAGATACCAAAGAACTATACCAAGCAAGAACCATCATAAGAACTTGCTAGAACCATATCCTTATACAAAGACCATTGCTGTATCTCTCTCTCTCTCTCTCTCTCTCTCTCTCTCTCTCTCTCTCTCTCTCTCTCCTCACCCCACTGAGGCAAGCCCTTTTTGCCCCCCTCTCCACTGAGGCAAGCCCTTTTTGGCCTCTCCCCCCCCTTTCTCTCCACTGTTCGTCTGAAGGTAGCTTTCTGTTTCTCCCCCCTTCCCTTTTTTCTCTCTCCTCCCCTCTTTCTTTGTCCCTCTATCTCCCTCTCTTTCTCCCTGCTCCCTTCATCCTCCCTACCCTCCTGTACTCTACCCACTAAATAAACTCTATACTCAAGCTCTCTCTGCAAGGCATATCTATCTTCCCCTTTCCCACCGTGATCCTCCACACCAGCAGTGGTACCCACCAGGGTCACTCATGATGTAAATCATAACAGAAGTGTCTGATGATGTTAAATATGCCAGGATGTAATCTGGGATTCCCCTCTGTATGCTGTGAACACCATTTGTTAATAAAGAATCTGCTTCGGATCTATTGCAGCACAGAATAGGCAAGGTAGGAATTCCAAGCAGAGAGAGGAGAGAGAGTAGGCAGAGTTGATGAGAAGTCATGTAGCTGCTGCAGGAGACAGATGCCAGACACTGGATGGAACCTTACTGGTAAACCACAACCACATGGTGATGCACAGATTAATCGAAACGGGTTAATTTAAGAATATAAGAGTTAGCTAGAAAGACATCTAAGCTATTGGCCAAGCAGTGATTTGAATCATACAGTTTCTGTGTGATCATTTCATGTCTGGGTGGCCGGAAAATAAACGAGCAGTCTCTGCCAACAGATTGGTGCCCAATGTGGGCACATAAAAGCTGAGTGAGCTTGGAAAGGAATTCTAGAAAGAACAGAGTTTAGTGTAGCTTCTTGTTAGCTGTATTCTTTTTTAATGGGGTCTATTTGCTGGTGGTGAGCAGGGGTGCTCCTTTAAGAAAAGGCTTACTGAATCAGCATAAGAAACAACAGCTTCCTGGTTTGGGCAGCATGAACTCTGGCTCTTTCAGGAGGCCAAGCACTCGAATGGGGTTTGTGGGCTGCAAGTTACTTGGTGGCAGCAGTGGGATAATAGGTAGATTAGTGTGAGCTTACTCACATCAATAATAATAGTGAGTAATAGAGTGAATACTTGTGAGCTATTATTTATAGGCAATTTATATTGGTATAGATTCTTGTATACTGATACAAATTCAAATTATATTAAATGTGCTACCATTTCTGTTTACAGTATTTGTACACCTAGGCAAAGTTATTTTGTCATATTGTATGCATGCATGCTTCTATCTCTGCTTAAGACATTTTGTATATTGATACAATTTTAGGATATATTTATCATATTGCATTATACATTTCTACCTCTGATTAAAGATACTTATACATTGTTTACATTTTGAGGTCATTGTCCTCATTTGATGCACATTTGTTTAAAGATTGTTTAATATTCTAATATGAAGTCTTAGTCTTTAAGCTATATAGGTATTAAGAATTATAGGTCAATAGTCGTCCATGTTTGTTATACTTATAGTTAGACTAATCAGGTTATTTAATACATAGAGATTGTATTCCACATAGATACACAATCTTCAACCACTTCAAAGAACTATAGAATATGGCATTTAAATAAATTAGGGTTCTCTTGACATGAGACACAATTGTTCCTGGCAGCACCAATTGCTTCAAGAGGATGATGGGCATTGAAGAGGCTGCTTATCTAGTTTGTTACCATTTGGACAATAAACTGCTTTTGCCTGGACTTCTTGATGATATGCTGTATAAACTGGACAGGCAGGGCCTTCAGAAAAATGAGTGTTGAACTTGTCTAAAGGTGAGACAGTCCTTCAGGATTCCTGCTTCATGAAAAAGTCTGCCAGACTTTCTGCAGAACAAAGAAGAAAGTGACTGACAAACTACCAATATAGGTGGAACTGTCTTTGAAATTTCCTGCTTCATGGAAGTCTGCCAGATACTATGGGCCTGTAGGCTGAAAATGGATGTCTCAATGGTACAGAAGAACTTTAGATGACTGTCCAGGCAGTGAGACATCTTTGTCATTTCTAGAGTTTTGGAAGTTGCTTACAATGCACTTCCTGTTTATTTAGGTAATATTATATCCTTCTGGAGTCTTTGATGGAGTTGAAGAGTAGATAGTTATAATTATAGTTTTCCTTCGTTATAATAAAAGATAAAGTAGATATAAATATTGTAGATATAATTCTTGCTTGATAACTTATTTGTTGTATGTAATCTTGCTATGTTAAAGTTAAAACCTTCCTTTTAGTTATACAGAAAAAGGGAGGTGATATGGGATTCTTCTCTGTATGCTATGAATGTTTTATTGTCATAGGCTAATAAAGCTAAAGCTGCTTTAGACCAATGGCTTAACAGACTGGAAAAGATATATAGAGAGAGAATAGGTAGAATTGAGGGAGATGCCATAAAGCTGCCAGAAAAGACATATGCAGGACTTTGCCTGAAAAGCCACAGCCATGTGGTGATACACAGATTAAATAGAAATGGGTTAATTTAAGATGTAAGAGTTAGCGAGAAATATGCATAAGCTAATAGGCCAAGCAGTATTGTAATTAATATAGTTTCTGAGTGATTATTTTGGGTCTGGGTGGCCAGGAAATGAACAAGCCATCTCTACCAACAAGTATGATCCTGTGAATTTCTTTTTGAAGCATCACAAAGAGGAAGGCTGGGAGGTCCCAAGACATCCTCAGCAGTCTTGGAGACAAAAAAAAAAATCCTCGAAGGCCTTAGGAGAGCTGGGCAGAGGTAAAGAGAGAGAGTCCTTATCTTCAGGCAAGGACTGCCCTCTCTGGTACTGTCTGAGAAAGCCAGGGGTGCTATTGGCTCAGTGTACTACAGGGGCTGTGGAGTTCACACAGTCCCCAGACATGGTCACAGAGCTGTTTGTATAGCAGTGGTTCTCAATCCATGGGCCACAACCCCATTACGACTTGCATATCAGATACTTACATCACGGTTCATAACAGTAGCAAAATTGCAGTTATGAATCAGCAACTAAATAATTGTATGGTTGGGGGTCACTACAACACGGGAAACTGTATTAAAGGGTCACAGCATTAGGAAGGTTGAAAGCCACTGCTGCATAAGGAGACTAGGCAGAGGGGGGTGAATGGGTGGACCTTGTCGCTGCCGCTGTGTCCAGCACCTACCTTAAATGTACTTCATTCTCAGATTTCACCTCGGCTGCTCCTGTCAGTAGTCAGCTGGTAGCTGAAATGGGCAAACCCTTGGATTCACATCCATCACATACAGGCTGCCATGAGCATTCATTCACAAGGAACGAGGGTGCAGGACAGACACACTTCCGCAGATAGTCCCCAGGTCTTCAGAAAAGGACTTCCTCTCCTCCTGCAGCCCAGAGCAACTACTTTGCTGCCCCACCATGTGCTGCCCTAAACAACTGGGTCCAGAAGTACACTTGATCTGGTCCTCTGGGTGCATGACTGCCATACATACATGCCATGGCTGTGCTCTACCTCCCCGGAATCTGTGTCCTGATTCTTCTGTATAGCTGTGCCTTCATGGTGGCCCTTGGTTTTGTCTTTCCTTGTACCTGATAAGATTAAATTTTGCTTCTAATTTCACATCCTGGCTGAGCGCCTGGGGGGACAGGATGGGAGGAGGAGTCAAGGCTTCCACTTATCTTTTCTCGATACCAATGCTCCCAACCCGCAAACGACTCCAGCTCACACTTGCTGGCTGTCTAACAGTCTGTGGATGAACTGGAGACAGACCAGCTGGGTGGGACCACAGCCCCAGAAACTCACCGTGTAAGTCAGACATTAGCCAAACTCCTGTACCACATGACCCCATGGACCCTCGATATAACAGGGCAGTCAAAATGAGGTGGGTCTGTGGTTCCCAGCCAACGCAGATCCTGTCCTCAACATTCGGAAACATCTGGTAAGACCTCGCCCTGATGATAATCATGAGAGTAAGTGGCCAGGGCCACTTTGGGAAAAGGGCTAAGGGAATCATTACCCACTGATTGTAGAGCAGTGGATCCTTCCTTCAAGGACAAACCCTACTAGGTTTCAAGTCTAGTGTGGGCTAGGTAGGGTGCTGAACTGAACTTGAGCCTGTGGTTACTGTAAAGATGTCCTACTCCCTGCTCCTCTGTCCTTCCCTTTTGCAGCTCCTGTTCTAAGTGTTCATCAGCACCAATTTCTTGGTGGCTCATCTCCTGATCCCAAGAAACAATCTGTGATCGACCACCTCTGATGTTCTTTGTGGGCCTGTTCCTGTCAAGCCTCTCTACTTTGCTATTCCCTACTGTGAACGTAGCCTCTTGGTCTCCTACAATTAACCCCAACTTACAGGGAGGGCTTTTGGCTTTAGTGGTCACCAGTTCTTTGAGGGGTGTATCACAGCTGGCACCGGGGTCTTAGTTAAGTAACTCATTGCTTCTGGGATCAGTACTGACACTCCATCTCCACCCCTGCAGCCCTGTGCATGGGACCTCTGTCCAAAAGTTTTTTTTCAAAAAAAAAAAAAACATTTTAGGTTTTCATGTGTCTTCTTCATATATTCTTAATTTTATTTAACCCTCACCCTGTACCTTGTCTCCATCACCATTTAGCACTCTGTCCCTGTTTAAACATTGCCATCCCCAATATGTCCTCACTCTATTTTCATAGCACACGTGTTCTGCTATTTCCACATACCTTAAGGTGTCTAAATCATGCTCATATCCATGCCCACCATGGCTCCTGTCTCCCTTCTAGATCTCTACAGATATTCCAATTTTAACAAACAAACCTAAAAAGTCAAACCTATGACCCGAATATGAAATATGTTTGTTGCTGTATTTGATGGGGGTTGGGGCTATGTTACCCAGGTTGGTATAATGTCAAATGAATAACTAAAAAAGATTTTCTCCCATTCTCCGGGCTGTCTCTTCACTAGACTGACAGAAGAATTTTGGTGTCCTGAGATATTTTTGTCAGTTGTTGGTCTTATTTCCTACACCACTGGAGTCCTGTTCAGAAAGTCCTTGCCTATGTTAAGATGTTGAAGCACACTCATAAACTCTTCTGCTAGCTTTTTCAAAGTATCGGCTTTATGCAGGATGAGAAAGGAGCACCTAGTTTCACTTTGTAAAAAGTGTTCTCATTTTTTAAAGGCTGTGGGACTTTTGAAGTTATCTATGTTTTACATGGTGATGCTAATGTGAGGTCTTGGAGATAAGAAAGGAAAGGTTATGGTTTAAGAGTAATGTATTTGGTGTATCAAATTGGCATGAATTGTTCTGGATTTTTGTTTTTTGTTTTTCTGGGTTAGGTTGGTTGCTTTCTGTTTGTTTGTTTTCTTTTTTGGTCAGCTTTACACAAGTTACAATTATATCCTCATTCCCCAGCACCATTTGTTGAAGACACTGTCTTTTCTCTAGTATATAGTTTGGAATCTTTATTAAAAATCAGATAGCTATAGTTGCATTGGATTATTCTAATATGTGTCAAATCGAAGACCTGGATATCAATCCACCCATCTGTTTGCCTGGTTTGTGTGAGTACCATGTTGTTTCTATAACTATGCCTCAATAGCATAACTTGAAATCAGGTATAGTGATACCTGTTACATTGTTCTTGTTTTCAGGACTGCTTTGGCTGTTCTTAGCGTTTTGTGTCTCTATATAATTTTAAAAATGTTTTTCCTGAATCTTAGAAGAATGACTCTGGAGTTTTGGTGGGGACTTCCCTGAATTTTAAATTGCTTTGGTGAGGTGGTCATGTTCACAACATTAATTCTTTCAATCCATGCACATAGGAGGTCTTCCCATCTTCCGGTGTCTACCTCAATTTCTTTCTCCAATGTTTCAAAGTTTTTGTTGAAATGGCTTTTCATTTCCTTGGTTACGTTTAATCACAGGGTATTTTTTTGTGGCTATTGTAAATAGAATTGTTTCTCTAGCTTCTTTCTTAATCTGTTTGTTATTGGTGTGTATAGGAAGATCTCCACTGCATCTCACGCTGGCAACAAAACTTGGCAATGGGTAAGAGTCAATTGGATGGTACTGGTTTTGAAGAAATGAAGGAGCCATGGAGCACAGCTGAGGTTTGTATCTGCGGGACAGGACTGGTGTCTCTGAGGAAAGGCCAGGAGAGGCCACTGGTGAAGATGCAGCCACGGTTGCTGTGGAGACCTCAGAATACTAGAAATACCAGCACCATGGGACAACTGCCACGGACAGCAGCGAGTATGAGGTAGAGCCACGTGTAGAGACACCAGAAAAGCTACATGTGCTTCAGATGTCAGAAGCGAGCTGAAAAGTGGGGCTGCCCATGCCCATTGGAGCCCAGAGGACTGTGCGTGATGCCCAGGCATCAACTGCTGAATTTGTATACTGTTGAATCTTGGCTATTCTTTGCTTTAATTGTGATGTGTCCTGATTTTTTTTTCTCTTGAAATAAGAATGTATTTAACTTGTTTTTTTTCTTTTGGTTTTTAATTTTATTTTACAGGAACCCACAGTCCAGAGACTTTCAACTTTCAAAAAGATGTTGGGTATTATAAAGTAACAGAACTTTTCTTTAAGTGTTTGAATTTTTTTTAAAGACTGTGCTACTTTTGAAGTTATTTGTGTTTTATACTGTGATATTAATGTGAGATATTGGGGATAAATAATAATGAAAAGGTTACGGTTTGGTAATGTTCTGGTATGTCAAATTGGCATAGGGTTAATTGTTCTGGTTGGTTTTGTTATTGTTGTTTTGTTTTGCTTTGCTTTGTTTTTTTTTTTTCAACTTGACACAAACTACACTTATTTTGGAAAGGAACCTCAAAGAAGAAAATGCCTTCATTGGATTGCCTGTAGGCAAGTCTGTGGGGCCTCTTCTTGATTAATGATTGGTTGGGGGGGTGCGGCTAGGCCACAGTAGGTGTTGTCACTCCCTAGGCATGTTGTCCTGCATTCTAAAAGAAAACAGGTTAAGCACTAGCCCATGAAAAGCAAGCCTGTAAGCCCTGTCTCTTCAAGGTCCCTGCTTGCTTGAATTCCTGCTGGAATACTCTTGTTGATTGACTGTGACCTGAGACTTGTAAGGTGAAACAAACCCTTTCCTTCCTAAATAGCTTTTCTTTTCTTTTTTTTTTTTTGGTTTGGTTTTTCTTACAGGGTTTCTCTGTCAAACAGTCCAGCTATGCTGGAACTCACTCCGTTGATCAGGTTGGCATTGAACTCACAGAGCTTTGCCTGCCTCTGCCTCCTGAGTGCTGGGATTAAAAGTGTGCACTACCACTGCCGGCCTCCCCAAGTATCTTTCAGTCATGGTGATCATCACAACATAAACCCAACTAAGATAGAAGACTTCTGATTTTTTGTGACTTAATTTGTATCCTGCCTCTTTTCTGAAAATGTTTATTAGCTCCAAAAGATTTTGATTGTGTTTTTATGGTCTTTTATATATAGAAACATACCACCTGCTAAAGAAATACTTTGATTTCATTTTCTATTTGTGTGCTTTTTATTCCTTCATTTGTCTCATTGTTCTAGCTGAGAATTAAGCACTATACTGAAAAGGTTTGCATAGAGTCGACACCCTTGTCCTGTTCCTGACCTTAGGGGGAATGTTTGAGTTTTTCCTCCATTTAAAATTAGGCTGCTTATTTTTTTCCAGATATACCTTTTATTGTGTTGAGGTATGTTCCCTCCATTCCCGTCCCCTCCATGGCTTTCATTGCAAAGGATGTTTGATTTTGCCAGTGGCCTTTTCTGTGTCTCTTAACATGATTATACGATTTTGTCTTTGAGTTCAGGCATATGATAAATTTCATTGATTGCTTTTTATATGCTAGGTCATTCTTGCATCTTTGTAATGAAACCAAACTGATCATGGTTTATTTTTGTGATCTTCATGATATGATCTTGAATTCAGTTTGAAAGTATTTTACTGAGAAGTATTGTATATATGTTCATTAGGGAGGTTGGTTTATAATTTTCTTTTTTGTTGCTGTTTCTGAGCTGCTTTTGTCATCAGGGTAAAATTGCTTTGTAAAAAGAGTTTGGAAGCATTCATTCCTTCTCTATTCTATAGTGTAATCTGAGTAGCATTGTGTTGGATATTCTTTGAAGATCTGATAGAATTCTATGGCGAATGTGTATGGTCCTATTCTCTCCTGCACCCCCCCCCTTGCTGGGAGAGGTTTAACTGTTGAATATCATTGCTGGTTATAGATCTATTGAAATATAAATGGGTTAAATTGATATGTAAGAGTTAGCCAATAGGAAGCTAGAGCTAATGGGCCAAGCAGTGATATAATTAATACAGTTTCTATGTGATTATTTTGGGGCTGAGCAGCCGGGAACAAACAAGCAGTCTCATACTACAAATTGGCGCTCCAATGTGTGCTAGATAAATCTACATAAAATCTGATAGAGCTTGAAAAGCAATTTGAGGCAAAAAAAGAAGAGAGTTTAGCACAGTTTCCTGGTAGCCACAATATTTTTTCTAGATGGTCTCACAGCAGCAGGGACTACTTTAAGAGAGGTGCATTAAAAACTGCACAGCTTCTTTTTAAAAAAGTGGTGGCTTCCTGGTTCACTACAGAGCATTTAAATGAGGTCTGTGAGCAGCATGTTACAAACTGCTTAATGGCTCAACATGGACCTGCTGCGTTGGAACTGTGGTGGTGTGTGTGACTTGCAGAGGCATTGAACATGCCTCTATCATGCTGGACTGGGTAGAGCAAGCAGGCATGGACCTGTTGACCCTAGCCATGCCCACTTAACATAAAAAAGTGGTTCAAATGTACATAGGCTTGGAGAGATGATAAAGAGTATAGAGAGTCATAAAAGGAAGTAAATGGTTTAGAAAAAAATGAATCAAAGTCTTTAAAGAGACAGAGTACAGACAGTCATAGATTAAAGGAGTAAAGATAATAAAATAAATATTAAAAAGTAACAGAGTAAAAAAAATAAGCCACATGAAAATGTAAAATACACAGAGAGTCTGGATTATGAATATTATTGTATTTTCTTTGAATTTTTTGACTGTGAAGGAGCTAAGTACAGAGAGATATTTCTTTCTATGGGCTCCTAAGTTAAACCAACATAAAGGTATCTTGACTTCAGAATTTGAGTCTAAAAATATATTGCTTTGGAAAAGAGGTTCTGCTTTTATTTCCATAGAAGATGAGAAGCTGTGGATTAATTCCAGACTAATGTGGTTTGATGTACCAAGACCCCCTGAAAGGTCACCATGAACACCCCTAAAAATTGCTTTGCCTAACAAAAAGCAGGAAGCAGTTTGGATAGAACTATGCCCATGTTCCCAAATATTGTCTATAAATGTTTGTTTACATTTAAAGGGGGATATGCTATAGAGGTTTACATTGGTATGGATCTTGGTTTATTTATATAAATTTAAGGACAATTTCCTTATATTGTGTATATGCATTTTTGATCTTTATTAAGATACTGTGCTTGTCCAGCTCATTTAATATGTAATGAATAATTAAGAAATATAGGCTAATAGATAGTCATCTATAATAGTTAAGCTTGTGGTCATGTTAATTAAGTTTTCTAGATGTACAGACATATATTTCAGATGGAGAGTTATTCTTCAAAGCTCTCAAAGCCTAATAGAATATGGCATTTAAAATGTTTAAGAAGTTAGAACTTTTCATGACAGTGAGATACATCTGTTCCTGGCAGCATCAAGCTACTTCAAGAGGATGATGGGCACCAAAGAGGCGCCTTACAGAGTTAGTTAGCCATTTGTGTAAGAAACTGCTCTTGCCTGAACTGCTTGATGCTATGCTGTATGAACTGGACATGCAAAACCCACAGAGAAATGACTGCTGAAATTGCCTAAAGGGGAGATGGTCCTTCAGGGTTCCTGATTCATGAGAGAGTCTGCCAGACATTCTGCAGGACACAGAAGAAAGCAACTGATGGACTTTACAAGGCAAAACAGATCTTCAAATTTCCTGCTTTATGGAAAAGTCTGCTGGGTACTATGGGTCTGTGAGCTGAAGATGGATGTCCCAATAGTACAGAAAAACTTTGGGTAACTGTCCAGGCAGCAAGATGTCTCTGTCAATTCTAGAGTTTTGGAAGTTGCTTACAATGTACTTCCTGTTTACTTAGGTAATATTATATCCTTCTGGAGTCTTTGATGGAGGTGAAGAATATGTAGTTATAATTATATTTTCCCTTATTATGATAAAAGATAAAGTAGATATAAATATTGTAACTGCAATTCTTGCTTGATACCTGCTTTGTTATATGTAAATTTACTATGTTAAAGTTAAAAACCTTCCTTTTTATTTAAATAGAAAAGGGGAGGTGATGTGGAATTCCCCTCTGTATGCTGTGAATACCATTGGTGAATAAAGAAACTGCTTTGAGCCTATAGCAGGGCAGGGCAGAACAAAGCTAGGCAGGGAAAACTAAACTGAATGCTGGGAGAAGGAAGGCAGAGTTTAGAGAGAGCCATGGAGCCACCAGAGGAGAAGGATGCAAGCCGCCAGTCAGAACCTTGCCTGTAGGCCACAACTCTCATGGTAAAATATAAAAGAATAGAAATGGATTAAATTAATATGTATGAGTTAGCCAATAAGAAGCTAGAGCTAATGGACCAAACAGTGATATAATTAATACAGTTTCTGTGTGATTATTTTGGGGCTGAGAAGCCAGGAACAAACAAGAGGCCTCATACTATAATTTATCTTAGTTTGGTTTGCATATGTCCATTCAGGTTAGATGATGAAACTTGTGAGCTCCTGTGTTTTCCTATTAACTGCAGTTTCTCTTTCTCCTCTGCTGGATATAAATCCAGCTCAGCAAAACCAAGCACTCCACTGCTCAACAGACACCAATGCTCCACATTTGCCATCATTGCTTCTGTCTTGGCATCATCCTCCACGCTACCCTAGTAATGTTTTCAACAACTGAGCTTCCATATTATGTCAAAGACAATATTGCATGCCCCTCATCCCAGGATAGCGACCACATCAGTCACTAGCCAGTGCATGATCCAATCTCTAAACTGCTTCTCAAACCATGCTGAATGCCATTTATGTTTAGTTGTATCCTCTGAGAAGCAGACAGGACTGCGAGAAACTCCCTATGTCTTAGGCTCCAATTGAGAACTGAATATCTAGGAAAAAAGATCTGATGAAACATATACAAATTTTTAATGTGATTATTCCCTAAGAAAATGGTGATTTACACAACATTGGTTGTTATAAGAACTCTAGATACAGTACAGTGCACACAAGATGATTGTGTGTAGGTTCTACACAAATGCTATACTATCTCCTATAAGGGATTTGAGTATCTGTATGTGTTGACATCCATAGGGGATCCTAGAGCCAATCCTTTACTGACAGAGAGCTGCTGTATCTAAACTTAAATGACGACGATTTTTTTCCTAGTAAACTTTTTGTGTAAGGGCGAAGAGGCCTGAAAGCACAGTCCCCTGACTCTACACACACGACCCAAGGTCTAAGAAGGCTCTTGCTTAGACTCACTCCATCTCCTGATAAGCCCTGATGCACCCAGCTACTGGCTGGAAATCACCCTTAAGGTATCTGTCCTCTTGTCAAATAAAGAAACGTATATCCAGCCCATGAGCTGGTACTCCTACCCAGCCGTGCTGTGTGGCTGGAGCTCTGGCAGGACAGCATCTTTGTCCACTATGGGAGAGCTAGGAGTAGAAGCCACATTTCTATTCAAACTCTTTCAAGATCTTTGGAGCCACCACACGTCACAAGTTTGCTATTGTGACTGTCATGAGAAAATCAGTAGGACTTGAGATACTAATTTATGCTGTGTTTAGAGAAGATTCTGAACTTCCTTTCTGTAGACCAAAGGTGAAACCAGATGTTACAGAGAAGGGGAGGGGGAGTGCCCAGCAGGCACACCCCTCCCACTCACAGTGAGCTTTCCTGATGGCTGTCTGTCTTGTATCCAGCAACCATAGCTTTTAGGGCTTTAGGGAACATGCATTCTTTATTATGACACAATACGAATAAACCACAGCGCCAAGTTCATGGAGTTAATGTCGGGGATGCCAGGAGCCTGCTGTTGAGGGAAGTGCCTTTACTACCACTTCTGCAGGGAACAAAGACAGGCTGGTGCTTTTATGAGACACTGTGGTGGTTGGGTTCATTAGTAGCAAGCCCTGAAAAGTTAAGTTCCCACTGTAATATACTGCACATGATCTGTTCAACATACTAAGTGTGATGGCCAGACCCCTGCTGACTTGCACTGGGGAACATAAATATACAATCAACTAAACTAAACAGCTACCTGTGACTATTTGAAAACCTAATTCCTCGAGAGAGACTGAATTTTCTTTTTATTGGCTTTTTAAAAAAAAATTCCTCCAGGTGAAAATCATCTTACTATACCTATGCGCTGTATCTCTTTCCTGACAAATGATGTTACTTAGGCTGCTTTTGGAGCCGTACTATTAAATTGTTATTAAATTATTGTTTAATTACAGTTGTGTTTTAACTTGATTTTCTCTACCCATTTTAAACTTTTGTAAAGTCTTATTTTGTGTATCTGTATGTTTTATAGGCTCACAGAACCTTTAACCAAAACCAAACATGGTGAGCAGAAAGCATGGTTTAAATTAGGAGACAATAAACAGATTTTTCAGTTATAAGAGAAAAGCTCCCTGTGACGATGGACACTCAGGATCTGATCCTCATCCACAGTAAGTGACACCACCCACCTTGTCAAGCACTGCTCACAATGTCAGTTAACACTGGGGTCTTCACATGGTCCCACTGCTGTCTCAGGTCCCCCTTTTTACTCCAGCAACTACTAAGGCAACACTGGAAGCCTCTTCTTTGGGACCTACCAGCCAGGGATGTGCTGGGACACTAGCTTTGGAGTCCAAAAGTCCTCATGTGTGAGATATCCTGGTTTCCAGTCCGTGAACGTAAATTCTCACCACCGAAGTTTCCCCAAAAGCCCATGTGACACCCTGGGCTGTAGGATAGAGAAAGACATGTCTACCAACCAATGCCTGCCTACGTCTGTCTGCCGACAGCTCTGTGTAAACATAGAAATATAAATACAGCCTCCTGAGCGGATGCACACACACGGGGGGAGAAAGGGAGAGAGCCTGAGGCTGTCAACAACACAAGATGAAATCTAGTCATATGGACATTAACACAGTTAGGGGATTAAACGTGAGATAGATGTGGGTGATGCTGAAACGTTTTTCTTAAATGCAAGGAGGTTGCTATAAAATAGCAACCAGAAGTCTAGTCCTGTAAATTCACACTTAAGTATCGTGGTGATTTGTCACTGCGATCAAGCTGCACACCCTGTTCACAGCATGTACCTTCTTCAGGTGCTGGGCAGCACGGTCAGTCCATTTATGCCAGCATCACTGCAGCTCCGTTATAAACTAGGGGCCACCGTTCTATCTGTGGTCTTCCCACTGACTGCAGCATTATCACACAATGCATGACTGAACTTTTCTCTACCTTTTTTGCATTAAGAGAACTCTGGTATTAAAAGCACAGAGTTGGTGTGATGAGCCACACCCTG
The DNA here is from genome assembly GCA_004026605.1 of Ondatra zibethicus. Lineage (NCBI taxonomy): Eukaryota > Metazoa > Chordata > Mammalia > Rodentia > Cricetidae > Ondatra > Ondatra zibethicus. Next base: position 116,465 of record PVIU01001583.1, on the reverse strand, counting down.
AGAGCCCGCCAACCAGAACACCAGCTTTCAGGCAATGTGATCATTGCAAAGCTTCTCCACCCTGTGGGGTGAGGGTCAGCTTTCTGTTACTGTGACGAATCAGCTTACAAAGAAGAAAGATTTATTTTGGTTCTCATTTTGAAGGTTTTCGGCCATGGCTTCCTGGCTTGAGTACTTTTCAGCCTTTGACATGAACACTGCAGGGAAGAATAATGAGATGTTAATTAACGATGAGATGGTAATTAATGTATAGTTGATACACCTAAATTTAATGGTTTGATTAGTCATCACGACCGGAGTCTGTGGCAGAGAAAGTTACTCTCTTCATGGATTCTGGAAAGCAAAGAGGAAAAGAAAGAGGTCTCCTCTCAAGAGCACACACAAAGTGGCCAAACCTTCTTCCAGTAGGGCCACCTCCACCGAGTCCACGACTTCCCAAAGGCACCACTGGCTTGGGACAAAGCCCAGGTGCACCTTTGGAGCACATTTAAGAGTCAAACTGTTCCGTTTAATCATCTGCACTGTCCCGAGAAATCAGCGTCACTCTTTCCTGTTCAAGTCCGGAAGCTGACATTCAGCAGGCTTTGGGGACAACTCAGGAAGATCACTCTCCTGGACTCCCCCTGACTGACTTGCTTCAGGACTGGTTACAGTGGGATCAGTAGGATTGACAGAGGTCCCCTTTAGACTTGGATCCTTTTATAAAATGAATCAGTAACCTTTCTCTAGTGCACTTCCTTGTGAGTCTCTGTTTTGTTGGATGATAAAACAGGCAGTCTGCAGCTTTTTATTGAGGGACTCCTGAAACCAGCAGTCTTTGGGGGGAAATGCATATAAAGGACCCAGCTGGGCGGAGCCCGTCACAGTCTCCTTCCCACCCTGCCCGTACCACCTGACCAGAGCAGGGGGCGGGGTACTTCCTCTGTTGAGTACCTGTCCAAGCCTGGACAAAACACCCCAGCCTGCTCCTTTGTTTCTCTTTGCACAGCTGAGAAAGCTTGGGGTTTACAAAAGAAATCCTCCCTAAAACAACACTGGGAAGCAAACAATATGTGGACAAAAAAAAGACCAAAAGCTAAAAACCACCTTCAAAGTTCTGAAGTCCACAAAGCTCCCCCCCCACACACACACACACAAATTTGCAGGTTTGTTTGGCTTCCTGGCCTTCCAAGTCCGCTTTGACCTCTGCCCCTTTTTTCTCTGCCACACCTGTCTTTGATTCCTCTTTCGAAGGGAGACGCTCTTGCCACATGAGAAACAGAAGAAGGACAGATGGTGACACCGCTGAAGAGCTGCAGCCCTGCCCCCAAAAGCACTTTCTCAGGTGAGGAACAGGAAGCCACTGGCTGAGGATAATGCTCCCTTTCACTAGAGCAAGAGCTATAGGGACCAGAACAGAGGAGCAGAGATTTAGGGCTGAGCTCTTCGTTGGTACCTGCCAGTTGTCCTGGGCATATGACAGAATTGGATGGTCCCCAGCACCCTCAGCAAGATGAAAACAACTATGTCCCTGCTCAAGGCTGACATGAAAACCATCGTGAAATGGCACATTGGAGGTGCTGAACCCACGGAAAGCTGAGCTTGACCTGAATCACTGCTGTCATCACAAAGGACAGCTGGAGCCCAAGAAGCGGATGCAGAGCCCGGTGACACAGGTGCATGAGCTTTGGAATCCCATGACACCATTTCAGAGTTTTACTCTTGCCACTCAGGCCTCTTGCCAAGCATGAGTGCACACTTTCCGAGTCCTAGGCCTTTGCTTGCCTGACACACCTGGAGGAACACAGGTCAGAAGAGCCAGGAAGAGGTGGAGGGAGAAGAACAAGAAGACTGAGCTCCCCAGCAGCACGTGGAGCACATGCAGAGCATCACCGAAAGGTGGAGAAAGAGGAGAAATCAAAAGTGCAGACTCTGCTTTGAGCCCTGAGCATCCAAAGCCAAGCAGCTCCGATGAATGGGTGTCTGCCCAGGGAGCCCCTCAGTGCCTCTGGTTTCTTACTACTACTGAAATCCTCCCTTCCACAATCTCTTTGTCTCTCTTGTCTCCCTAGTGGAACACAGGGACACACACTGTAATCCCAGTGCCCAACAGGCTGAGGCAGGAAGACTGCAAGTTCAAGGTCAGCCTAGGGTACATAGTGAGATCCTGCCTCAAAATTAAACCCAAAGCAAAATAAATAACTTTACCCGGAACATATCAATGCTTTTCAGTAATTAGAAAAGTCAACATCTCCCACTTCATCTAATATGCTAGATTACACTACCATAGAGGACTAGGGCAGTATCTGAACTGATTCCTGTTGAAATTGCAGCCTGTAGACATGCCTTCTTCATGGTAGGTGTTCAAAGAATGTTGGCTCATGGGTAGAGAAGAATTCAAATCATAAAGCTGATGACAATTTCTATTCTAGGACCTCATCAAAGAGGAGACTTTGTCTTAATAGGGCTTTCTACTGCTGGGATGAAACACCATGACCAGAAGGCAAGTTGGGGAGGAAAAGGGTCTTTTCAGCTTACATTTTCACATCACAGTTCATCATCAAAGGAAGTCAGGACAGGAACTCAAGCAGGACAGGATCCTGGAGGCAGGAGCTGGTACAGTGGCCATGGAGGGGTGCTGCTTACTGGCTTGCTCATCATGGTTTGCTCAGCCTACTTTCTTATAAAAGCTAGGACCACCAGTCCAGAGATGGCACCACCCACAATGGGCTGAGCCCTCCCCCATCAATCACTAATTAAGAAAATGCCCTGCAGCCCAATTTTAGGGAAGTATTTTCTTAACTGAGGTTCTCTCCTCTTAGATGACTTTAGCTTGTGCCAAGTTGACATAAAACCATCCAGCACAGACATAAAGAGATTTTACTCACTTTTTACCTCTGAAAGTCACACAGGTGGGGAACCATGAAGGCAAATGAATCAGCTCCATGATAAACTAAGAAGGGAAAAGAGGGCCTGACGAGGTGGGCCCGTGGATAGGACCACTTGCCAAACAAGCATGAGGCCCTGAGTTTGATTCCTAGCAACAATTAAAGAGGTAAGTGTGGCCATCTGGGCCTGTAATGCTCTGTAGCAGGTGGTAGCCAGAGAACTTCAGAGTGCTTACTTGCTGCCAGACTGCTTGGCACCAAAACAGCTAGCTCCAGGTTCAGTGAGCAACGCAGATCAAGACAATGAGGCTGAGAGTGATGGAGCAGAACACCCACATCCTCCCTCTCTGTCCTCTGTATATGTGCACACATCCACACCACACACAGAGAGAGAGAGAGAGAGGGAGAAGAAGAGAGAGAGAGAGAGAGAGAGAGAGAGAGAGAGAGAGAGAGAGAGAGAGAGTGCCCATACCAAGGAATATGAAAGATGCCTTTTAGAGTTGGTTTGACCAGCTCAGAGCAGTTTCCGGTTATCACCACCCCTCAGTCCCCCTTCTGCGCCACCTTTCAACGCCAGGTGGTTTCACTGGAAGTAAATCAGTGAGCCATGAATTACTTGAGATGGCACGCGGTCTTAAATCTTTAGGATGTCATGCTTAGGAGCAGGTGTGTGACCCACACTAGACCCATGGAGACCTGTGGGAGGGGAATCAACTCCAATCTTGGGATTAGCCTTGTGGAAAGGCAACTTTTGTCTCCTGGAGTTAAATGTAACTCAGTCAGCCTCTGAGGACCACCAGGGGAGGACTCCATGAGAGTTAGGGCAACTTAGCAGACCCAGAGCAAAGAAACAGAGAAACCACTTCACCAATGCTTTGCTCAAGGCCCGGCTGAATTTCATTTGAATCCAGATCTGCTTCTGGGCTGCTCCACGGAAGACAATAGACTGTTCATATTTTTGACTGTTTGCTGAAGTGCCAAATGAAAGAGCTCTTTGTGGCTATTACATATAATTACAGGGCAAGGGAAATATATTTATTTAGGAAGATCAAATAAAATCTGTCAACTTGAAAAATGTAACAAATTCTGGTGATAAATAATCAAGAAATGAAGAAGTTTAAAAACAGAAAGAATTATAGTTATGTAAGAGAACATAAACACTAGTTAACTCTTCACAGAATGAAAGTAATTACAATCAGATGTCCAGAATAGAGGGTGGAAAGATGCGTGGAGAAAATGTAAGTAAGTGTTCTTGTGTCCTCCTGGGTCATTCTGGAAAAGAAGTACAAGTTGTAATTAATTGTTGCAACTCTATTTGAAAGTCCACACAGCAAATTACCTAAGTTAATGAGGAACCAGAAATCTGTTGGTGACCATAAAATTTGAAATCCAGTAGAGGAATGTATTTTAATGTCAGTTTTACCCTCCAGGTTATAGCCTATTTATTATTGGTTATACAGAATTGAAACTCATAATACAGACAGATAATTAGTTGCAATATATATTTAAATTAGAAGCTAGCTTTGGAAATGAAGCCTACTTCTTATCGTGGTGAAATATATAATTCTAAAGCACAAGATTTATTGCTTATGCTTTCAGAAAATCTGGTTCAAATTCCAGCTTGGTCAAATCAGATTTCACTGAGGTCCAGCTCCACACAGAGTCCCCTCAGCTGTAGCAGTAACCCCAGCCCCTGGCCTAATAAGTTCTTGCTGAATTAAACTTCACTTTTCATTTTACTTTTCTTCCTTTGAACTTATTAAACTATTTAATTCTTGACCAAGTATATAAAAACAGAAAGTCAGTATGGGTTCCGACTAAGCATCAATAACTAAGGCACAAATCAGGTGTAAGGGTACATTCTAACCAACATGATCAGAGTAGCACCCATCTACAACGAGGTGAAAAGCTAAGGTAGATACGCATTGCTCATATCTATAGGTAGACAAATTCTTAGTTAAGAAGGGATCAAATGCCAAGTTCTCCAGCACATGCATATTGGACAGAAGCTGTCTATCACATGTTCCTAATATACCAGTCAGCTCTGGCTGCATAACAAAACACCGCTGAATGAATGAACCATACAACAGATACTCATTTTCTTACAGTTCTGGAGACCTAAACTCAATGTGTAAGGTCAATTTCTCCTGAGGACTCACCTGTGTCTTCATCTGGCCTTCTCTATGTGTATGAGAAGAGGACAGAAAGATCTCTCTGGTATCGTTCTTTCTATGAGGACAGCAATCCCATGAGTTTAGGGGTAGGGCTTCATTTACGCTTAGTCAGTTCCTTAAAGATTCTATAATAAAATAGAGTTAAGGATTCAATATATGACCTTAGTCTAAGTATAACTCAGTATACGTTACCTGGAATAATATATTTCACAATATCATCTTTAGAGTCCTCAAATACCTCAGAGATATCTCTGTCAAATTATTCAGAACTTACATTTATTTTATATTGTATGCTAAATCAGCATAGAATTCACACAAGGGAGACTGTCAAATGAATGTTGAATCCTCTAGCTTATTCATGAAAGTAGCACACAGACCATATGGATAACCACACTGTGGCAATGTATTACCTAGTGGAGGGTCCTAGTCAGCCATAAGTAATGGTTTGTTGTATATTTAAGTATTTGATTTAGAATCATAGTCTTCAGCAACTAGTAAGCTCTACAATAAGATTTATATCATAGAAAGAACTATCTCATATTAAATAAACTCCCAGAGTTTTGCAATCAAAAACTGGTTTGTTTTTGTTTTTTTTTTTTTCTTTTTGTTTTTTGGCTTCTCAAGTCAGCGATTCTTTGTGTAATAGCCCTAGCTGTCCTGGAACTAGCCCTTGTAGACTAGGCCGCCCTCGAATTCACAGAGATCCACCTACCTCTGCCTCCCGGGTGCTGGGATTAAGGCATGTGCCCCCATCGCTGGCTAGTAGATATTTGAAAAAAGAATTTTAATTCATAAAAGTTGGACGGAAGAGGTAAAGTAACCTTGGCTGTAGACCGTATGAGTGCCGTGGCTTGAATGTAAAATGCCTCCTATAGGCTTGTGTGTTGGAGCACCTGGTCCCCAGCTGGTGGCGCTGTTCAGGGGAGGCTGTGGAACATTTCAGAGGCAGAGCCTTGCCGAAGGAAGTGGGCTACTGGGAGCAGGGCTTGAGGTTTTACAGCCCAGCAGGACTTCCTGTTCTCTGCCTGCTTAGTTACTGTGTGTGCAGTATGGCCAGTTAGCCTCAGGTCTCTGTCTCCATGCCTTCTGTACCAAGAGGAAAGAACGTATCTCCTTGAACTGTTCTGAGCCTTCTTGCTGCAACAATAAGAAAAAAAGCTGGTGCTCTCGTGCGCACACACACACACACACACACACGAGAAAAGAGAGAGCCCAGCACTGTTTGTGGAGATGTGAGGTGGCACAGACACCATGTATAGTCTAGGGAGCCATTCCTATTCAAATCACCACAACCAGTATTAAGTTGCATGTTTTTCTATATTACCTTAATATATAATGAACTTTAAAGGTAAGGCTAATATATTTGAATGCTTGGTCATTAAGGAGTTGGGTTTCTTGAGAAGGATTAGGAGGTATGGACTTGTTGGAGGAAGTGTGTTGCTGGGAGCGGGTTTTGATGTTCAAAAGTCTAAGCTAGTCCCAGAGTCTTGCTGTTCCTGCTGTCTATGGATCCAGAAGTGAAATCTCAGTTCCTTCTCCCACACCATGTCTGCCTACCTGCCACCAAGCTTCCCACCATACTTTCCTTTATAAGAGTTGCCATGGACACCATGTCTCTTCACAGCAATAGAACACTGACTATGACACTGGTTAAATAAATGATGGCATGCAGTGATATGCCAATAACTGAAATAAGAACTGAGAAAGCATATCACACATTGATATTGATCATTGCCCCAAATACATTCTTCTAAAAGAATACAATGTTATGCTTTCCCCCAGGCAATCGAAGTCCATGAAAATAACATAAGCAAGAGTAAGAAATGTAGAAATGACAGTGGGGGGGTATGCATGAATGAGGCAGTGTGCAATGCCCAGTTCACCAGGCAAGATGGTCATGTGTTCGCCTGAAAGTCAAAAGGACAATAATTCAGCATGTGCCTTTGGACTAGCGCCAGCTTGGGATTTTGGTGACTCCCTGGGTGAAGTGCGATTTTGTGAAGTAGAAGAGATCCTGGAGGATCTCAGTGATGGAGATCAGCATGAAGATTAGGTTTGTAGAGCACTAAAGCAACCAAGAGAGTGTAAGAAAAAAGGTAAAAGAGGAAAGGGGATCTTGTCTAGGTCACTTCAAAACAAATTTGGCAATATCTGTGTTTTTCTAGAATTCCTAGTAGCAAAAGCAAAATGATAGAAAACCAAATGCTCTGCTCAAGAGCCAGTAGAAAGCTTTTAAGACTGAATGGCAGTTTAGCACAGGGTGGGTGATGGGACGACAGAGGTGAGCCCCACTGTACCTGATGCTCTGAGGGAAGGAGTGGAGTTACAAAGGCCACATCTCTAAAGGCGTGGCCAAAGCTGCCTGCATGGGAGGACTATACAGGGTGACTGGTAGCTCCACATTCAGCTGCGGATTAATTGGTCCTAATGTACAGAATAATTGGGCTTCAGTGGATGCTGGAAGCAGTTGTGCCTTGATTCCTGATGTCCCCAAGACCATCTAGAGCAGTGGATAACAGATGCTGGGGTGTGGAGGTAGAGAGAGGTCCAAGACCATCTAGAGCAGTGGATAACAGATGCTGGGGTGTGGAGGGAGAGTGGTCCAGCTCCATCTGGAGCAGTGGGTAACAGATGATACATATGGAAATGGAGTGATGCCGGTGAATGCAGCCCCTCATTCACTCTATATAAATAAGCCCAAGGAATTCGATTGATTTCCCATTGAGACTTTGATGGAATCATGATTTTGTCTGTTGGTCCCTACCTAGGGTGAGCAGACATTTGTTCACATCAACCAAGGAAAATTCCATGCAACAAATAATGAACATGATTTATTAAGGAGAAGAGAGATTGTATGGAAACATCCCTGGAAGTATAATTAAGAATGGTACCAATGACCTCCCAAGAGATGCGGGCAACTCAGACAAAAGCAACATTCATTAAATGCAGTTTTCAACCAATTTTGTTTCACAATTTCTATATTTAAGAGAATCTTTAAGCCTGTGGCTATTGTGGAATATTAATTAAAGTTGTGTTGCATTCTTTTATGTTGTGAAATATTTGTTTAATGATACAGGTGTGTTGCATTCTTTTATGTTGCATTTGTTTAATGCTGTAAATATGTGTTACTTTGTCTGTCTAAAACACCTAATAAACAGCCTAATAAAGAGCTGAATAACTAATAGCTAGGCAGGAGAGAGAAATGGATGGTACTGGCAGGCCAAGAGAATAAGAAAAAGAGAGAGAAGAGGAAGGAGTGAAAAGGGAGAAGGAGAGAATGCCAGGGGACAGGCACCTAGTCACACAACCAGCCACAGAGTAAGAAGGGAAGAAAGGTATACAGAATAAAGAAAGGGAAAAAGCCCAGAGGTAAAACACAGAAGAGAAACAGGTTAATTTAATTTAGAAAAACTGGCTAGATTTAAGCCAAGCTAAGGATGGGCATTCATAAATAAGGCTAAGTCTCCGTGCATTTCTTTGGAAGTTGGGTGGCAGGCCACCAAAAAGGCAAGAAGAGTCAACTATATTTTGGTGCCTAACATGGAGCTCAAATATCCATAGGACCTGAGAAAGCTAAAAAAAAAAAAAAAAAAAAAAAAAAAAAGACTCGGATCCTTTAAGAAGTTCTGCCTTGCAGCAGAACACTTAGATGGCCTTTTTCATCTTTTTCACGCTAAGTAAATACAAAAAAACTAAGTAAAAAGGTCTACCATAGCTCTTGGCACTGGCATTCAGATCTGGGAGGTTGAATGCAGTCCTTGGTGCATTAAGTCACTAGTGTAAGATTTCTCCAGGTTCTTTATGTAGGCACTTAGTGCTGTGAGCTTTCCTCTTAGTGCTGCTTTCAAATGTCCCCTAAGTTTGGGTGTGTCGTGTCTTCTTTTCATTGAATTCTAGGAAGTCCTTAATCTCTTCATTTTTTCTTTGATTCAGTTGAGCACTGTTCAATTTCCATGAGTTTGTAGGCTTTTTGAAGCTCATGTTGATGGTGATACAGAAACAGCGGACCTCAGCTAGTGAGAGCTCACTGACTCTGGACTGAATGTGGGCTTGGACAGTCTATCGGGACACTGGCAGCTGGACCAGGACTTATCCCTAGTGCTTGAACTGGCTTCTAGGAACACATTCTTTTTGTAGGGATACCTTGCTCAGCCTAGATATAAGGGGGAGGGCCTTGGTCTTGCTTCAAAGAAAAGTGTCAGACTTTGTTGACTCCATATTGGAAGCCTTACCCTCTCTGAGAAGTGAATGGGGGCTACAGGAAGCAGGAGGAGGGGAGGGAATGAGAAAGAGTAAAGCTATGTAAAATGAGAAAAGATTGTATTAAAAAATTTAAAAAAGAGAAAAAAGAAAAAACGGCTGCTGTAGTCAAAAAAAGAAAAAAAACTAGAGATAATCAGTAGAAAAAGGTCCAGACAGAAAAAAGCCTCTTTACAGGTTGCAGTGTGTTTAAAAATGTGTATAGGCTTAAGGAAGAAAAGAGAAGAAATATAAATAGTCAGAAAAAATAGTTTTTAATAATAAAGTCTTTAAAGAGAGAAGCAAAGTAATATATAAAAAAGAATAAGCCACATAGAGATGGAAAATACACAGGGAGTCTTGATACTGTTTATCTTATTTATTTATTTTTTTTTTGAGTGTTGATGAGCATTGACAGCTGCAGACAGACATAGGATTGTGAGCTGGATTGCTAAATTGAACCAACTTAGATACTTTAGGGCTATCTTAACTTTAAAAAGAAAGTAAAAAAGTACATTACTTTGGGGAAGAAGTTTTGCTTTTGTTTCCACAGGAAATGAGAGACCATGGATTCATTTCAGGTTGATATGAACCAGGTTTGATTGGGGGAGAGCTCCTGAATTTTGGCAGGTGATAAATATCAACAAAGGTTACAGGTAGCCTTCCTGGGAGTTGGCAATTATCTCAATATTCTTAGGGACCACTAAAGATGCCTTTGTTCACAGACAACAGAAAGCAGTCTAGAGAAGACAATGCCCATATTACCAAGAGGTGGGGTGGGTAGTTGTTGGTTATTTTGTGGGTTATAGATCTTTGTTACCATTTAGGGGAATATAGAAATGCAAGAAAAAGACAACTATTACTCTCAGATACTTTGCATTGGCATGGATTTTGGTATATTGAAATTTTTGTTTAATTTTAAAGTTATTTTTGTTATACTGTGTGTATGTTTCTATTCTTGCTTGAGGTATTGTACCTATGCAACTCACTTAAAAATTCAATGTATAATTAAGAAATGAATTGATAATCTATAATAATCAAACTTGTAATCACATTAGGTATGTTTTCAAGGTTAAGCAGGTATATTTTAGACAGATGATTTTCAAACACTTCAAAGACCTACAGAATACAACATTTAAAATGTTTAATAACCTAAGGTTTTTCATGAATATGAGACACATCTGTTCCTGGTAGCACCACTTTACTTCATAAAAGTGTAGTGGGCATTGAAGAAACTCCATATGCAGACTGCTTTCAATTGTGACAAGTCTAGCCACTTGGACAAGAAACTGCTCTTGCCTTGATTGCTGACAATATACTATACTGACTGAATAAGCAGTACACAAGAAAAAGACTGTTGAACTTTGCCAAGACAAAGTAGGACAGTCCTGCAAGATTACTGCTTAACTGAAAAGTCTGCCAGATATTTTAGGCCTATAGGCCAAAGATGGTGGCCCAATGCTGCAGAAGAACTTTGGGTGACTATCCAGGCAGCCAGATGTCTCTATTATTAGACAACATACATCTTTCTGGGGTTTTTGATGGAGTTAAAAACTAACTAGAATTATAGTTTTCCTTAGTTATGCTGGAAAGGAAGTTAGGTATAAAATTTTGGAATCACTAAGATAAGATAGATAATGAAGCATTTTCTCTGACTTTGCTAAATACAAATGGACTGAATATTGTAAATGTAATTATAACTAGATAACTGTTTTTGTTGTATATAGTTTTACTATGTTAAAGTTAAAACCTTTCATTTTTAGTTAGACAAAAGGGGGAAATGTTGTGAAATATTGGTTAAAGATATGTTCTTTTGTGTTGTGGAATATTTGTTTAATGATGCAGGTGTGTTGCATTCTTTTATGTTGCATTTGTTTAACTCTGTAAAGATGTGTTACTTGGTCTGTCTAAAACACCTAATAAACAGCCTAATAAAGAGCTGAATAACTAATAGCTAGGCAGGAGAGAGAAATGGGTGGGACTGGCAGGCCAAGAGAATAAGAAAAGGAGAGAGAAGAGGGAGGAGTGAAAAGGAGAAGGAGAGAATGCCAGGGGACAGGCACCCAGTCACACAACCAGGCACAGAGTAAGAAGGGAAGAAAGATATACAGAATAGAGAAAGGTAAGAATCACAAAGGCAAAACACAGAAGAAAAACAGGTTAATTTAAGTCAGAAAAACTTGTTAGAATTAAGACGAGCTAAGGCCAGGCATTCATAAGGAGGAGTCAGTCTTCATGTATTTATTTGGGAGCTGGGTGGCAGGCCCCCAAAAGAGTAAAAAGAACCAACTATATGTGGCAGTCAGCTTTCTATAATTATAGCAAATATCAGACAAAATCAGCCAATCTAGACTGAAGGTTTACTGAGACTGGCTATCTGGAAGGTGTCACTGCATGATCAGTGGGCTCTATAGCTTTGAGCCTGTGGTGACATCTCATGCGAGGAGAACACGTCAGAGCAAAACAGTTCACCTCGTGACAGGAAAGTAAAGCAGAATGAAACGGCCATAGCCCTACAGTCCCCCAGGAAGGCACATCTCAGATGTCGTAACTCTCTATCAGGAGGCCCCACCTCCCACAGCACAAGGACTGAAGATGGGCTAGCTTTTGAGGGACACGCAAAGCAACTGTAGGGATTTTCTGTTCCATAGTTAATAAAATATACGATGTGAAGAAAACTATCAATTTTTCTTCATGAACATATCACATGTTATGTGTTAATTATTCCTCAGTTCTAGCCCTTGCTGCATGTTATCCTACCTGGACCTGTTTTGTACAAACTCATTAGGACCCACCACACCTAAAAATGTGCCTTCTGCTCCTTTCCCATCAACAGTTTGGAAGTCAGATTGTGTAAGTGCTTTTCACTGAGTAGGAACCATACTAAAAGTGACCTCATATCCAAATTGTCTCCCGTTTTCCTCTTTACAAAATAAAAAAAGTTCCCTTATCCATTCATTGTGTGACTACATATGTGAAATTTTAATTATCTTAATCCTTACTATTTCTAGACTTAGTTGAAAGTTTTTACTCAAGTCTGTGCCCTTGTCCAGCTAATTGTGGAGATTAGACATATTCTTGTCCAAATGACTTGGACTTTTCATTATCATAATGTTTGAAATAACAGATTGGAGTGCTAGTGCGTTACTGACTGTACTGGGTCAAACCCAGCATGTTAAACATAAAATAGGGTACAGCATGATGGGATGGGAAACATCAGGGTGAGCCACCTGTACTAAAAAGGCTAACGTTTCTGTCTGGGGTTGTAGTGGAATCTCATTTTCCACCCAGTATGTGCCGGGGACATAGTGACAAACAGAATGGAGTCTTTCCTGCCCTTAGCCAGTTTATAGCATGCAGGGGGAGGGGCAGGAGACAGACGGGCAAATGAGTCAGTGCTGATCAAGCCGCACAAATTAACAAGTACTGGGGGGAGGAGGGCCAAGGCCATGGGGTCTTCAGCAAGGAGGTAAGAAAAATCTCCAGGTGCAGCGAAGAACCAGGATGGGGCTGGGCGTCAGGTGAACAGACTTCACAGCATGCCAGGGTTTACAAATGTGGGCTTGATTCCAGGTACACCCAGAAGCTAGGTCCCTAGAGGTGTTTCACCAGGAAAATTAGGGGAATTGAGGTAAGAGAGAGGGAGGGGTGAATCTGGAGGAGTTTGGGGAGAAGCAGATATGACCAAAATGCAGCATACATATGAAACTATCAAAGAATTAATAAAAATATTATATCAAAAAGCTGTAAGTACAGCTGAACTGTGTTAATAAAGTATATTTCCTTTATGTGTAACTTTTATTTTTATCATTAAATTCTTTTCAATACATGATTTCAAATGACTCATTAATGGACTGTAATTGTGTTTTTATTAAATATTTACCTTACAATCAATTTTATCTGTTAGATGTCACTTTGAATGTCTTTGCAAATAAAAGTGCTTACTGAATCACTAACAAAAATTAAATGTTCCATATATTTAAAAACAAAAGTTGTGGGGCTGGAGAGATGGCTCAGTGGTTAAGAGTACCGCCTGCTCATCTAAAGGTTCTGAGTTCAATTCCCAGCAACCACATGGTGGTTTACAACCATCTGTAATGAAATCTGGTGCCCTCTTCTGGCCTGCAGGCATGCATGTAGGCAGAATACTATATATACAAAAAATAAATAAATATTTAAAAAAATTATAAAAAAACAAAAGTTGTATAATTGTATTATATATGCTCTTGCTTTGACCTGATAATTTCATATGTTTTATCTAATCAGAACTCACAAGACTATTTTCAAGAAAACTCATCAGTAGCAAGGGCTCAGGGTGAGCCCTCATCAAAGAGGAGAGTGGTCCTGTCCTTTTCTGTCTCATCAGTTTGGGGTCTTGACCCAAGGGAACCCCACTTTTTGTGCATCATGAGCCACTGTCTGTCTTCAGTTCCACCTGTTGGTCACACTCATCTTCTGGTTCCCCAGTTAATATGTTCTGTCTTTAATTTCACTAGGGATCTAGTTCTAATTTTAAGACAACATTAGAAAGTAAAAGTAGAAAATTATGAAAAAATGACTATTTATAAATATCAGAAAGGAACAATTCAACTCCAGATTTATCAAAATTTGTTCCCAGGTCACACAGAAAAAAAAATCCAATTTGTATTTAAACAACCTATACCATGATGACTTGAGTCAGGTTTGAGAGACAGTTCAGAGGCCACGGAGACAAATCATGCCCTAAAATCTTGATGACACAGAGAAGGTACGTGGCACTCACTGCCCAGGTTCTGCTTGATGCTCTTCACTTCGGCACCCATCGCTCCTCCCCAGGGTTTTAGCGTCAACTTCAAAGACTTTTGCAATCTTCATGGCATGAAGAACATATCAGAAACAACAAAAGCCCGTGTAGGGCGGGCTGTCGTACTTACTCTAGCTCTGTGGCCCTGGGCAATAACCTGGCACAAGCTCAATTTCCTCATCACAGGCAGGGGTAAGCATGTGTCCACCCATGGAGCAGATCCAGCGTACTACCTGGCTTATTGCAAGCATGGATATACAGTGAGCATATTAATGAGCTCATCAGCAAACCCTATATGAAACCTACTGCATGCAAATCTCACTTGTCACAGCTTGTGAAGTGAATGCGCAGCCCTGCCCTCAGCCTCCTCACCACAGAGGGAGGAAAAAGGGACAGGGAGAGTCATAGGCTTGTGCCAGAGCCTGTTCTGGGTCCAGACAATAGCTCTTAAATAAAGAGTCAAGAGCTAGGGCCTCGTGGCTAAGTATGTGTGTCCCCCTCTTGAGTTTATGTTTTCATTCCTGTGCTGTTTCTTTGAACTGTGTGGAGCGTGGCTCCCAGTAGTTAATGAGAAGTCAGAGTTGAGCATTGACTACAGAATCACCTAAATTCGGAGGGAGTATTTGATCTCCTTCTGTGTGTAAAAATATAGACTTCAGGCTTTGGGGACAGAAGCCAACATTTGGTGCTGTTCTGAAATAAGTGATGTGGGTTTGTGGCCACAACAGGACCAGAGAGCAGCAGCAGGCATTAAGGGACCCCAGTTCTCTAGTTTAAAGTGTTTCTGGTCCAATGCGATTTACTTAAGTACTTTTCATCCTTGATTTTGAACACAAGATCTCCACAGTCATATTTAATCGAATGGTCTTAGAAAATATAAATAGCATAACTCCCCTCCCTCTGTGTGTGTGTGTGTGTGTGTGTGTGTGTGTAATCTTTGCCACAACCATTAACAGTTCCCATCCCTTCCCAGAAAACTCAACCTTTGTGCAAGTTTTCTGTAGGTATTCTAATCAGGCAAAGTGGGCATCATTTCATCTTTTTAGCCAAGTGTTAAGTAGCTTGAGTTCAACTCCCAGGAAATGTCTGAGCTGGTGTGGTTCTTAGGTCCTTAAATTTGTAGTCTTCTGTCATCCATGAAAGGAGAGATGATGTCTCATGGAATCAAGCTGTTGGTTTATCACTGACTACATGCATGTGCACATAACCCTACCTCCAGGAAGAAAAAAAAAAATCCCCAGAGGAGCCATGCCAAAGGGTGGGGACAATGAACAAAGGAAGAGAAAAGATTCCTTAAGGAAATTGCTGTCTGCCCTGATTCATTGCCACCCACACGTCAAATGCTACTGCTATTCTTTAGACCTCGGCAGCAAGGGGTTCTGGATTCCTGAAGATTGCCTCACCATGAGGTTAAGCTGAAAGTCATGGTCTTTGTCTTCTACGTGGCCACCACCCAGCTACCCTCCTTGCTGTGACGTGGGACCAGCCCAAGGCAAGGGTCACCTCCTCCATATGCGGTGTTCTCAAGTTAAAATATTCCTCTTCTCAAAGCTGATGGGGTAATGCTGGAACTGATGGAAAGGGGGATGGTGGGAAAAAAGATAAATGAAGTAAGAAAGGAGACGTTTAGAATTCTCTGGAAAAGTATGTGTCTGGGGCCGCCTCCACAGAAGTTGGACTGGCTTTCCCACAGAAGTGCTAGGAAGGGGTGAAGAACTTTCTCTCTCCCATCTCTCTGCAGCGGCCCTTCTTCGGTGTCAAAGGAAGAATTGACCCAAAGCCCTCGGGCAGCTCTTGTGAGGCTTAGAAGGGCATAGATAGGCTCAAGGCACTGAGAAATCCACTTAGGGTGCACTTATTCACCCCTGTATCTTTGATTCAGTTGCTGTGAAGTTGTCTGGCAAGTCTCTTGCCCAACCCAATAGAGTCTTCATTCTCTCCCATGGAGAAGAACAGACCTTCTGCTTGGCAGGCTCACTTTCTGCAATCTCCCTACTCTTGTCAATCATAGTTTGAAGCAGCAAATGGAAAAGCCCCGGAATTAACAACTCATGTTCTAAACAGTGTACCACCTAGGCAGGGTGATGACATCCCTGCCGTGTTGCCAGTACGTTGCCTTGCCCAGGATGTGACTCAGCTCATGTCCAGAGGGTCCACACTGTGTATACTGCTCACCCTTAATTACTCAGTGGCCATTGTGGTGATCAGGTTGTCACTGCACCACAGCACAGGGCTTATGTTTAGTCTACCATTCAGAATGGCCCCAAGGGCAGGAGTAATGATGCTGCAAGTCGAAACATGCCAACAAGACTCTAAAAAGGGAAATCTTGACTAAGTAAGGAATGAAAAATGTTGTAGGTTAGGAGGTTAAGACCCGAGGTAAGGGCAAATCTCTCCATGAAATCACGAGGAAGGTAAAAACTATAGTATTATAATTGTCTACTGTCTTATTATTGTTAATTACACTTTATTGTAAGCTTGGATGTAGGGATGGATGTATAGGGGAAAATATTTTGCATATGGGTGTCAGTGCAGTCTGCACTTTCAAACAGTAACGGGGTAGTGGGCGCTATTTCCCATGGAGAAGCTGCTGGTGCCATCGTCAGGTTGTCAGGAACCACTCTCTCTCCCAGCCCAGGTCCTGCTACTTTTGTACAGGCAGGTGCACTCCTGGGTGTGGGAGACCTGTTAAAGGCATTCCTTTCACCCACCATTGAAACGGTCACTCCCACTGGCCCTCGGTTTCATGCCTAGTCTTCCGCCTCTGCTTTTCAAGGCACTATGGGGTCACTTTCTTCTTTTGGCACCGCCTTTTAAAGTCTGTACTTTTGTCGCTGTGGAAACATACAGAAAACGTTGCCCCCACAACCAGTTTAAGTGGTTGCTTCAGACGCGTGTGCTCATATTGCTGAACATCAGAACTACATCCTCTTCTCAAATCAGGAGCATCCCCAAGAAAGCCTGCATATTAGTCCCTGGGTTAGAGGGTGGGTGATGCTTTTATATATCCTCCTTTCGGTGGGACAGACTGAGATGGACAGTGGCGGGGAGCTGACACACAGCAGTAGTCAGGAAATGATGGCAAAAATAGGGTTCCCCAGGCGACCTTGTGACCTGCTTCCTGTCTAGACCGCATGATTTCAGTGCTGCTCCCACAAAGACAAGACAGGCACTTGAAAGAACAGTATCGCTACTGATTGCTTGCAGACGATCCATAAAACGGGGTACAGACCGCTGGGACAAACCTTTTGCCAAAGACAAACAAAAAGCTGTGCTTTTAGAGTCTATAAGCATTTCCTTCACCTGCTAAATATTCACCACAGCCGAGCATTGCAGCTCCTAGAAATAAAATAATCTAACTGAAATAGTCCAAGATAACAAAGCCGTCAGCACTGTTTCAGATCTGCTTCCCACTGTGATGGCAAGTGCCTGAGAAAAATTTAAAAAGAGGAAAGGTTATTTGGGTGGTGGCTTGAGGT
Source organism: Ondatra zibethicus (assembly GCA_004026605.1). NCBI lineage: Eukaryota > Metazoa > Chordata > Mammalia > Rodentia > Cricetidae > Ondatra > Ondatra zibethicus. The sequence goes on along the minus strand of PVIU01001583.1, from coordinate 98,923 downwards.
TTCAACCTGCGGTCAGTTGGTCCTTGGACCTTTGGACCTCTGGTGAGGCAGAACTCTCTGGCAGTTTTTTTTTTCTAAAACCTTTGTTGTTTGAAATAATATGAAATATGTGTTGAGTATACATAAACATACTGGGGGTTTAGGCGGTTTCGTGGTATGAATTGATGAGGATGATTGACCAGATCTCTTCCTCTTCAGGTGGTAACCTTTAGCCGACCAGCTGGACCTCTTTCCACCGACATACTGAGTTCTCCAGGCTGCCAGAGGACCTAGCTGGTCGTTTCCAGTCTCACCATTGAGGAGGCAGCTACCGGGAGAATGACAGCAGATACCCGAAGATAGCCCTGCTTGCAGGAGTGCGGGGATAAGGCGAAGAGGAAGGCCCAGAAACTGCTGGATAGAGCATAAAGGAAGACTGTGGAGCCTTAGGTGTGACAATAACATGGGCATCTAGGACTGCCCAGGATAGGAAGAACTGGAGAACCGCCATAAACGGGCTGCCCATGCGTGCTTAAGCATTGCCAGGGCATAAATGAGTGAAAGATACATAGCCATGGTGATTTTGAATTGGTGGAGTTTTGCCTTGTTCCCATGTAAGAGCACATGTACCTCAGCAGGTGAGCCTTTGGCTTGGTTTCGGTCTTGTTCTCAGACCAGTCCTCAGGCTGGGGATGCCATCACACTTTGACCAGTTCTTTTTCTATGGATCATTGGTATTTGGTCTCTTATGGGCAGCATTATTCGTACTCCACCCTGTAACAAATGGTCCTAGCTGTGACTGGCCCTCCCCTTTCTCCGCCACTCTCTGTGTGTGCAATGAGAGAAAGGGATGTCACTCAGACAGACTCTGATCAGTCCCTGTTACTTCCTTTCTTTGTATAATTATCTGGAGACATGTCATGTGGGTTCCAGTAGGGAGTCATGGTAGGCATGACAAAAGGAAGCCTGAAACTCAAATCCTACCCCGTCCCCCTTTTCTCCTGGTTTTTCAAGACAGTTTCTCTGTGTAACGCTAGCTGTCCTGAAACTTGCTCTGTAGATCAGGCTGTCTCTGAACTCAGAGATCCACCTGTCTCTGCCTCCCGAGTGCTGGGATTAAAGGTGTGCACCTCCACTGCCAGGCAACACTAACCGGCTGAGCGTGCTGTCCTATGAGCACTGTGACTGCCATCCCTGATGTCATACAAAACTATCTAGTATCACTGAAATGTGACTAGAACCTTAGTGACTTCATTAAGTCCTGTGAAGTCTTACCAAGCAGCAGACATAGAGAATGCCATGGATAAAGCAACAAGTTCCCTCCCTCCATTGATATCCTCCCGGGAAGGAACAGCAACTGATTCCAGGGTGATCCCCAGGGGACAAGCCAGGCTCTGTAGGAATGAGACTAGAGCTTTAGCAGCTCCAGGTGTTTCCTTGGCTGACTTGGAATCCTCTGAAAACAGAGTGGTCTGTTGCTCTGAGCAAAACGCTGTGTTCTCAGGAGAGAAATGATCTACAGTTACCATGCCTGGGTTCTGAGTAATACAATCACCTGCACTGCCACTGAACACCAGGTGGCCTTTTGATAGGGAAGAGGAGGTACAGGTGCATTGCTAGCATATTTTCCAGAACAATTGCTTTTATCAGCCTGACTTTCTTGTTATAGAATGCAGTCCTTGGCAGGAAGTCACAAGTCTGTTGACTCTGCGAGTAAGATAAACAAACCTCCTTTGACACACAGAACGGCAACATCTGTGCTTTCCCTCCACCCATGTAGAGTAGGGCAGTTGAAGTCCAGTAGAGCAAAGGGCTGGGTTTTAAATATATAAAGAAAAAGTCGGATTTAACTATATGACAAGATGCCCCTTTATAGATGGGAAGGAGTGGACCCCATCTGCCTCATCTAGGGGGATCTCAAGCCAGAGAGAAAGGTAGTCAGAGATAGGATTGGCCCACTGTCCAGGAGCAAATGTGAGCTTGAATGGGCTGTTTCAAATGGGTCCCATCTCCTGTGTGAAGTAATTATCTGTGAAGCTAAAAGACACTTGAAGCATTTTGCTAGGTGTGCAACTGATCACTGAAAATAGAGCTTAGATATACAGCCATAAAAATGTAGCCTCCCTCCCCCCTTCACTCTTCGTTTGAAGCTAGCTCAGTGAGGATTGAAAGTAGCCCTCTCCTGCTCCCCGATGAAAAGTAGGGCCATCTCCCTGTTTTGTTGGTCATTGGTATCAGAAAATCCCACCAAGACCTTAAAACATAAAAGCAAAGCTAACAGGACAACAGTGCTCTCTGCAGGCAGCACCAGAACTCCCTGGTAACCCCAACCCAGGCCTTTGCTAGTGTCCTATGATGGCGGGGGTCGGTGTCTTTTTTCTTCTTTAGCTCTCTGTCCTGCTGGCCAGGCTCTAGGCTTTGGGTTTGTTGAAGGGACGACAGGAAGGATGAGATGTAAGGCAAGAATGACTGATACCTGCCTGATGCTGTCACGAAACAGTTCCAGGGACCACTATGACTATAGTGTCACACTGAGGGAGAGCAGTGGGTACCAGCGCAACTTTCCCACATCTCACAGCCGTTTTTGCTTCGCTCTTTTCGGGTGCTGGTTTTCCTAGCCTCTGAAGCTGGGCCTCACGGAGAGAATGTGCCTCAAGTCCCTCTTCCATGGGTGGGCAAGGTCTCTAGGTCACCAAGCCCAAAGGAACTGGGTAATGTCCTCATTTCTACTTAAGGAAGGAGAACCTCACTCTAGTCCTTTTATGTTAGAAAAAAAAAAGTGAGTGCCCCAGCTATGGAAATGGAAGAATACTGTAAGATTTGAGAAAATTTAGGAGACTCAACCAAAGTGCCTGTCACACAATCAACGTCAATAAGCATGAAATCAAGAAGGATGTGATAGAATGGGGAAGAGAAAAGGGTTGTGTACTGACAATCACCCATTTTGTACTAGATCCTGCTTGGGATAAACAATGGTACCACATTCAACATCGGTTACTTGGTGCATCAGGAAAGATTCAATGGATGAGTCTGTGGGGGTTTGAATAAGATGCCCCCCATAAGATCACGTATGTGAATGCTTAGCCATCAGGTAGTGGTACTACTTGAGAAGGATTAGAAGGTGTGGCCTTGTTGAAGTATATGTGGCTTTGCTGGAGGAAGTGTGTCGCTCGGGGTAAGTTTTGAGGTTTCAAAAATTCAAGCCAGGCCTGGTGACTCTGTCTTCCTGATGTATGTGGATCTGTATTTAGAACTCTCAGCTACTTCTCCATCACCATGTCTGCCTGCATGTAGCCAGCCCAGTTAAACGTTTTTCTTCGTACGAGTTGCTGTGGTCATGGTGTTTCTTCACAGAGACAGAACACTGACTAAGACAGAATCTGAAGCTTAATCGTTGTTTGCCGCTTTGTTTTTTTTGAGGAAAGTGTGTTACAGGTTTTGAGTAACTGTTTCTAATGAGTTCGCTTAAATAGTGGGGCTGGAGAGATGGCTCATGGCTTGATGAACTTGGTGCTCTTACAGAGGACTGCGGTTCAGGTCCCAGTATCCAAGGCAGGCAGCTCACAATGACCTGTGACCCCAGCTTCCGGGGTTCTGATGTCATCAGCTGGCTTCTGGGGCATGTGCGTGCAAGTACTTGAAAGCATCCCTGTGACACACACATATGTAAACACATTTTTAAAAGTAGGGTTAGAAAGGGTTGTCATGATCAAAACCTCAGATAAGATAATTTGTGAGCAACTCTAGGAATTTTAATTTGTTGTTTTAGAGATGATCCATTTGACTTTCCTGTTTCTGGAGTTTGCTAACATTCCCACACTAAAACCCAAGGAAATAATTGACACCGATTTAAAGCCGATTCGCTATCCTCAGCTGTCTGCTAGGTCCAGAGATCAGCAATACCTGAAAGACACTGGTTAAAGCTGACCTCTCCAGAGCCCTTCAGGACACACAGTATCCAAGCTCCATCTGGGCAGGGAAACAGGATAGTGTCTGTCTCAGCCAGAGAGAAGTGTCTTCTATTCTTCACCGTGCCTGGATCAGCTGCTGATAGGTGCACCAAAGAGCATCCTTGACCAGAACCCTCAGGATATAAGCATAGACACCCTCTGCTAATGATATTGCAGTGTCTCACTGTCTGCTGCTGCTGGGTAAGAGGGCATCTTCGGTAGAATACTTCTAGAAGCAAGTATCTGCCTTTTCTATAACCCACGACACTAGTCTGAGTAACCCTAGGACAATGGTTCTGAACTCGAAGGTTGGAACCCGTTGGGTGGTTGAATGACTCTTTCACAGGGGTCATATATCAGATATCCTATAATCAGGTATTTACATTATGATTCATAACAGTAGCAAGATTATACTTATGAAATAGCAATGAAATAATTTTATGGCTGGAGGTCACCACAACATGAGGAACTGTATTAAAGGGTCACAGCATTAGGAAGGTTGAGAACCACCGCTCTATAACATCCTCTGCTTTAATTCTGAATATACAGGGTATATGCTGAAGTCTTAGGATAGCTGTGTGCTGTTTTGCTGGCATTTCTATCTGCTTGTATTACCACTATCCTCACTAATTAGACCATCCATTTGTGAACACATGATATGTCCTGTGCTTCCTGAACTCAAGGCAGGGGGTTCCATGCTGCCGCCCCCTGGAACTCTGTCCCACTTTCTGGTTAGCTCACTGTCTTATGCCAGTTGCTGTCATGGGATTCCCTGGGAAGCCTCGCCAGTTATAGACTCCCATCGAATCTTGCAGTCAGTGTGCTCTCCTCTTAATCAGAATGGGATCTAATGATGTCTTTGATCTCCATGAGTGAATTCAAAGTGCATATTTCTTTCCCCTTTGAGCTGAAAACACGTATCCTCCCATAGGTGCTCCCTGTCTTGGGGAAATGGAACTCCTTCTGTAATCTTTAACTCTCTTTTCCTTGTAGCCATGCCATCTGTAGAGAACTGAAGGAATATTGAAGGAGTCAAATGAAAACAGAGTGCTAGGGTCTCCTGTTCTCGGCTTTTCATTGGTCAGTGGAACCTGGTGCTCTTAGATCTGTAGCTACCAGGTCTCTGGTGGGGCTGGGCAGTCAGGAGCACCTTGTAAGGTAAGGATACCTTCTATACTACACTCAGCACGTTCAAATTCCCATCCAACTTGTTCCATTTCCTCTTAGAAGGTGTGTATAGGTTAACTCAACTTGTTAACCCTTTGCTTACCATTTTGATAGTCTCATATATCATTGCAATACATTTTCACTTCTGCCTTTTGTGGGTCGGTACAACTTGATCATGAACATTCTTTTCTGTATGCAGGAGCCCCTTCCTGATTACACTGATGCTTTCATCCAGTTCTCCAGGCCCCTCTGTTACCCATACTCCATAGAGAGAGATAAGCAGAAAAACAGTCACCACTCCCTGTCTGCACCAGGCCACATCCCAAGGCCTCTGCTACTCTCAGCTCTCCTGAGAGGTTTGAGGAAAGACCCTGTTACGTCTCCATGTTGTTTGCTATCAGGCACCAGAATAGCAATGACTCTTCCTCCCTTCTTTAGACCCATCCTTCCTGCCTTGCTTGCTTCACAAGCACAAAAGAAAGAAAACACACTCACATCCTGGACTTGACCAGGTTTCCAAAATAACCAAACTTCCCTCACTTTCAAAGAGACAAGTTCCCTGTGACTTCCAAGGTCAGATGTTCAACTCCAGGGGCTTCTTAAGCTTTGTTTGACCTTTCCTGGAGATCTAGGGATGTCACAGCAGGCTACCTCATTGACTGGGGGACAAGTGTTTTGTCATCTGCTTCCTGTTGTCCCAGGAGTTTGGAGGGTAGGGAGGTGTGGTTGGAGCTTCTGCTACTAAGGACAGACATGAACTCATGTTTAGGACACCATCGGAAGGAGCGCTCCATGCATTTCCACTCAGCCTTTTTGGTAGGATCTGCCAAAGTCAGTTTAGAATTTGATGACCAACAACAGCCTTCTCTTTTCACCCCTCCCTAGGAGTCTCATCCCAGGGCTCTGGTACCTATTGACTACTACATTCCATCCCTAGCCTCTGTAGTCTCGTGGCCATATCAAAATGCAAAATGTATCTTGCCCAACTTCAAAAGTCCTCATAGTCCCAACACTGTTTCAAAGTCAAAGTGTCTTCTGTGACTCAAGGTCATTTCTTTACTGCAACCCCTTGTAAAATAAAACAACAGCAACAAATTACATACTTTCAACATACAATAGCACATAATATACATATACATTAGAATTCCAAAAAAGGAGGAGCAGGGACATAGTGAGGGAATACTGGACCAAAGCAAGACTGAAACCCAGCAGGACAAATTCCAAATTCTTTTACACCACGTCTGATGTCACAGGGCTTAGATGGCTCCATCCTTCCAGCATTGCTAATACACTTCTCTCTCTTGAGATGGTTCCACCCCTGTATGTGACTCTCCTCAGTAGACACCCCCAACTCTGCCATCTCCAGCTTCCTGGGCTCTCCAGGCTTCACTTTCACAACTTCATATAGCACCTTTCATGGTCACCATGCAGGGACTCCCTTGCCACATGCCTGGCCTTAGAGGCTCCCCCTAACGGCAGAACAAGATTCTACCATGCCTTTATTCCTATACCCTTTGTGACTCTAAAGTCAGAACCAGGTGGCCAATGCCAACAAGTTCAGCTGTCTGCTTGGGGTGGAGCCTGCCCCCCTTGAGTCTCCTTTGCAGCGGCTTTCCTTTGTTGTTGCTTTAATCCTAAATTAGAGAATTTAGAAGCATAAAATTCTTTAAACCATGTCCTTTCACAAGTTGGAAGCTTAGTTGGGTGTGGTCTTGCCCTAGGGGCCCTTCGCACTTATTCAGTTTCAGATCAGAACCTCCTCATCTTCTTCATTTTTCTTTTTTTCTTTTTTCTTTTCTTTTTTTTTTTTTTTGGTTTTTTCAAGACAGGGTTTCTCTGTGGCTTTGGAGCCTGTCCTGGAACTAGCTCTTGTATACCAGGCTGGCCTCAAACTCACAGAGATCCACCTGCCTCTGCCTCCCAAGTACTAGGATTAAAGGTGTGCGCCACCACCGCCCGGCCTTTTTTTATATTTATTTATTTATTTATTATGTATACAATATTCTGTCTGTGTGTATGCCGCAGGCCAGAAGAGGGCCCCAGACCTCATTACAGATGGTTGTGAGCCACCATGTGGTTGCCGGGAATTGAACTCAGGACCTTTGGAAGGGCAGGCAGTGCTCTTAACCACTGAGCCATCTCTCCAGCCCTCCTCATCTTTTTCAAAACAAACCTTGGCTCCAACATTAAATTTTCTGATACTCTTTTCCTCAAATGGTACATTTTTGAATTTCTTTGCTCCACTTGCTCTTTTTCAGTGTAGACCTGCATAAAAGTGATTACTAAGAACCACGTGACAGAGTCAATATTGGCCTCTCTTGAAATCTCCTCCATCAAATAAATTAGTCCATTACTTTATATTTAGCCTCAGGACGTCACAGGAATGGCCTCTAGTCCCGTAGTTTTAAAGCCCTTGCTTCCCTCTGAAGCCTCTTGAGCCTCCACAATCCCCCACACTCACACTGTCTTCTACACTTCTACTAGAAGGGCCCCACTAAGCCCTGCTTACAGCTTTCAACCACTTTCCCAGTCCAAAGTTTCAAAGTCTTCCACATTCCTCCAAAAAAATCACATGGTCAGGCCTGTTGAAGCACATGCCACTCCCTGGTGCCAGTTTTTCTATTAGTTGGGGTTTTATTGCTATGATAAGACACCATGACCAAGGCAACTTATAAAAGAAAGCAGTTAAGTGGACTTGTGGTTAGTCTATGGTGCTGGAGTGTAGCCTTAGCAATAGGTGGTTGGAACAGGAGCTGAGAGCTCACATCTCGGGCCACAAGTAGAAGGCAGGGGAAGGGGCACACTGGTGTGAGTCTCTTGAAACCTCAAAGCCCACCCCGGTGGCACACCTTCTCCAACCAGGCCTTCTCATCCTTCCCAAAAGTTCTAACAACCGAGGTCCAAGTATTCAAACAGATGACCCTTTGGGGGACGTTTTCATTCAAACCTCCGGAGATGGGCAATTCTCCAGTTTCACAGAGTTTCACAATGCATATCCCTTACAGTTTATGCTCTTGACACCAATTTAGGTTCACAGCTCCCTATCAGGGCATGACCACGATCACTCACTCCCTCTGTTCTGCTCGGGAGTTTCTTATTAGAGTATATTGTCTCCCTGTCCATGGTGGCCTTCCATGCAGAGAGAGTGCATCATCATGTCACATCAGCATCAGAGACGTAGCGCATCCCTGGTACCAGTGAGAGCTACAAAAGCTCTCTTTAGATGCTATGATTCCGCATTTATGATACTGTGTTTACATCCAATGCTTTGATCTGAATGTTCTCCTCAAAACAGATATCCAACCTGTAAATACGACTTGGCTCTCTGTCAGGAGAATCTGATGAAAGAAAACATGGTATCAGATGGAAGAGGAAGCCTTCATCACCAAGGTAGTAAAAGGGAAAAAAAATCAAAGGGGACATTTGATCCTTTAGTAGGATATGAGCCACCTGGGGTGAGCAGGGAAATGATGGGTATGAGGTAAAATGTCCCAAAGATTATAACAGCAACAATACATTCCTAAAGCCACATGAGGAGCTGAGTCACACACATGCACACATATGTAATGTGTATATCATATATTTTTACATATATGATATTTTATACAGACATAATATCATATATATAAATAATCAAAAATATGTATTTCTGATTCTGCTCATAGCAGAAACAAATGGCAGTTTGAGTCAGGTAGTTCTTTCCCGTAGAAAGCTGTTTGTCCTGTGTACTGTAGCAAGATATTTGGTCTCCAGTTATTATAAGCCAGGAACACCCCACCCTGTTTATGGGGTGTTTATGACCCCATAAATTTATGACCACCAAAAATGTCCCTAGATACTTCCAAATGTCAATACGTCCCCTCCTCCTCCACACTAGTAAAGGGCAACTATTGGCCTACAGGCTGAGGTTGAAGTAGGGATAGATCTGGGAAAGGGATGTATACCATATCCTGCTGTGCCATCTCTGTGAAGCTGTCTTAACAGTTTCTCATAGCATGGCATTCCATGTCCCCTTTACCTAGCCTCCTCCCAACAGTGAATGTTCCTTTCTTTCGCTGAGCCTGTTCCAGTAGCTATGTGTCAGATCACAGTCATCTGCCCTTGACAATTGCCCCTTTGATTCCTCTGAGGGGGAGGGTGGGCTGTCCTGTCCCTGACTGAAAGGCTCCTTGGTTCTCTGTGATCTCCTTAGTGTGTGGATTGCAAAACACAGGAATAGACAGCGCAGAGACAGTAGGCAGGCTCATTAGCAAGGCCTTTGAAGTGAGCAAAGCAGGCATGGAAGCGCCTCTCTTCTCCTCATTCTTCCACTCTCTCCATTCTTCCCGAAGTCCCTGGTGGCAACCAGCAAGAGGCGAAGAGGAAAGAACCGCGACGCCAGGGGCTAAGAGAAGGCTGCTTCCTTTCTGGAGCAAAAGCCAAGGGGACAGCAGAGTACATGTCCCCCTGGAGGAGCTGAAGGGTAGGGATCCTAAGCTCAGGCTACCATGACAGCCCATCAGGCGAGAACTGAGCCAGGTAGTAAAATGGAGCATCCCAGAAGGGAGTGGTCAGTCTTCTGCATAATGTGACAAAGTCCAGGCTCAGAGTGGAGCCAGCAACTTAAAAAATTGAAGCCTGAGCTGCCATCAAACTTTCGTATGGTAGCGAAACACAGGTCAAACTTGTAGGAGCCAAGGGAGAGTCCCTGTTCACCAATCCGAGTCCACGGGCAGCTGAGAAGCAGGCAATTGAAACTCGCTGTTCTGCCAGCTGCTAACTTCCCAGCATGGACAAGAGCCCCGCTGCTGAACTCATCCAAGTGCAGGTGGCTTTCGGAGGATCATTGGCCATTGGAATCAGAAAATGCCAATCATGATGGCTAAAGTATTAAAGGTCTTCTGCTGTGGGGTGTGTGTGTGTGTGTGTGTGCGCGCACGCGCATGCGCGCGTGCAAAAGGTGGAGACTTCTCAGTGCCTGCTCTCTTGTCGGAGACATGTGGATGTCTTCAAGGAGCCCACACGTGCTCCAGTCTATGTGTAGTTTAAAAATGTCATTTGCCGAACGCTCCACATATCTGGAAGCCCTTTCTGTGCAAATGTGAAAATGAGGATGTGAGTGGAATCGGTCTGAAGGAGTTCTAGCTGCCCACCAAAACCTCACTGCATTTCCCTCCAACAGCACTTCAGGAACAAGACGTGGTGCACTCAGCTCCTCCAGGGTCACTATGGATTCGCATGGAGGAGGATACAAAAGAAATCCTCATAGTGTGTTGCTTCAAGTAACATCAGATCTCCCTTCCAGGGTGAGCCTGCTGACAAGAGATGGAGACGGAGATGGAGATGCAGGTTAAAACCTTAAAGCTCTTACTCACTGCCTATGGGAATGTAAACAGTACAGGTGAATGTTGTCACCCGTGCTCATAGGAGCATTCACACCAACAGGCGAGAGGCGGAAGCTGAATGTCCTCCGGGGTGGGTGGATAAGCCGAATGTGGTGCACCCATGCAGGGAACATTAGGCAACCCGAAAAAGAAGGAAATTCTGAGAAACACTGCATCGTGGATGACTTCTGATGTCTGCCTTCTACTCACGGGAGGCCCCTACAATGGTCAAATTCATGGAGACAGGGAGTCAGTGAGCTGGGAAGAAGGATGGGGAGCCAGTGCTTAATAAGTTCAGAGTTTCAATTTGGGAGGATGAAGGAGTTCTGGAGATGGCAGTGATGGGTGAGCACCACCACCCATGTACTCTGTACTGCTCCCTTGCGGTGAGCCAAAGGCATTGAAATGTGTACTGAACATTCTAGGTTATAAATGAAAACCTTAGGGCTGTGTTTTTACAGACCCCACTCAGAACTCTACACAGTGGGAAATCCTCCATTACAGAGTGAAAGTTCTCTGTGTTAGCAGTGGAGGGAACGCCAGAGCTGGTAGGTGGCCAAGGGACGTGAAAGCAGAGTCAGGCACTATAAAGGAGACAGTGTATTTTAGAGCCAGAAAGAACTGCACACATGGAGAGGAGCGAGAATCTGACTTTTCCCACGAGTTCCGAGGGAGTGAGTTTCTAATACTCTGGCTTCTCTCTCTCAGATTTTCCCACCATGGAGACATACTCATTTCTCTCCCTCTTCCTTGAACCCAGGCTCGCAAGGGGCTAGTGAGGCACCCTGAAAGAAAGAAGCAGGGTATGAAGAACCAATTATTTCAGTGATCTGAACATCTGCTTTCTGTGTGGAAAACACACTAAGACTCAAGTAATAAGAATTGTACACAGACCTCGCATGCCCTTTGTGGTTCTTCAATTGGCACTGCATCATATTTCCTGTCTTTATTCCTTCTTATATCTATATCCATACCCATATCTAGAGACAGCACTTGGTATCCACAGGAAATTGGTTTCAGGATCCCCGAGGATACCAAAATCCAAGCACAGTCAAGTCTCTTACATAAAACACCATGATCTTTATACAACATGGACATTCATCCTCCTACACACTGGAAATCCCATATAATACCTAACAAAATATAAATGCCACATAGGTGTTAGGCTTATTGTTTAGAGAATAATGACAGAAAAACTAAACACTATTTGTTCAAAAGAGATACAAGATATATTTTTGATATAAGGCTTGTTGAATCTAAGCTTATGGAAATGGAAAGTATGAAGTGCTGACTGTATACACAAACACAAGCACACACACACATGTGCATGCACACACACACACACACACACACACACACACACACACACACACACGTGCCCTTGGCTACCATGCCCCTTCCTTCCCCAGTTTTACGTTAGCTTCCATGACCTCAACAGTTTTTAAGAGAATGGCTGATGGAGTATTCTGCAAATTCTATTTACCTGGCACTTTCTCACGACTAGACTGAGGTTACTCATATTTCACAGGAAGCCCACGGGGATGAAATGGAGGAGCCCTTGCCATGGCCCATCCCAGATGTGGCCCGTGGCGCTGAGACAGGACTCCAGGGCTGAGCCATCTTCTTACCTCACTATGAACTTCCGTGTGCTCTTGTGATAGGCCTCTTGTGAAATACTTCAAGATCGGGCAAATTCCCTGACCTTTACCTGTTGCTCACACATTAGTTTCAGAGCCTGATGATGGGTCCTAACTGAATTAATTATTAATACTCAGGCTGCCGAGCAGAGATTTTTCTACTTTTGACAGGTGACTTTCTATTACAAAGAACTTTGACCTTTCCTTCCACATATTTATTTACTTATTTAGGTGCATCCAGCAGGCTCTGTGGTTTGTTATTTAGTCAGTGTGTTGTAATCTGTTCCTGGCACTTATTTTGCTGGTAAATTATCTAAGATTGACCACCAGGAGCCTTTTGTTTGGTGCCTATGTCCTTTCCACATGTTCCACCATCCTGGGACACATTCGTTTCTGATAATAATGTGTCCTACTTGGACTCTTCTCACGCCCACCTGAGAGCAGCCATTTCTCCAAGGCACCCTGGCGAGCACCTCCCTCATTGCCTGGGCATCAGAAAGTCCCCCTCTGACCATTGAGCCAAGGCCATAGACTTGGACAGCATGTTGCTGAGGACTGAGACAATTGGTATTTGTATATCTAAGTAAATACACGTGTGGTTCCAACTCTAGGAAGCAGGAGTTTCCACTGCTGTGCATGCCAATGTACAGGACCTCTATGGTGCACATCCGTGCCCTGAAAACCTCCAGAACCATTATGTGCAGTACATTTGCTTATTTTCTCAGGCCCCTGCATGGAACCGGTGTGCCATTGATTAGCTCCTCAGCATCCTATGCGGTTCTTTTCTTTACTTAGCAGCCAACTAGTGGGTCCCAAGGATTTTTACTTCCCTCAACTGATTGGCTCATTGAACCATTCAAATACATATTTTTAATTTAATCTTAATTTATTATTATTAGTGTGTTTGTATATATATGGTGGGGGCCGTGTGTGTGTGTGTGTGTGTATGTGTGTGTGTGTGTGTGTGTGTGTGCTAGAGAGAGAGATTTGTTGGGGGTGGGAGGGCGCACACATGCCATGGCCTGAGTGTGGAGGCAGGAGAGCAGCTTTCTGAATTCAGTTCCCTCCTTCTGCCATGGAATGCTGGGATAGAGTTCAGGTGGCAGCTTTGATCGGCCAGCACTTCACCTGTTGAGTCATCTCGCTGGTCACGGATAAGCATTTTTAAAGAAAGTAAGAGAAAGAATGGAGGGAAGAACTTTTAATTTGAGCACAGTGACTATGTTTCCAACATATTTTTTTTTCTCTCTAATATGTGGACATGGAAAATAGGAGAAAGGTATACCTACATCTGAGGGGGGCAGAAGGTGAGACTATTCTTCAGGGAACTGTCGGTTAAAAGCCACTCCCACCTCTCACAGAGAACACTTCATTAGATTAAATTATTGCTAATAGTAATTTTCCACATTGACTACTGAAACTAAAATAAACAGAATTTTCCGGTCTCTGAATTGTTTGGCAGTAACTGTAAAATTGGTCAGAGATTTATTGCTAACTTTTCAGGGGGAAAGTCTATTCTGCTTTAAGTGTATGACAGGGCTGGGCAGAATGGAGGAGGCCACGCTTTAGTAACAAATTAATCCTTAAAACTTTGACGTAACTAAAGCTCCTTCGTTTTAATGTCACAGTGGAATGTAGGCTGTGCGGCCATTGTACTTATAGCTCTGCACATGACCTCCATTGTTGGGCGAAGAAAAAAGAAATTCAGGTGCTGTCACAGGGCCTCCAGCTGAAAGTGACGGGCACACTTTTGTTCTTGCCTCACAGGTCCAGAGTGTGTCAAGGGTCAGAAGTGGAAGAAGCGCAGGGTGTCTAGTGATCCTCAGCAACTTCTCCAGGCTCCAGCATCGCCCGGTTCCAAATATGCTGAAACGAGAAGCTCGGATCAAGGGTATCTGTTCCAAATATGATTCAAACCCTTTGACTTCTCTGAAGAGATGTTGCCAGCATTCCCTTTGATTAGAACGTTAGCACAATTCTGTGTACCTTTAAACTTTAAAACCTTCCTTGTTTGCTTTGGACACATCTACGTTATTTTAATTTTTTCCACCCACATGTGTTGCTAGTTGAACAAACCTATAGTCAGCACACCCATAAAGTGAACTTTTTTTTTTAATTATGGTTATCCTACCTTTTGACACTACACATGGCATTATTATCCTCATCCACGTTGGGCTGCATTCCTAGTTATCCTGGGATGCATAGTGTGTTTCTGGTGAGTTATGCTGGTTAGATCTCTGTAACCTTGTCAGCAAAACTCTCCTCTTTGCTGACCATAGCTAGGTCAGAAATGCTTCAAGGCTGAGCATGTCTTATCCAGCCTGTTGCATCATAAGGGGCCCTTCAAAGGGCCTCATGAAGTAGACATAGGCTGGGGCTAGCAGGGTTCACACACCAGTGTAGAACTCCAAGGAAAAGTGTCCTGAGCTCAGCCATGGGAAAGGAGACACTCAGGCCCAAAGGCTCCCCCGCACCAGGCGCCCTATTTGAATTTGCTAAGTTCTAAATCCCTTCCCTGGTGGCCTGTGACCTCACTGTGCCCTGCTCTCTGAAGGCCTGAGTCACCACTGTGGCAACTCTCAGAGAGCTCCTTGTAGACGCAAGGAACAGATAGCACCTTTTAAAAGCCACTGAATCAATGTCAGTTGTAGCTTAGGGCATGTCAGGACTGTAGGAACCGAATAAAATTATATAGGGTGTGAACCAGGCGCAGAACAATAGAAAGAGAGGCTGTGTATTTGTGATTAATAAGAAAAATCATGGGCTTTATTTACCCTGGAGATGTGCCAGCCAGTGGGCTGCAGGTAGGTGTGTGAGGCCCTTTGTAGGGGAAGCCAGCATGGTGGTGAATGTGTAGGAAGAGCCTTCTTCCTTTCACCAAGAAAGGAAGCAAGAGAGAGAAAGCCAGAGCTTTGGTCTTCTTGCATTTCTTCCTCACGGTGAAAGCAGCATGACCGGCCCAGAGTCCCGGCTAGTATCATACCTCCCAACACCATCAGCAAAGGCTCCCAGAGAGAGTCAAAAGCAAGGCAAAGATCTGTCTTATGCCCGTCAGCAACACAATGATCCCCAGAAAGCCCCATGTGATTAAACAAGGGAGGCCTCGAGCTCAGCCAGCGTCTATGCTGTACTTCACAGACGATGGTCACAGCCAGCACACACAGAGATCTCCAAGTGTCCTCTCCCCACCACCACCAGACGAAAGAGAAGCGAGTGAGGGGGCCAAGCATGTTCAGACAGCTGGTGGAATGCAGAACTTGCGGCGAGGTCTTGGCATTACAAGGTGTTGCTCTGTTTCCTCTGTGACACTCAGGCTTTCTTGTTCTAAAGTTGATGTCACAAGATCCAGTGCCTCCAGGATCCAGGTCAGAGGCAACTGAAAGGCCGACAGGAAGCAGGGTGGAGGTTCCCAGGGTGCGGAGAGGCAGGGTAAACTTCGCGTTCCCACATATTGGTATCTTGTGCAGCATGAGCCCAGGATGGCCAGGTCCTATTGCCTTCTGGAGAAGCCAGGCATGCCGAATGCTGGAAATTGTCTGTGTTTGTGTTGGCGGTGGATTTTGCTTGTATTTCAGTCATGTACCTGAGAACAGTGTTTGGTTTACAGGTCGCGACCTTCACCTGTGGTGTCTCTGGAACAATTCCAGGGACAGAGTTAGACGGTGGATAAGCAGAAGGCAAAGGGAGCCTCACATAGTGACAAAACATGGACAGTTCTTTGGGAAAGGTAAGACCCGAACAAGATGAAAGTGGCTGTCCCTCACAGAGGGGTCTGAGGGAAGGCATGTGCTAAAATGGAGGGGAGTACGGCCAGGTGTGTGATGCATGATGGTAATCCCAGCACTCAGGAGGCAGAGGCTGGCAGACCTCTGAGAGTTCAAAGTCAGTTTGATCTACAAAGCATGTTCCAGGCCAGTTAGGAATACATAGTTAGACCTTGTCTTAAAACAAAACAAAAACAAACAAACAAACTAAATGAAGAGGATACAATGTAAAGAAATTATTGGGTATGACTGAGTATATAATCTAAGAATTCAGAACATTCGATTAAAAAAAAGCAAAGCCACATGGAGAGGCAGTGTAATGACACGAACCCCAGACACCCTTTAATGCCTGCCACACACAAAGCACTGTACAAAACCTGAGAGGTCGGGGGGAAGCCATTAACCCTCACAAACCCTGGAGATGCCCCAACAGCTTCCTCTCATATTAGAGATGATGAAACAGCCCACGGTTGCCTAGGGTTACTCCCCGGGATCATGGCACGCAGTAAATTCTGGCTCTAGTGCATCTTTTCAAACTATACTGTTTTTTGCATGCTGAGTTTCAAAACCAGAAGTGAGAGAAAACTAGTTGGACTCACATCGGCTTGTCCGTGCCTCCTTCCCACAGGATTTCAATTAGGAGAGAGTCTGCCCCGGTGAGCCTGTAACCTAAGCTGGGTAGACCAGAAAAGCAGAGGCCCACACTGTACCAATGTCACATTCACCAATGAGTTTTCTCTAGGACCTTGTTCAATCAAGTGTAGCAATTATACGCCATGGCTCTTACTCACTAGCTAACCAGTAGAATAACATTTGCACGGAAGGAAAGAGACCAGGGGCAGTGTCTCACCCTTGTCATGTCAGAACCGGAAAGCAGAGGTAGGAAGATTGGTAAGTTCCAAGACAGTCTGGGCTACATAGAAGGAGATGCAAAGAAAGAAATATATCATGCCTCCAGGCCCATCCAGAATGGACAGAGATGTGTTTCATGGGAACTCAGGATGTTAATGACAGACAGTGAAACTCAGGAAGCAATTAGCCCTGTCCCCTGCTCAAAACAGCCAGAAGCACCTAGAATGTTCAAAGGAGAAAACCTTTCTTACTGCTCTCATGTTGCTGAGGGACAGAATCTGCTAGAGATGGCAGCGGGGACAGGGTGTGGGTGCTCCTGTTGTCTCTCTCATCTCTGTGACCTCTGTTCTTATAAACTTCTTGGAGCCTCCTGACACAGCCTACGATGTATCAGGTTTGGGGAATTGAAGCTCACAGACCCACACACCCCTCCAGCATTACAGTGCTCACTAAAGGTGGAATAAATTAAAACAGAGGGAAGTGGGGAGTTTTGAAAAACTTAAACCACAAAGGCTCATACTTTTGCCCCATTATCATGAACGAGGAACACATGGGTAAAGCTCGCCTGATGTTTCCAGGCTGGCAGTCAGTTCAAAAGGAACAGGCCTGGGCGTGCCATTAGCAGCAGACGCTCTATATTCATTCGGGAGTTATTAAACAATAATTTATAATGATTTATACATTTAATTTACATGGCTGCCGTCCGAAGTCTAATTGCACACCAGCCCTGCCGTCTTCTGATGTTCTGGTTATAAACAGGGCAATGGAAGACCGCGAAGCAGTTAGTTCTCAGGAGGGTCTCCGGGCAGGCAGAGTAGGAGGCCAGGTGGCTCAGGACAACTGGGGAGCCTAAAGAGCCCTGTGATGTCAAAGCCCTGGAGTTGAGATTTCCATAGGCGGTTCAGCTTGGTGCATTCTGAAGACTGTGGCCGGTCACAAGTCAGCTTGACTTTCAATGCTTTTGTTTCCATGACACCAATTCAGCAGCTTTTGTTCCCCTGGTACCAAATCAATGGGAAGGTGAAGCCCACTGCGCACTGATACTGACATCCATCTGGGAGACAGGGTATGTGAGAGTACTTTGATATCTTGGAGGAGTTTGGAAAGACTCAGCTAGAACATGAACAGTTCAAGTCAGCATTGCCCTGTCATTGGATAGCATCATCTCAGGTACTGGTTTTCATTTGCTGGACTCTGAGGTTGAGGCCACTGATTCAAGTCCCCACCTAGACAACATTCCCCTTCCCAGTCAGGAACCAAAGTACAAAGTACCTCCTCCCTCAAGAAGAAAAAGCTAGTCTGAATAGTGAGGAACCAAGGAACTTTCTCTCAAAGCCTATGCCCCACAGGGCACTGTGTTTGGTCTGTTTGTTATAATGAGGAGGACAGACACACAGGAGAGTTTAGGAGAGCTCGTTTGACCATCAACTTGGAGGAAAATGTACAATAGAAGTTTGTGAGTGAATCTCAGGAGAATGTGGAACTTTAGTGTATATAGAGTAAAATATGAAGTGTGTGGGGTATGTGTGTATGTGTGTGTGTCACATTGTGCAGGTGTGGAAGATGAATAGTGTGTGTTGCATGGGTGCCTTCTGAGTGCCATATGGGAATTGTAGGTCATATATAATGTGTACTGGACGTAGGAGTATATAAGATATGTATGTAATTTGTGACCCATATGACTCTTGGGCATGTGTGGCACATATGTGGTTAGCGTTGTGTGTATATATGAGTATGATATGTTTCTGGTGTATGTTCCACACAGGGGCAGGGCTATTTTTGTGTGTCTGGCATATGCGGGGGTGTGTGTAGCATACTGAAGCATGTTTAAGTTATCTGTGCACTGTGTGTGCTCTCTGTGTGTGTGAATCGTGGAGGTACAGTACGTGTGGGAGTATGTGGCATGTTACAGCACGTGTGTGGTATGTGTGTGTATGGCCTGTGTGCGGGGACGACTTGTCCAGCTGTCAGCTCATCAACAAGCAGAGCAATCTTCCGGGTCAGGGCTCAGTAGATGGTGACAGCTGTGAGGGCAGGAGGAAAAACATAACAGAAGGTGAAACCAACGCAAGCAAACAGAGGTTGACTCACTGGTGAAAATGTCTCCAAAGACAACATTCTTGGAAAATAAACAACGCGAGCTGATAGTGATAGCCTCGGGTCGCCAGAGCAGCCCTTGGTCGCCATTTCCTGGATTCTTTTTCTGTCTTTTAGTTTTAGTAACGACTACTATGCACACAATTCTGAAGGGTGCTCTGCCAGCTAAGAGGGAGGCTCCAGCAGTGATCCCGCCCACCTAGCTTCAGGTTCCAGGTCCACCTGTGGCTGACTCTCTTCCTTTCCTTTGGAAGAGGTCAGTGCAGCCCCCCTGAGTGTGTCATGGAGGTGGTGGTGTCAGGGTTTCTGCAGGGAGGTCATGGGATCCTGAAGGTCATGGAGGCGGCCTAGCCCAGGATCCCAACCACATCATCATGGTGACGGGATTTATTGTAAGACTGGACGTGCAATGGAAATAGGACCAAAGCAGACTACAGGAGCCACACCAGGCAGGCCCTCTGGCTGCCTCCTGGGAGCTGCTGCAGTCAGAACCGGTGTCCTTCTCCCTCTTTACGCTCAGCAAATGCTTTCCAGCCATTCACACTCTTCCTCTGGCCTGGAAGACTTCCTCAAAGAGGTACCAAGGCTTTGCTGCGTTTCCCAATAGCCAGCTGTTTGGCAGAATTTGTTACTTTCTAAAGACTAACCAGCTTCGTGAATATATGTGATCCTTTGTCTTATTGGGGCTGCGAGGGCAGGGCATCTTTCTCCTAGTCTGACCCACCCAGAAGACATCCCCAAAGGACTAGATCACCTAACCCACAGGGCTGACACCACAGTCAGTTCAATTCTGGCTGGTTGGTGACTTACCTGTCCTCATCTCTGATGGGAAAGTTAAAATGCTCACCTTCAGTCCTGGGTGGAGGTCCCTGGAGTTGCTCAGTGGGGACCTGGGAGGGCCATCATTCACTTCCTGTTCTGACCTGTTGCTGCTTCCCATCACAGAACTGAACTTGCCCAAACTCCTGCAGCCTGAGCAGCTTCTAATTTCCTGGAATGTTAAATGTGCTGGTCCAGGTTCTCTCTACAGAAAGGATACTGTGCCCAAGGAAGTCTTGTCAATTGTTCTGTTTACCTGCCCCTGAGGTGTAGTTGCTGTGCCTCCCAGGGCTCTGCTTATAAACACAGCCGAGTGCAATAAGCCAAGCAGGGAGCTGGCTGGTGGTGTTATGGGACTTTCTACCACTGCTCTGGTTTCTAGGGTCGTGTACCCACGAGCCACTCTCTGTTCCTGCTGCCGCTCTCATCCCCGTTTCCCAGCAGATCCTCTGCACCCACCTCGGCACCCTTGCTCCACTCTACAAATGCCCCTCAGATGTTGCCATGAGGCTGTGCTTGGGTCATGCTGGCTGAGTACTCTGGTCTCAGGTCCTGGGAGCATCCTTGGTGCCCCTCCGTTACTGCTTTCCTATGTGGCTAATCACAGCCTGAGCATAGAGTTAAAGCACCCAGGCAGAACTGTGCCAGGACGAAGGAGGGCAGTGGTTCCTGACCATGGACTCCAAAGGAATCATGTGGGGGCAGAAGAGAGTATGATTGGACTCGAAACCATTAGGGACTGTCCCCTCTCCTCTCCTCTCCCCTCCCCTCCCCTCCCCTCCTCTCCCCCTCCTCTCCTCTCCTCTCCTCCTGACCACAGCCTTGCGCCCAGCCAAGATCAGAGTCAAGTGTGCTCGGACCTTTTAGACACTGAGCCAGTGACTCCAAAGGCTCAAGAATCCCTCTTACCCAATAGTTCTCTTTCTACCTCCAGCCAAGCAAAGGGTTCCCAGGTCAAACTGTGTTCACGGACACATTCAGAGTCCCTGATGCCAGGCTCTGAGGAGGCCAAGGATTCAGGTTCTGTGATCTAGGGATCCACAGTCCCATGAGCAGCGAGGAGCCAGCAAGGTGAGCAGACAACACACAGAGCAAGCAGAGGAGCCGCAGTAATGGTAGAAGTAGCCACACTTTCCTTTTCAGTCCATTGGAGAAGAACTTCGGAGGAGGATTCAGATGTGCTCCCGCTAGGCAGAGCACATCTGAAGAGAGCAGGAGCCAGTGCAAACGTAGCTGCATAGGTGGGGCTAACTCAGTATATAGTAGCTTGCTTGCTAGTTGGCCTGTGGTTGAGCAAAGATGGGGATATTGGCAGATTAGCAAATGCTATCAACAGGCTTTCAGTTCTTCACCTTAGCCAGGGAAAGGAGAGACAGAAGGATGGTGTGGAATGGGGCTTTATCCAATGAAGTACTTCCTCCTGCCCACGGTGAGCAGACTTGGTGGCTTCAGTAAGGAAAGTGTGTGTGGGGTGGGGTGGGGGTGGGGTGTGTTGGCAGAACACTGCCGCATCCATTTGTCCTGAACAGTGACAACCTTAAAGCTAAGGCCTTACCATCCACTTGGGAGGCTGAGTGTGAGAAGCAGTGTCTGGTTTTTTTGGGCCTCATTAACTTAAAGAAACAAACACCCCATGGCACAGCATCCCTATGCAAAACCAAAGCTAGTCAGCAGTCAGAGGTCAGTGGACGGAAAGGAGCTTAAAAGGAGAGCTAACAAGTAGCCTCAGTGGGTAAAGGCGCTTTCGCCAAGGCTGAGAACCTGAATTCGATCCCTAGAACTCACATGGTGAAGGGGGAGAACTGACTCCATCCAGCAAGCTGTCTTTTGTTCTCCACATACACTTCATGGTTAGTATATGGGATGTGTGTATGTGTGTGTGAGAGAGTGTGTGTGTGCTCGCGTCCGTGCGTAAACATGCATGTATGCACACATTCACTAAAATATATATATATCATATAAAATACATATATATGGATGAAGAGATGGTTCAGTATCTAAAAGCATGTCTTGCTCTTGCAGAAGACCAGAGTTCAGTTTCTAGCACCCATACCGGCAGCTCATACCTTTCTAGTTCCAGGGGATCTGATGGCCTCTTCTGGCCCCCACAGGCACTAGCACACACATGTCTATACACACATACAACATAAAATGAAAAGATAAATCTTTTTCTAAAGAGCTTTCCAGGGCTAGGGGAGAGGTCACCTTAGGATGTTCCTCATGGGATTCTTTATATGAAATGACTCTAAGAACTAACACATCACAGCCATTACAAAGCCACTGGTGGCTTAGGAATCTCCAACCTAGTCAGCCTCCGTGTCAGCAGGCTAGAGAGCACAGAATGGGCAAGTGAGAATCCGGTGGAGCTGGAAGGTTGGGGAAGGCAGTGTTCCCTGCTGAAGTATGCTTTTGTGGACACCTTGGGGAGCAATCTCTGATTTATTTTCGGAATTTCAGAATCCAGGGAGTTTAAACTCAGAGGAGATCACTTGAAGTAACAACTCTAACACCCGGGTCTTTCTCTTCTGGGAGACCATTAGCTTGACCACCCTGTGCTTTAGGGAAAGCGTGACAGAGCCTGTTCAAAGGTTGGCTCTCCAGTGTTTGTCCCTCAGTTGCTCCAGTGATAGTTTAAGGACAGACTCCTTGCTTGTGGCACAGGAAAGGAGAGGAGAATCATGGTAGGGACCTGAAGGCTTAGCCTCTGACTTAACAGTTATTTGCTGCCTGCTGAAATACTTGTTGACAGTAAACATCAAATTGGTCCTGAAGGGGAAATTAATGGCCAGAAGCTGCCAGGGAGCTTCCTGCAATGTTGCAAAGTGCAAAACACCGGCCTGTTTGTTTGTGGCATCTCAAGGGAATCCTCACCTCCTACCTGGGGCTAGTGTCCAGCCAGGTGGGCATCTCCCTCTCTGGTGGTACTTGAAAACCACCAGGGAAGCGTTAAAAGTAGCACTTTCTACCCAACCTGTGCTTTTGAGGGGTGGGGTGTGCTTGAGGTAAGTGCTGCCTGGGGGAATCTCTGAGAGTGGGGCTAGGGTGGGAGAGCCAGGAGTGCACAGGCCCAAGCCTCTGGCAGTTGCTCCTTCTGATGATATAGCAATTGACTTCATCTGATAATTACAATAATAAAAGTCAATCTCTCCCTAAATCAATCCCCCACCCCTGCCCTACAGTTTATTTCTGGAGTTTTTCTCTTAGAAATTTGCTTTCTACAGATTTTATTTCAGAGTTCCTCTCTTCAAAAACAACAAGAGAAAGAAACTCAGATAAAAGAAATCAGCCTGCCAGGTTTCCTCTAGGGTAAGAAAGCGCCTCTCAGCAGTGTGGCACTTGGGGAGGCTTGCTAAGCAAGAGTGAGCAACCAAACTGTCTCTTCAGGAAAAGACAGCGCCCACAGGGTGCTCCGGCACCATCTTGGAAGTTCTGCTTATGGCTCTTCTGGCTCGAAAACACACCTCTGAGAGCAGGCTCAGCTCTGAGGTCCAGCTTCACTCACAGGTCTCACCAGCCCTTGGTCTTTCTCTCCTGTCCCTGACCTCCAGTGACAAGCCATCCCTCTCAGTAAGATCATCACCAGCCTGAGAATTCCTATGTCACTGTGATTCATACCTGACCAGGCAGAGCCTATTGCTCATCTTCCTGGAACAGAGGGACAGACGGCTCACCCTCCTCCTGTCTCCCTGCCATGAAGGGTGGTGTTCTTGGTTCCTTCTCTGCTACTATATGCATTTTCACGCCTCACTCAGATTCCTCTACATCTTTTCAGAAATCAAGCTGACCACCACTGTGTCACTTCATCAGATGTCTTCCTTTCTACCCAAGCCTGTGGTCACTGGACCCATGCTCAGGTGGGCTCATTCCCAGTTCATCTGTTATCTTAGACAATATCCTAACAAGCAATGCCTGTGAGCTTGTGCCCTTTCACATTAAAGTATCTGTTTCAGTACATCCTACTGGGCCCAAGCATGACTAGTCTAGGTAACTGTTAGGGTCGTAAGTCAACAACCACAGCTCATAAAGCCATTATTTCAAGAATGGACCATTTTTCTCTAAAAAGATTATGTTTTATACAAGCTTAGGAGTTTTGGGTCAACATGTTAATTTGCCTCACTTTGGTAATATTTTTCTTGTTGAGAAGTAATGTAACGTAATGGTGAAGCTGTAAGAAATATTTTTTAAAGAAGATACCCACCCCAGTAGACTGCCCTTTACCCTGACCTGTCTTTTGGCGTTGATGCCACTTAGCATCCTTGCCATCTGCTACATTGAAACCAGTCTTACGATGCTAGCACAACAGCAGTGGCTCACCACATAAGTGACCCAGTGCTCGGCTCTCATTCTCCATGCTGTCCTGCTGGCATCTGATGTGACTGGCTACCTGCTTCCTGGAATTCCTGGAGCTACACACACATGTGCTTGTGTATGTGCGAACATGAACACAACGAAGTGCTTACTCTTGATGCATACCTGTTGGCACTGAGATCTAAGGTACCGATTTCTGCAAACAGAGCTATGTGATGTGAGTTTGGCATGAACGGAGATCTGAGGTCACTAAAGTCACTTAAATTCATCTCATGGATTCTGGGAACCCCAGACTTTTAGACTAAGTGGAATCACAGCATAGCATCTTTGAGGAGCCCACACCTCTTCTGAGATCTGTCTTGATAATGTCAGGTATGGTCTTCACCACCTCGAGAACCACAGCCTTGTACCTGGCTACATAATCATAGACAATGCTTAAGAAAATCCAGTTAACTTCTCCAGTTAATTGCAAATATTCAACTTACTCAATCCTATCAAGGGGCCATCTAGCAAATATTTATGAAAGTTCTTCAGTGTGTCTGACCTCAAGGTAAAGAACATGAAAGGTGGCTGATTTGTTTAAATGTACCCTTTGATTCACAGAGCATGATCAGAACATTTCCCTTTCCACCGTTTCCCAAGAGCTGCCTGACCAACTGGTTTCCTAGTGCATGCTCATCAAAAGGTGTGCATGCTCATCAAAACGGAAATTTCTCTTCTACCCGGTCCTGCAGCTATTCAGTCCCAAACAAACACACAGAGTCTTATATTAATTATAAACTGTTGGGCCTATTGCTCAGGCTTATTACTAACTAGCTCTTATGACTTAAATTTACCCATAATTCTTGTCTATGTTTAGCCATGTGGCTTGGTATCTTTTCTCAGTAAGGCATGTAAGGTATTCTCATCTTGCTTCCTCTGTGTCTAACTTGTGACTGACTCTCTACCTTTCCTCTTCCCGGAATTCTCCTAGTCTGGTCGCCCTGCCTTATACTTCCTGCCTGGCTACTGGCCAATCAGCGTTTTATTAAACCAATAGGAGTGACAAATCTTTACAGTGTACAAGAGCATTCTTCCACAGCAATGAGATGTCCAGAAAGAGCTCTGGAAAGGAAGATGGGAGCCTGTACAGCATCCTCAGCTCTGACAGTCGGGAGGGCTCAACAGGATTATTACGTTACTACAGACATACAGACACCAGATGCTTTTCTGAGAGTGGGTAGAATGGAGCCCATCAATATGCAAGTATGGAAGGCTGGAGCAGCGAGTAAATATGGCTTGCATGCTGAGGACTGATGGCCATCATGGTAGTGCTAGGGTGAGCTGGAAGAGGTGAACAGATCAAGGGCTGAGTACATTACTCTGGTGAGTGGCTTCTTGCTCTCATGGGACTGAATTTAGTTCTCTCTCTCTCTTTCTGTGTGTGTTATTGTTATTAAAGCAAACTCACCTCTGTGTTTTATGACTTCGGTGCCCTTTTGTTTTCTTCTTTTTGTTCTTCTGCCACAAGATGATGAAGAATGAATCCTTTACCAGAGACTAAGCAGTTGCTGGCACATCTGGCTACTCTTGGATCTTCCAACTTCCAGAACTTCAAGCACAAGCAAACTCATTTTCTTGTGAATTAGCCATTCTCTCAGGTATTCAGTTATAACAACCAGAAAGACTAAGATCATGGTCTACAAGGAAATGCCAGAAAATGTACAAGAGCCAGCATGAAGCCAGAGATGAGAGACCTGGCAGAGGGGGTAGAGGGGGCTCAGCTGCTTCTACCATGTCTCCTTCTTCCTGCTCTTGTGCCTGCCCTTGGACCACAGCTTCTCTGAGTATCTCTATAATATGTCTTTTTACTGTGGGCTGGTGGAGTTTAACCCAGAAAACCAAACAAACTCTGGCCAAGACAAGCACTGAATTTGTCTTGGCAGTACCCCATAAATGAGAAGTGTGAATGTTGGTTAATTTGTTTAAATCCACCCTTCTGTTCCCAAAGCATGAGAGTTCCTCTTCAGTAGTTTCCTAAGACTGCTGTGTGACTGAGTGGCTTCCTGGTGCCCTCCTGTCAACACTGGCTAAAAGAGCTGTGTGAACAGAGCATGGAGAAGGAGGGGATGAGCCTTCAGGACCATCCATCTCCCAGATCCCTGATGATTTGAAATGGCTATCAAACGCCTTCTCTGCCAAAGCCAGCATCTGGGCAGATAGCCACTGGCAGTTGGGCTTTAAAAGTATACAACAGCATCCTACCTTTCCCATTTTCTCTGTCTCGGGTAATGGTAGCCTATTTGCCAATTTGTATAACATTTAAATATATACTTGTGAGTTTGGGTAGATTCTCCATGTGTATGAAGACTCTCGGTTTTCCCCTGTTCTTCTATAATTGAGAGGCTTGGGGTGTGGATTTAGGGAGAACTTGCTTCATGTTCCAGAAGATCATGAGGTAATAGGCTTAGAAACAGAGGGCAGGAAGTTATGATGGAGAGTTTGGCCACCTGGTATAGGACAAGGTCTTGTAGCTGTGCTGGACCCAGGGCTCCAGCTGGGACTCTTACGCATGTTCTCAGAACTCCTGGATACATAACAAAAATAGACGCAGAATGGAGGAAAGAGATACAGGCCTTCCTCAGAGATGTGTACCCCATCATGCCAGTCAGGCCTGAGCTTGCCAAGGCCTACATTGAAGCTCACTGGAGCACATTGAGCTCATGTTAGTTTAGATCAAGTGTCTAAACTAAGGGCCCAGATAGAAACGTTCAACCACACTGAATTATAAATGAAGTTTTGTCAGAAAAGAGCTGCATCTACTTGACTTGAAGTTATATCTACTTGAATCGTCTGACTGTTCCAGGATCCACTGCAGGGCTCAGTCTCTGAGACAGATATGGTATAGATTATGGAGTTCAAAGAATTACCAATCTGTCCTTTCCAGAGTTTTCCAGGCCTACATTGAGTAATAAGCATCATCAATACTTACAAGTTTTCTAGCACTTTATTCTTAGAGTATACCTGGACTGAGTTCAGGTCACAACAGTGGTAAGATAAGTCAGCCTACCTGGAGTCTTGTGAAGATGTTATCAAGAGCTGTGACCTTGACCCAACACTCCCAGCATCTCAGGTAAGTGGGACTCTGCTTCAGACTTCTCCAGAGATGCTGAGTTTCCAGATGAGTACAGCTGCAGTTCAGCTCTGTCAACAGGGCTGATGTCAGAGGGATCTGTACAGAAAGTAAACAACAAATCCCAAAAGCCTCCTAGGCCCTAGTTGCACACATCATTCCAAAATTGCTAATACCCCAAGAAGGGAAAAAACATTTGTGTTTCCCTTGTTTTCAAAAGGGAAGAAATAAAAAAAAAAAACAAAACAGATGATTAGCCTGTCTTTAGCAAGGAAGAGCAATGAAGCAACCAGAAAGCAGAGGCGGGAAAAACTCTGACTTTCTGTGTATGTACTCTGAGCCATAGGCTACTTCTTTAAGTAGCTGAGATTCACTTTCCCTGGAACATAAACGAAAGAAGGACACCCATGCAAGAGAGAAAAGCAGTTCATCTATTGCACCTCAGGATGATGAGGGGCAAAATGCCGGCAGCAGGTTCGCTGGGGTTTCACGGATGTGCGCAGGTTTCCTCTGTGCCCCTGCGCGCCACAGCATTTGAATAACTGAAGAGCCTTTCTGACTGTGGGCCACATCTGGAGTTCTGTTCTTCACGCATGGCAAGCACAGTCCTTGCTGCAGTGACACACTCATGACCAGATGCTGGGAAGCCATCCTGCCTTGCAGGCAGAGCACTGTTCAGGGGCAGGCTGGGTGGACTTTGTTCTTGGCATGAAAGCTGAGGGCAGAAGGCTGGCCCTTTTGCGATCCAGGCAGGACATGCTTACAAGTTTGCAGCGGTGATAGTGGAAAGAGTGCATCCCTTGCCGCTGGAGCTGGAAAGGAGGAAGTGCTGAGCACTCTGCCTGGAGGATCACCACAATGGCATGGAGAAGGATGGAGCATAAAACGTAACCTTGGAGACAAATGCAGAGTCGCTGGCAAATAAGACTACCTGGGGTAAGGCATACAGTGCGACTGTTTGCTACATACACATCTTGTCATCACCACAGTCAATCTCATTTACCATCTAGCTACCCTTTTGTCAGTTTGTTTACAGTGAGAACACTTAAGCAGATATCAAGCACATAACTCAGTGTTATTAACTGGTTGCCATGTGGTACACTGGCTCTCTTGAGCTTCCTTAGCCGAGAACCACAAGTCCATGTCTTTTCATCACTATCTCCCCTTTGCTCCACCCCAGCCCTGGCACTCACAGTCTGCTGTGTGGATCTGACCTCTTGGTTCCCATATACGAGTGAGATCACATGGTATTTGTCTTTCCTATGCCTGGCTGATTTCACTTTGCACAGTACTTTCTGCGTTCATCCACTTTATTGCAAACAACAGGATTCCCTTTCTGTTACTGAGTATTATTCCATTGTGTGTGTATATACACACATCATAATTTCTTTGCATGTGTGTGTGTGTGTGTATGCAAGAATCTGTGCATTCATAGGCTGGAAGACAACCTTGGTTGTATTCCTCAGGAATGCTCTCTGCTTCTTGGTGACAGGGTCTATCATTGGCCTGGAAGACACCAATTATGCCTACCAGGCTAGATAGTGGATTCCAGGGTGCCTCTGTCTCCCTCTTCCTGGGGCCGGAATCACAAGCACACCCCCATACCAGACATTTTACTTGGGTTCTGAGGACCCAACCCAGCTTTTCATGTTTACAAGGTAAGCACTTCAGTAACTGAGCCATCCCCTCTACCTTTAGATTGCAGTTTCTATTTTCACTACTCTATCAGTGCAGAACCGGCTTGTTTCCATACTCCGGCTATTGCAAAGATCTTCTGCATACAACAGAGGACATTCTTTACAAACATGTGTCATTTCCCTTCCCTTGGAAGGGAAAACATATAAGGATTTGATTGTGAGTTATTGCCTGTAATTCTTTAATTCTAATTCAGGAAGGACACTTCTCTTTGGTCATAAAAACATACTCTTAAAAATAGAAAACTGTTGCTCATAACATAGCTCCCAAGGGCAGGTACCTATACAGACAGTTTTCTCAGGTTAGCCTCCATGGCTTCTATGACATACACTACTGTACTTGAGGTTCTGTTCTGACCTGATGCCCAGGGTGTGGATGTCTGCAGATCCTGCTTCTCCTAAGTTTTAGCATCTTGAAAACACTCTGCAGGTTGATGGAGGAAAAGCCAGTTGATCCCAGGCCTCAGTAGGCCAGGGCAAGAAATTTGCTGATAACGTTGAGCCCACTGGGTATTGAACTTGGTTAAATAATACGAAATACAGCAAGTCAAAAGTATATATGTTGGGATTTGTGGAATAAGAGTATTCAAAATGTGAAAAAAATTGATATTTTACCCAGTCCCCCTCCAAAAGCCACTACAAAAATGAGACTCACCTACTCAGTTCCCAAATCAATGATAACATTCCAAACTTTCCAAAATATGTATTCACATTGTGATTTATATTAATTTGTGCTTCTGATGAAGACTAATCTTTTCAGGTTATATACAGTTATAGACATAGCCACTAACAGACTAATCTTTTCAGGTTATATACAGTTATAGACATAGCTACTAACAGGTACACACACACACACACACACACACACACACACACACACACACACACACACACACACTGATTCCAGTAGCTTGTTCCTCCATGAGGAAGAACTTGTGAAGCTCTGTAAGGGTGTCTCTGACTTTCAGCTGCCCCCTGTGTTCCATTGCATCTTAGCTACCTCATTCTGTTCTATTCCTCTCCCACAAATACCCAGTACTTCACGGAACAGGGAGGCAGCTACTGTCAGAAGCCAGGCCTGTCAATCACAATATCACCCCAATCTCAGCTCATGAACACTGGACAGGCCTGGATGGGAACAGCCTACTGTAAAAAGCCCAGCACTTTATCACAGTTACACGCCCTGTGCTAGATCCATGATACATACGTTACATATACCAAAAATGTTTGCCCAGCAGGGAACACAAAACCAACCACTAACCGATGGTGTCTTATCTTCTATGGAAGTCGTGCTAGCCTACTGAAGGAAAACACAGAGCATATTTCTCCTGTGCCCTGATTTAGAAAGTGCTGATAAAGTCTAATCAAAGAAAAAGATAAGCGGCTCACGTCACAAAACTCCCAGCTAGGAGACCCAGATGGGAGACCTCCAAAGGAATCAAGTGGCGAAAGAGAGGGAAGGTGAGGAAGGGACTAATCTTTGTGGGTGTGACTCCCCCAGTGGTGAACCCCAAGATTCGCTGCCATCACTGCCCAAGATATCTACCTGTTCAGCCTGAACCAGGTTGCTAAAGGCCTTCTGTAAAACCGGTACTGGCTCGGAGTGGACTCTCTTGACTTTTCATACAATATTGATACTTGTAAATACCCCCCCAGCCCACTGCTTATGAAAGAAGAGAGTCAGCCACGGAGGGTAAAGAAGCCTGTCCCCAGCCTACTCGGTCACATGGCCATCTCCATGACTGTCCTTTCTCTGACCCTGTCTGACTACCCTTAAGGAGGTTTACCTCGGAGGTGTGGGCAGAGGGCGGTTTGTACTGTGATGGCCCTAACCCAAGTCTGCATGAAATGTGGTGGCTGTTGACTCTCCCCCAGGACTCATGCAGTCTTCCCACATGTCCCTCCCAGCCAGCTTTCAGGAAGTACCTCAAAGAAGGTATGAACTCTGATAGGTACAACTTTGAACTCCCATCTTAAAGAAGTCTTTTTATACTACCTATACAGCTCCTTTATACAGCTCTTCCTGTCTGTCGAAAGGCGAACGCAGGACTCTGTTCCATGGCAATGGTGACCACAAACCCTTGTTTACCCTACAGAGCAGACCCACATTCTCGGGACCAGCTAGGCGAAACATAGGGACTGATATTCCAGTCCCAAAGGTCATTACCATGAGTTTCTATTTCAAACTTTTCAGCCTGTGAAACTAAAAGATACTGAGATCTAAGATACTAGGGCAGAGGGAACCAGGCAAAAGGGGGAAGGGACTAATATTTACCTCCACTATCACGAAGAGATTAGTCTACCTTCTGGTACACTTAGACACGGTGCTTGCTCAAACATTAAACATTTTTAAGGTTGCAAATGCCGCGCAAACCAGTTTTGAACACACAGGCATTAAAACTGCCCTGCCATTTGGAAACTCTGATCAAGGGAAGCCAAATCCTCAGCTGGTAAGAAGAACCCGAGTTCGGGGAACTATTAGGGTGGATTAAACGATGCCTAATAGCACTTGGAACTTCAAAGCACATGGAGCCATTAACTAATTAATCCCCACCATCCCCCCTTCAGGTACATAAACAGCTATTATCCTTACAGTTGGGTAGATGGGCCATCTTCCTGGCCAGCCCCAGATGAAACCAGGCTTTAACAAGGAGGAAGGCAGACATTTCTACTCTGTGCTTTCTGCTCTCTTGCCCCTTTCTGGATGTTATTTCCTTTCAGAGATTTGTGGATAGGTTTTGAGTTCCAATTTCAGAGATTTAGAATCTTGTCCCTCCACACGACTGCTTCTGACCAAGATACACAACACCGAAGGGGTCCACGCTGCTTCAAGTTGTCACCAATTGGGACAATGGAGAGGCGGAGCCTTCATCTAAGGAGTGTGACTGAGTAATTGGTTTCGCCTCGACTTCTCTGCATCTGTTCAGGATGCTTTCGAAACTGTGCGTTGCCCAGAATGGTCTCACAGCACACCCACACCAAGCTCTTTAGAAAAGTGTCACGCTTTGTCCTTCCCCAGAATGGGAAAACTTCTCACCGTCCCTTTCTACAGAGTGAGCAGCTGCGGATGGCCCCATAGGGTAAGACCAGGATGCTGCAACTGCGGTAGGTAACACACGCTGCACCGGATTATTAACTTTCTGGTAAGCAGCATCTGAAGTCGGAGGAAGCAGCAGGTGGGGGCCAGTATGCTCCGTAAGCCGGGGCTCATCTCTACACAGGGCAACGGGAGAAAGGGGGCAGGAGATCAGTGTGAGGCATCATGGTGCCCAGTGGGTCCTCCTCCTGCTATACAAACTGGCATCGCAATTCTGTTTCCATTTTATCTTCTCTTAGGCCTTATTCTGATGATGTCCTGAAACTCCAATCCAAGGAAACTGCTGGGATATGGGAGATACTTTCTCATGGGAAGAAATGATAAAAATCAAGGGGTTTAAGCACAGAGCATCAAGCTAGTCACACAATCAAACAAGAACAGTCATGAAGTCCAGGATTAAACAACCACAAACATATGACCTCATCTGTAGAGGAGGTGTAATGGCAGAGGGCTCTCTGGTCATATGGAAGGATTAGGGGGGGCGCTGGCTCAGAGGAGTGCGGCAGTGTCTTGCATTCTGGTCATATGGAAAGATTGTGGGTGGGTGGCTGGCTCAGAGGAGTATGGCAGTGTCCTGCATTTCACAAGTGCTCACAGCTCTCAGCAGGTATGAGTTACAGACAAGCCTTCTTCACACACTGTTGGCTCAGAAGAGTATCTGAAGGTGGCTGCGACTATTACCTCAATTTTAAAATGAGACAGTAGAGGATATGGAGAGGTGGCTCAGTGGCAAAGGGCACCTTCTGCTTTTGCAGATGACCCAAGTTTGGTTCCCAGAACCAGCAAAAGGTAGCTCACAACCACGTGTCATTCCAGCTCCAGGGGAGCGGATGCCCTCTTCCGGCCTCCACAGGACATGCAGTCATATGCATATATAACTCCTCCTCACACACATACACATATAGTTTTTAAAATTAAATAAGACATGGAGAAAAGTAACCGACACCCAGAGGTGCCCCCGCTGGAGGCTGCATAACCAGTGAGCAACCAACGAAGCTGGCATCCCATCCAGGCAATTTGACCTCTAGGTGACGGCTAACTGCTAGCCTACAAACTATCGTGCCAGGAAATAACATCAGAAGTACCATGTATTTCGCTTAAATACATAGCAATGTCCATGTCACAGAAGGCCCAGCTCAAGTACATCACGAGATGCTTCGCTTCACTATAAAGCAAGTGAAAGCCATTTTTAAAAGCCATCTGGTCGTGAGATGGGCCTAAACTGGTCTCCAGGAGGCATATGCGATTTACAGGCATTTGACTCAACACAGAACCCATGGCATCAGAATATAGAAGCCAAAGAATATTGAGCCCATTTTATTTCGTGATTTTTTTTTAAATCAACAAAAATGTATCGTATGAGGTTGATGGTTGTTTTAGGGTTACTATTGTTGTGACGAAACATCATGACAGAAACAATTGGGGAAGGAAGGGTTTATTCAACTTATGCTTCCACACTACAGTTCATCATCAAAAAAAATCAGGACAGAAACTCAAACACGGCTGGAACCTAGGGGCAGGAGCTGATGCAGAGGTCATACAGGGGTACTCATTGCTTGTTGGCTTACTCCTCCTGGCTTGCTCATCTTGCTTTCTTTTAGAATCCAGGGCCACCAGCCCAGAGATGGCACCACCCACAATGGGCTGGGCCCTCTCACATCAACTACTACTTAAGAAAATGCCCTCCAGACTTGCCTGCAGTCCAATCTTATGGGAGTATTTTCTCAACAGAGGCTCCCTCCTCTCTGTTGACTTTAGCTTGTGTCAGGTTGACATAGAACTAGCCAGCACAGTGACTCTTACCTGATTATGCTGTCAAGAGGGCAAGTTGAGGGATTGGAGAGATGGCTCAGCAATAAAGAGTTTGGTTTCCAGCACCCACATCAGTGGCTTACAACTTCCTGTCACTCCAGGTCTGGGGGCATCCAATATTTTTCAGCAGCAAAACATCATCCCGAGTTCATTTTAAAGATTTGCTTTATTCTGTGTGTGTGTGTGTGTGTGTGTGTGTGTGTGTGTGCTGGTTACACACAAATACTGTAAAAGATTTAAAGTATTTAGGAAAGGGTCTAAAATTAAATAATGCGTTCACCCATCCCTGCCACTGAGCTGTCCCATTTGATCTGTGTAATTTCATTAAACACTTAGTCACAAGAGAGAAAAGGGAAAACCCTTGGTCTAAAAAGCATTGTTTCAAACACTCCACTTCATGGGTTGTGTCTTTTAAAGTGGAAAACACAGGGCAAGCCTCCCAATTGTCCTGGACCTCTTGTGCCTGCTTAAGATTAAAGTGGACCGCAATAAAGACCCCAGAGGCACTGTAAGACTATATTCATCCCATTGTGGGGTGGTGGGCTTTGTTACTGGGACTAATTTCCAGCTTCTTGGGGTGTTTCCAGAAAGCAAGGCTTGCCAGGCAACAGTGGTAACCATGATTTGCTTTGCGTGCAACTGGTGATTGGGCTGTCACTGGTGTGGGTCTATTTTAAAGTGCATACTAACGGAGACTCAGAACCCGTGTGTACAATTCACAGAATTCAACTCTTTAGCTGACCACACAACATCTTAGAAATGGCTCCGCTGTGATCTAAAACTTTCAGTCCCACTTCTCCCAACTGTGCTCTGTGCCAGACCATACAAGCTCAGAAAGCCCAGATGGCCATAGACTGTTCCTGTCCATCCCTGTCCCATAATGTCACACAACACCAAGGAAAAGTTACGTGAAACACGATCTAACCAATATGGGCATAGAATCAGTTTGCGCCTTAGGTGTTTGAGTTTCCTCTTCAGAGATCCCCTAAGTAGCCCAAATCTCTGTGGGGTTGGGGTACACAGCCTTCACTGACACGCCCTCCAACACTGGGTCTCTTGATCTCTGGTGATGCAGCCTGTACAAGTGGGCGCTGGTAAGAATTTTCACACTGCCATCTTCCAAACCATGTGAAGTGGCTGCAAAGGGGAGTAGGTCAAAAGCCTGGACCCCCAGGCACCAGTTCCTTTAAAGTCATCACTCTAGAACCTGGGGTCCCCACCCTTTGGGGTGGACAGTAAACAACCCCCTCCCCAGCCACTGATCCTCAGGAAATGTATTAGAACTGCCAGGGTCTGGAGCATTTGAGTTTCTCCTGTAAAGCCGCTGGCTTTAGTTTATTCAGATGATGTCACAGGGTTTTTTACACAGTCAATATTTCCTTATTATTTGAAAAACCACTTTTCCTTTTTAAAAAAGCTTTATTTTGTGTGTACATGCTTGTGGAAAAGTATTCTCTTATTTTTTATTAATTTTATTAATTCTTTGATCATTTCAAACAATGCATTTTGGTCATATTCACTACCCCCAACTCCTTCCCCCTTACTCTTCCCAAATTCAGGCTTACTTCCTCACCTGACTCTAACTTGAGGTCCATTTATTTATTTGTTTGTTTGTTTATAATGCACAAAGTCCAATTTGTGGATTGGACTCTTAACCCCTAACCATAACCTTAATCTAACCCTTAACTTATTTATTTATAATCCACAGACTCCAATTTGTGGTATTCATATACTCCTGAATGTGGGACCATCCACTGGAGTGTGGTTGACCCACTAGGACCACACTCTTAAAGAAAACTGACTCTCCTCCCCGCAAGAAGCCATCCTATTCATAGCTCCTCAGTTAGGGGTTGGGGCAGATGAACCCCTTCTCATTCCGTGCTAGGATATTGGTTGGTTTGATCTGGCATAGTCCTTGTGCAGGCAG
The DNA here is from genome assembly GCA_004026605.1 of Ondatra zibethicus. Lineage (NCBI taxonomy): Eukaryota > Metazoa > Chordata > Mammalia > Rodentia > Cricetidae > Ondatra > Ondatra zibethicus. Next base: position 63,345 of record PVIU01001583.1, on the reverse strand, counting down.
CCGCAGCTGCTGTGAATTCATGAACAAGAGCGCAGTGGTCCAGTCTCAGCCAGATCACGGTTTTCCTGCAGTCCTCTCTGGCCTCCGGCTCTTACAACCTGCCTCCACTTCCCTTACACAATAGTCTGTGGGGTTTGGGGAAAGGTGTGACACAGATGTCCCATTTATGGCTGAACATTCTGCAGACACTTATTCTCTGCATTCTGACCAGCTACGTGTTTCTGTATTAATTACCAATGGGACCTGAGCCTTTGGGGAGAAGGTGACTATAGATGTCTCATTTGTGGCTGAAAAGGCCTTTATCTGATGAGGTTCAAGAGCTACACTAATCTGTGGGTACAGAAATACAAATTTGGAAGGCGCCTTGATACTACCATGTTCATTTAGCCGAAGAGTAGTAGTAGGTTCACCCCTGGAGCCCATAAGCATGGGCATTTTTATTTTATTCCTGTGAATATCTCTTCAGCCTGCAGTTAACCTTTGTCTTAGTCGGTGTTCCATTGCTGTGAAGGGACACCATGACCATGGCAACTGTTACAAAGTAAAACATTTAATAGGAGCTGGCTTGTAGTTTCAGAGGATTAGTCCATTGTCAGCATGGCAAGAAAGGATGAACCTCTGGTCCAGGTTTGGGCTTCTGAAACCTCAGAGGCCACCAGCCCCCACTGATGAACTTCCTCCAACAAGGTCACACCTAGTCCAACAAGACCTAATCCATTCAAATAGGGTTACTGGCTATGAACCTGTGGGGGACATTTCATTCAAACCACCATAACCTTGTCACTCGCAGTAGGTGATTCCAGCCCTCCTGGGTTTCCATATTCTGCCTCTCCAATGATGGACACACCTGTTGTCAGGGAGCTGCAAGCCCAGAGGTTGTCATGCATGTGTTGGCAGGAAGCTCCTCTGCTGGATGATGATAACCCTCCTCTGGTTTGTTCACGGAAATGTGTGTCCTTTGCTACGATGGCTAAAGTGGGGTCCACAGAACTCAGTGCCTACCTCACTCAGCATGCTTCAATCTCCAACTGGGCCAACATCCAGAGGTCACCTGATGGCCTCTCACTCCCTTTCCCATCCCCACCCCTTACGGCATTTTTTTGCAACCCCAGATGGACAACAAGAGGGACCCTTGTAAGCTTTTCCTTAGTGCTTAGCAGTGTTGGCAGGAGAAGAAATTTTCTGTTATCTACAGATTCCTGGAAGCGGAGGGCTTTCCTGGAGGGCAGTTTTGAAAGCCAGAGCGGCAACTTCTTTGACCTCTGGCCTCTCTTTTCTCCGAAGTTTATTCAAGAGTAAACTTAGGGTCATCTCCCCATCTAAACTTGTGGAGTACTTCACCAATACTACAGAGTCACAGAGACAAGCTTCAGGTCACTGGCCACCCTAGTGGCTCACCATGCTATGACGACAGTTTAGCAGCACTGAGGAAATGAGGTAGGGACATTTTGGCTTGTTAGGCAACTGTAACACTTCAAAATGCAACCTATTCAGATTGCCTATCGGGGGGGGGGGTTAATTCTCCACAGAAGTTTTGTCTTCTACAGGAAAAGGTAAGATAAATGTCCAAGCCCAGGACTTTAATTTCTATGCAGTGCCAGTTCCAAATTACATAAAATCTGACTCCTTGTGTTGAGAAACCAAATCCTGTCACCTCTTGCCTCCTGCCATGTCTTCTCTTCCCCCAAAGATAATGCTCCAGCAGTATCAAAAGTGATTCTGGGCCTGGAGAAATAGCTCAGAGGTTAAGAGTACTGGTTGCTCTTCCAGAGGTTCTGAGTTCAATTCCCAGCAACCACATGGTGGCTCACAACCATCTATAATGACATCTGGTGCCCTCTTCTGGTGGCACACAGGCATCTATACAGAACAGAACATGCTGTCTTGTGTTCCTGTATTTTCATCTCCTTCTCCTTGTAACTGGGAGACAAACTGACCAGAATCCACACATGCTGTATAGAATGCTCTAACACGTGCTGTGTTCCCATCTGTTGATGGAGACTGCTCTTTCATTCCCTGACCCATCAGACCCAAATAACCACACAGAAACTGTATTAATTAGCACACTGTTTGGCCAATGACTCTAGTGTATTCCTAGTCAACTCTTACATCTTAAATTAACTCATTTCTATCAATCTGTGTATTGTTACGAAGCTGTAGCCTACGGGTAAGGTTCCTAAGGTTCCAATGTGTCCTCCTCCTTTGGCAGCTACATGGCATCTCTTTGACTCCACCTACTCTCTATATCTCTTCCAGCCTGGCTATATTCTTCCCTGCTATAGGTCAAAGTGGCTTCTTTATTAATCAATGGTAATAAAACATATTCATAGCATACAGAGGGGAATCCACATCACTCATCGACACATCTGAAAGCTTATTAAATGTCCTTGTTCAGGAATCTTGTATAAAAGTGGATTTAAAAAATTCTTGTCCCCAAGGAGCTTTTGCTCAAATGACTAGTCACCAAGACTGCTACCTCTGTTGGACACTTGCTATGAGCTGAGCTCCATTCCATCTGAGGTCCTGTGTAACTCACAAGCTTCCCTGCAAGTTGAACCCATTTAACAGACGAAGCTGGGCCTCCCTAGGAATATGGAAGCAGCGCCGACTCGTTCCTGCCATTCTCTTTCACTGCAACCATACTCCAAGCAGATTGCCAAGGGTGAAACGTCACCAGTCTTTTCTCCCTGGCCTCCCCAAAGCAATGTATTCCTTGCCACTAAGATTCCTGCTGCTGTCACCAACTCTCCCTTCCTGCATCTCCCCAGAATATCTCTCAGGACCCAGGTCTCCTGAGTCCTCAGCACAGCATCAGACCAACGTGTAAGTAGCAGTAATGAATAGCCAAACCGGTGTTCATCACATGACCCTTGCTCAGTTTTGTGTTTTTGCCCCCTCTGACACCCCCCATGCCCATCAGCAGGGAGGAGGTCCCTTGGAGGTGCAGCGATGGCTCAAGGTTGCATAAACACTGCAAACTTCTTCCCTGACTTGGTCTCATTTTACCATTGTATTTGCTGCCAAGCCCATAAAATGCTAACTCATTCAGCTGGATGGAACAGCCTGACCAAGGTAAACAGGGCACTGTGGACATGTAAAGTGATATACAATAAAGATGATACAGTAAATCATGAAAACAAAGCATAGTCTTGTTCTTGCTCCTCAAGCCAATTCTGGGTCTTGCAGCTAGTGAAGTCTACCAGATACCTGAGCTGCTTGCCTTGTCTTAAGCACTGTAGTTTTAGTGTGGATGAAAAATTCATCTAAAGACCTTTCTAAAGTCATTGTTAAAGTTTAGTTCTTAAGCTCAAGGTTAATTCTGATTTGTAAACACATCCAGTCTTTTCAGCCCTGATTTCCCTGATCTCTGCAAAGTGGTGTTCCTCCCACCCACCTGTCTCCCTGTGAAGCACAGGATAGGAAGTGATGCACAGACTGTGTGCTTAGTGCGAACCAAGCATCCTTCATCCTCCTTCATCCCAGAATCATGGTTTGGGGATTTGTGAGCATACCCTTCTACAAATGAGGGAATAAGTATACCACAGGAAGCTCGTCACCCTAGGTCACACATCTAGGGAGTGTTATATGTGGACTCGAACCCAGGAAGCTCAACCTGAAGCCCATATCTTAATCTTTACTTTTTCACACGGGTGATACGTTTCCCAGTTTCAAAACCAAAACTCTCTAAAAATTCCTACTGTGAGACTCGTGTTCCTCCTCTGTCTGTTTTCTGTTTTGCGTACTCCTGACCCCAACTCTGACGTGCAGATGGCACCTACCATTTCTGGCATGCTCTAGGTTTTTCTGCAAATGAAAACACATGCAATCATGCACTCTCTGCTCTCCCCTCACCAGCACGCCTCGGTTTCCACTGCTAACACCACAAGCTGTTGCCACTGCTTTTGGTTGCCTGCCAGAACTTGAGGCTGAGACCTTCCTGCTGAAGACCCCTCACTTCAGTCACAGGACTTGGAGAAGCCAGCTGGTGCTGGCCTGGAAGTCACTCCTCAATGGCTAGCTCTTCAGGGGTCACAGGTGCTGTGAAGGTCTCATGGGAAGCACACCAGCAGTCCTCTCCACCTGCACAATGCAGCACTTACTCCTCATCAAAGGGACTTTGCAGCCGACAGGGGCTATTACAAAGAACCACAACTGATCAAAACACAGAGGATAAGTGACGGTGGAGTACCCGTCCCCCAGTGGGAAATTTGTAGCACAACCCCTGCAGCCAGAGCTCAGAGGGAGGGTCAGTTTTCTTCATGGAAAAGCTCCCTTCTAGATTGCTCACGTCCAAGTGGTCAGCCCTACACTCATGTTCAAAAGGCAACCCTAACTGGATTCAGATTATGTAGAGACTATAATACATATTGTATATATTTCTCTATAAATCCTATAATATATTTTATAATAATTATAGAAGATGAATTTGAGAGATGGGAAGACACAGGAAAGAAAGGGAGAGATACATACGATAAAATTCATTGTACTTAAGTATAAGACACTAAAATAAATAAATTGATTGATTAAACAAAAGAAGGGGGAAATGATACATCTTTGGAAGGCTGGGGATGTGGTTTAGCTGGTAGAGGACTTACCTACCACACAAACACCCTGGGTTTGGCCTCTAGCACCATATAAACTAATCATGGTGGCACACACCTGGAATTCCAGCACTTCAGAGGTGGAGGCAGGAAGACCAGAAGTTCAATGTCATTCCATTCCCCTACATAGTGAGATTAAGGCAAGCCTGGACTACATGAGACTTCCAAAATATGAGTGCTCTCTCCAGGATTACTCTTTCATACTTAGTTACTCATCTGACATAATAAACACAGCCAGTCCCGTGTTTATTGGAAATCAGGTTGTTTCCATTTTTAACCTGCTGCTGCTGCTTCCTTTACTGATACCAGAATCAGCATTTCCAAGCTTCTGTCATGGACTAAGGACCGGTGGCTTTTGAGGAACCCTTCCAGTTTTTGAACCAAGATCAATGCCCCTGAGGCACCCAGCACAGTGGACTGCGTAACTAGGGGCAGCCACTGTGGGCCTACTATAGATACTGGTCCCATAGACTAAGTAAGTACTAGGTTCTGAGCCTCTCTGGTATGAGAAAGCTGTTACTATTTCAACATAAGTTGATTTGCTAATATATATGGCTATATATGCCTGCAGTGTAAGTATTTATTCTATTTATTTAGATGAGAACTCTGACTAACCTTGACTAATGCAATGTTCTCATTGAATTCACATATCATTTTTCATGGATGAGGTTGAGAGTGCTTTTCTTTGTTAAGCTTTGGGTATTGCCAGTCAGTTTCACAAAAATATAGACGTATGACCTAGTCTTCAAACTCCTCATCTGCACCAAACTGATCAGTGGTCTTTTCAATCATGAGAGAGAAAAAGAAAATAAAGTTTATTTGCATTAGCTTTCTGTTAATATATCAAAATGCCCGAGATAATTAATATATAAAGACTAAAGGTTTGCCTTGACTCACAGTGGTTCCTGTCTATGAACAATTGGTCACACTGCTTTGGCCTCTTGAGGGCAGACATCATAGTGGGAGTATGTGCCAGAGCAATGCGCTCACCTCCTCAGGGAGACAGAGGAGAGAAGAAGGCACCACAGTCCGCAAATCCCATCAAGGACACTTCTCAGTGACTTGCCTCAAGGACCCCCATCCTAATGCTGCACCACGTCCCAATAACACTGCCTTGGGGACAATGCCTTACCACACAGGCCTTGGAGGGACATCCACATCCATGCCACAGCATTTTTCTTCTGTCCTATTTCCTGGTATGCAAAAATTTTCTGTTTCCTTAGCGCCTAGATAGTTCAAAACCTGCATTTTAAAAAAGTGTGAACATATCTAACATCTCAAAGGTCATCTTAGAAACACACATTGGTCACCCTTCCCTGTTCTGTTCCTCTGCCTGCTTCTATCTGCAGACCCCAGAATTCAGGTAGTCATTTGTCCTCACTTCCCCAGTTGGCCTTTAATACTCAATATCTAGACCCTCACTGTTCTACAAATTCTAGTTTATTTTCTATTTGCTGTGAATGGCAAATGACTGGAACCTGCATAACATTTTTTCTAAGTGATTTGGTCTGTGGAAGAGGCTGTAGAGAGCTGCGTGCAGCTGCACCCTAAAGATGGCACTGGCTTCCGCCCTCCACCTTCCCGATGGTGAGTGCTCTCAATAACAAACAACTCCATATTTGGCTAAGGCTAAGGATCTGGCTTGCTTCCGCATACCTGGACCTATCCATGGAGCCTACGTGGCATGCTGGGATTGGCAGCCCAGAGGCTATTTAGGTTGTGGGTCGGTTCTCCTCGGGGTCAGAAGATTGTCAAGGGTTCCTGAATAAACTGCTGAAGGAAGAGCTTCGCGTTGCGTCTTTCTTGCTGGTCAAGAACGTTGCGACAAGAGGCTACTTGTCTAGGCAGGAATGGAGCTAGGCCACGGCCTCCTCAATTCAGCTCCACTGGTAGGTTATATGATGCTTCACCTGGTACTGGTCTTTGCAGCTGCTGTAGTTATTTGGTAATACCAGCTGCCAGTCAAGAGATGTTCTGAAAAGATCCCAGCCTCATATATGAAGCTGCACAGTTCACATCTGCTGCTTATAAGGAACAGTGCAAGCATGCAGACCTAAGACTTTGGAGACTCACACACACAAACACATACACACACACCCCTAGGGCTCACGGTCAAACTTGCCAATGTGCTGGGGCCTCTGGCAAATCTAGTCAGAGCTAGTTTAAGCAGCTTCCCTTTCTAGTGCTGTGGCGCTCTAAGTGGATGACACTTCCTTATTTGTGTCTGGAGTCTACTGCCCTTTGAGCTCATTGGATAACACGGTATGGGTGCCAGACTAAAAGAAAGGCCCAGTGCACTCATGTGATTCTTTTACAGTAGTACATAATGCAAGTTATTCCATGGCTGTTCTTGGAGGCACGCCCTCACATCTTCACAGACCACCTCTGTTTCCACAGAATGTAGGACTGGGTTCATTTAGTGTCCGAAGACGCAGCATGACTCAGCACCGGCAGTCAGCTTCACCCTGTCTAAAAAGAAACGTGTCAGCAAACAATGAACAGTAGTGATGGGAATTTTAGAACTTAAGGGACAACATCAAAACTGATGCTATCCACAAACACACACAGAGAACACAAGGCCATGTTCCTTCCTTCTACACCCACATACCAGGGCCGATTCCTACCTTTTGACCCAGAGAACTCACTGATCCCTGAAAAGGAGATCCCTTTACTTTGAGACTTGCTCCACATGGATCTGTAACCTGAAATCCACCCACAAGATACTCTGGGATAGCAGACTCAGGAAGGCCCTTTCATGGGCTTTATCCCAGTGGCTTCAAAGCACAAGCTCTCCACCTTCTCCAAACCCCTGCCCGCAGCATCCCCTGCCACTGTGCTGGGATAAAGCCAGGGGTCTAAGCGAGCACTAACACAGTGAACTACATGCCAAGCCTTTTTATTCTTGTATGGTTTCCTTTAGAGAGAGTCTTACTACACTGCCTGGCTGGTATTTAAACTTACTCTGTAGCCCAAGTTCAAGGCTTTGAACCTGTGGTCCCCCTGCTCTACTCTCAGTTTCCTCAAGTAGTTGGGATTACACGTCCATGATACCAGGGCTGTCACTGGTGTCAAAATCTGATCTCCAGTACTCTAGTGCCCCCACCCTGTGCCTGCTCTGCCCCTTGCTGTAGCAAGTCCTTCTTGTTGGACTTTCTTTTGGGACAACCAGCTCCCCAACAATGACACAGAGACTTCTTATTAAGTATGAAAGTTTGACTTTTAGCTTAAACTTGTTCCCAACTAACTCCTGGGACTTAAGTTAATCTGTTTTTATTCATCTACATTCTGCCAAATGGATAGTTACCTCTCCTCCATAATGTACATCTGACTTCCTCTGTGTCTCTCTGGCAACTCTCACATGCCTGGATTCATACTGACTTCCTTTCTTCCCAGAAGTCCCACCTATTCTCTCCTGCCTAGCTATTGGTCATTCAGCTCTTTAATAAACCAACCACAGTGGCACAATTGTCCCACAATACCTTGCCCTTTGCTCCTGTCACTCAGGGTAGCCTTCTTTCCAGGCTATGTCAGGCTTCTTCCTGAGAAGCTCTCTTAGTTCCTTCCTGAGGCCTAACTATGGGTGGGTTAAGCCCTTCCTTGGGCACTTGTCACTCTCTCCAAGACTGCTTCCTTAAGTGGGGATTTCCCCTTGTAGCACTTGGTTCATTCTTCAGGGTTTTGAGTTCCCTGCCAGCCTGTTAGGTCTTTGAGGGTGGCTTCACCTGTCTTCTTCCTGCCACAGCCTCTGCAGCTAGTGCAGGGCAGAAAGGTGTTGAGGGAAGAGGCTGTGAGGACGGCTCTGACATGGGTCATGTCTTATTCATGTGTGTCTCTATTGCCTACGTATCGCCAATGTAAAATAGCTGTTTGCTGGTAGGAGCGAGGATGAATCTATGAAGGAGTTATTGAAGAAATGCTCACAAAGTTTAGCATTAGAATACAGAATAGAAAGCTTAGGTTACCACCACCCACCCATCTACACAAAGGGATGGGGAGGGAGTTTCTTAGAAACTTTTGGAGAAAGGCACAGTTTCAGACTGAAGAATTGCCAGGCCTACAAAATCTAGCTGGGAATATGCACAGGGCAGTGTCATTTCTCCAGGTCTGGGCTGCTTCAGTTAAGTGAGTCATGGCTACAAGGTCTGAGCACTTCTCATGCCCATGTGACCCCATCTGGTAGCCCACTTCTAAACATCTGTATTTTTTTTCTTGCACACATACACAAAATCTGTTTGGTTTATAGATTAAGAGAAACAAAGAAATGAGAAGTATCCCACTGTATCCTGAAGACGTAAAGACCCAATGTATCCTAAAAACCCACTGTATCCTATAGACTTTCTGTCCTGGATTTCAGTTCAAAAGACTCCATGATGTGGCTCCCTTGTGTTTTAATTCTTTACTTCCTACAGCCATTGTGGTGTAGGACCTACAAGCAAAATCCTCAGGGTCAGAAGTTTAAGCTGAAAGAGAGTAATGAGAAACACACACATGCACACACACACACACACACACACACACCAAAGCACACACATACCTACACACCCCCACACCACACACCTCACCACACATACACACATATACCACATACACACACAGCATCCCAAAGAATCCATCCCACCCAACATAGTCCCAAACACAGTTTTCACATCTCACAGCACCCAGAAAGGGAATAAGTTGAGATGCTACATGCACACATAGACCTACAAATTTCCACCTCCACACAGGCTTGGACATAGCCAACACACATGCATATCCCCACCCTACACAGAACCACTCATGTGCCCTACCCTTCAGAGGACCTTTGTTGAGGGGCTCACTTCAGGCCGCTCCACCCCTGTTCTATTATCCAACCCAGCCCCATGTGAAGCTATTTGCCCTGTGCTAAGTTACTTTATTTTGAACAAGGATTCAAAAGTCATGTCAGTTCCTAGAACTAGGTCCACTGAAAGCATGTTTGAGGGTCAGCCTGCCACGGTTCACTGCCTCTTGGCTTCCCTCTGGGGCTGCAGGTAGAAGCCACTCCAAGCTGCTGAGCTGCTCTGCACTAACAGGCACCCTGCTAGCCCTGCCCCCTTGCCTGGCTTATTAATCAAATGGGAAGCTGCCTTGCAGTGTTAGGCTACAGAGACCGATTTATGGAATCACTGACAGATTACCATCTGTATCAGTATGTGTCTTGTTGCTATGACAAACCATCTGGCAAAAGCAATTTAAGGAAAGAGTGCCTTATTTGGGCTTGCAGTTCAAGGGTCCTGTCTTCTCTTTGAGGAAAGGCCACGGGATGGGGGATTGAGACTGGTCACACTGTGTCTGCAGTCAGGAGGCAGAGAGAATCAAGAAATGGATGCTCATGTTTGACTCACTCCATTTTATTTGGTCCGAGACCACAGCCCTTGGTGTGGAACCACTCACAATGAAGATAAATCTTAGCACTTCAATTAAGTGAATCTGGGCAAGTCCATGCCCGCCAGCTAACCTAATTCAGATAACTCCTCACAGACATTGTCAGAACCTTGTCTCAGATGATTCTACATCCTGTTAACTTAACGATCAATATTAAACATAACTAATCAATTAATATTAATTAATATTAATACAAGCCCTTTCAGATTTCCCAGACTGTGTAACAATGTCTCTTTTTTTTGAACATTTTTTTCCTTTGAACAATGTCTTTTTCCCAATCCTCCCCACTTACTTATCCACCCAACTTCATGTTCTGTCTCAAAACAAATATCAAAATCAAGCAACCAACAACAAAAAAAAACCAGTAAGACAAAAATTACCACACCAAATCAAAACAAAAAACAAATAAAAACAAAAGTTTTGTGTTGGTCATCAGCTCCTGAGTATGGGGCAGAGTGGCCCTCAGGCCATCCCCCGGGCATGCTATATGGTAGTTAGAGACGTGGAGCTTTGTTATACACAGTGGGTTTCAGAGAAGGACCTCCTCAGGGCCCACACAGTGCAAGCCACCTGCCTGGTGGTGGGGGCTAAAGATGGCAAAGCCCAACATACCACTCTGCAAAATGGAGGGCATATCCTGGAAGCCTAATTCTTACAAAGCACCTTCTGCCATAGCCACATATGTAGGGTGCTACCCTTCACAGTCTACAGTCACAGGAATGTGACAGGCCTAAGGGAACAGAGACAACAAATCATACAAAGAATCACTGCAGCGGCCCAAAGATCAGCCACCATCATTCAAACATGTCTCCAAGAAGCTTCCTTCTCTTCTACTCAACTGATTTTCGGAAGAACACTGCTTCTGCACCATACACAGCTGGATGCCAACATTCTATAAACATATGTGGAGGGAAGCATTAAGTTGAGCAGAGCAGAGAAGTATGCATCTTGACAGACCTTCTACAAGTGTTGGTTCAGATCAGCTTTTCCTCTAGGTCTGTAGGGACCCACAACTGTGAGCCTCTAACCTTTGTTCAATCTCTTGGAGGGAGGAGGGAGTGTGTGAAGTGGATGGGGGTGGGGAACCCCAGGGCCAGGGCCAATCACTGCTATTGCTGTATCTGACCTAAGGAGCCTGCCACAGACCACACACCTCTGTGGGGTGTGGGTCACAGAGAACAGGGCATCCAACGGACTAACTCCATGGGAAGAGCTCAGTTATATTCTCACTCCATACAGCTTACTCCCTCAAGCCTGCCAATCTCCTCTCACGCACAATTCCCACAGCTCATGCCACCACTGCCGTAAAAATCTTAAATTTCAGAAAAAACAACTCGTGAGTCTTAAGCTTTATCACAGTATAATTCTACTCTAAGAGTTTCCATTCATCTCTTCTGAGTTAGCAGTTAAACTCCATCACGGCTGAGTGGGCACAGGAAGTGAATATAGGCTGCAGAAGGCTCAGCGCCACCTGCGAGTTTGGGTACCCACTAGAGTGTAGGGACCTATCCCTCAAGGATGAGAGGGTAACTGTAACAGTCATGGTCGGGGGTCCTTGCTGTGTGCTCCAGTGCACTGGGCACTTCCTGTGACAGCCTCCTTGCAGCCCTCTCTCCCTGACCCACCTCCTCTCCCTTTTCATAATCTTTCAGCCTGCTGCCCCGATCCTCCCTCCCGTGTGCCTGTGGCCTGTATTGCACCTTAGAGTCTTCAGTGCTGTGACTCCTTTGTTGCTTTGCTGTTTTCTTCCTTTTAAATCTTTCCTTTTAGCCACCGTCTCAAGACACCGTATCTAAAATTTCCCCATCCCCACACAGTGCTTTCCACAGCACACACAATTTTTCCACTCATGCCAACTGGTGGGCACTGATGTTCTGCTGGAGGTAATTTGGTACGTATGGAAAATGGGTCAGGTCCTCTGCCTCATCACACCATTGGGCACTAAGGGCTAGAGCACTGGGATTTGGATGTACGAGGTCCTGGAGCCAGCTCACGGGAAATACCCAGAGCTGACTTGTGTGCTGGCATTTCACTCATTTTCGAGACTCTAAACAGAGCAGAGGGCCTGTCTGTCTGTTCAATGCCAGTCTCTAGAGAACGGAGCCGGTGCTCAGAAAGCTTTGGATGCCTGAGTGGCATCAGTGACATTACATTCTTTGCCTCTCTGCATTGCCATTGCTGTTCCTAAGTGTTTAGTAAGTAAAGGACATGTCCTAGGTCACACGGTTGCTCAGTGGCTCTGGCTGTGGTAGCTGCCAACGGATGCCCTACTGTCCTAACCAGTTCCCTAGGACCTGTAGTTCTAGGCAGTCATGCTGGTAAACAACTCCACAAATATGTGTAGCAAGGCGGCGGGGGTAAGGAAGAAACTTCTGCTTACCCAGTATAGATCATCCTATCAGCCCGGACCTTTTAGCTTGATGGATGCTGCATCAAGCATGGCTGCTTACTATGCTAATGGTAGTGTATTCTGTATTGACTTTTGGACCATGTATAGTCACCCAGACTTGTCAATTGGTCACAGCTGTGGTCTATCAAGTGTTTCAGTACAGGGGTTCCTTTCTATCTTGTGAGCAGATTGGGCCACATAACCCTTGGCATCGTGAAGACAGACCTTCAGTGTATGCCTGGACAATGATGTTCCAGGAGCTGTTTTCTCAGAGGACATGAGCTTCCTGGACATCCCCACTGCCCAAGGGCCCTAAAAGCCAGTTTTTCACTCTGCTGCTGGGGCTCACCCCACACTCCAGTCTGCTTTGCCACTGACATCTCCTTCTGGTTCCATGAGTCCTTCCTGGCCCAAGCAGCCACACCATTGTACCCTGGACCTGCTGCACCAAGCAGCCATGGTTCCTCCTACTCTGCACTAACCTGAAAGCTCAGCGTGCAGAGGGGGCCTCAGCCAAGGTTACGCCCCTCATCCCTGCTCCACACCATCACTTAGCTTTGCTGAGTCTGGAGCCATGCGTACAGGGAACAGATCCTGAAGTCACTCACACCATGGTGGTTAGAAGTGGTATCAGATGCAAGAGTCCTAGGGAGTCACTGGGGATCCCCAGTATCTCTAGGAGGCCGTAGTTTGTCCTTATAGGTGCCAATCTGTCCTTCTCCTTCACTTCAGATCCATCTTTTCTGCTGGATGCAGACGTACACCAAGGACAGAATAGCATTACCCAGACTATTGAGCTATTACCTCTGTCACAGAAGACCACACTCTTACTGTATGTCATCCATAGTGTTTCTACTTCTCTGATTGAAGCCAAGCTTGTATACCCCCAAATCTTTGTAGGGCTTAGCTCTCACCTTCTGGAGCATATGATGATACAGTGGCCCTCAGCATGTTTGTCACTTTCTGACACCCGGGTATTATGAACGTGCTCTTATCAACGCAGGGGACCAGTGTGGCACACTGTGAGCACCTAGGTGTTTCAGGTCCTTTTGAGCTGGGTCATGGCCACAGTTGAGGGAGCTAACGTAGCTATGAATGAGACTGCTGTCTGCTGCATATAAATGTGGCACTGTCCACAACACTGACTACATGCAATAAGCCCGAGGCCATGGGCTTTGCCCAAGATACAGGAGTTCAGTTGCAGCTATTACTTAATTGAGTCTGAAGTGGTCTTGTAACATCTGCCAAGATCTAGCTCAATAGTGAGTGCCAGAGCATGAACTAAATTGGGGCTATGATGGCAATCACCACCTCTGCACAATTCATGTGCCACTAATCTAAATCTTCAGGGACAGAATTTTATCTCTGGGTTTCTTTCCTGAAGGCCATTTCAGAAACTTCCAGTTGGTTTTCCATTGTATCTTAGACCGGAGGCAGAGGAGAAGCTGCAAGGCTACCCCAACAAGCATTTATCGTCCTTTTGCACACTTGGAGCCAAAGAAATAATTGTTATGTTCTGTCATCCCCCTGGGAGTCAGACCAAATCTGGGTTGGGACTCTCTTCACTCGCTTCCCCATGGGGCCCACTCTAACATGTGATGGCTTTTCCAGTGCAGTCTCATTTTTATCAACTCAAGGCCTGGCCCTAACACTCCCAGAATGTGAGGAGGACTCACCTTCTGGCTAAAGTTGTTACTCAAGGAAATGGCCATAAATTCATTGGGAGGAGGGTAAGGGAAGGTAAGGGTGATCCCTCCCTCCAAGACATTCCTTTTCTCTGTGGTAAATGAAGGTCTTTCAGGGAGCCCTGCCGCATGTTGCCACTGCATTTCCCAGCTATCTGGATGAAAGCCCACTCTCTTCCACTGTCTTGCAGACAAGTCTGACACTTCCACTGACCCCGTGTGGGCCATTACCTTGTGCAGCTTCCATCAACCGTCCTAACTGATGGGACAACCTCCTCAGATCCAGGTACAGAAGTATCACTAATCCTTTCATTACACTGTCCTCCTCGTCCCTCATAGCCCCAGCTACTGTGTAACCAATCCCCAGTCATTAGAGGCGGATCCTCAGGGGAACATATGTAGTACTAAGTCACGAGGTTATGGAGTGTCTTCAGGTAAAAGAAAGAACACTAGACTGTCACTGGTTATTTCTGAAGGCCTAGAGAATCAAGAACACCTGGAACTTCAAGGGTCTTGGATTAATCAGTAGAGATGAACATCAAATCAGCAGTTTGTCTTTTTCTAGATAGGGATCTTATCATTCATTGGTTAGCACTAATTTTACATACTGTAGCATAGGGATTCTAGTTTCACTCCTTGAGGCTGTTGCTGTTTCTACTGTGCCAGTTTTGTTATCTTATTTAGTAGATGCTTTAGATTAATCTGTAATGATCTCTGTGGGCCTTACTGTAGCCAGTGGAATCTCCGGGGGAGTCATTTGTCTTTTGATCTCTCCGAGTGCTGGCTTCTAGGAGTTGCCCATGTGTCTCATAGCTTAGCAATCTGAGGATAACCACGGAGCACGTGTGGTGATTCACCCAGGCTCTCTGCCCTCACTGATGAACTAACGCTAGCAATGGGAGCAAGGCAGCCATTACCCACTGCCCAGTAACTACTGTTACACTTTGTACAGGATCTTATTCTCCCGTGCATGTGTACAGGCCCCATCAGCCAGGAGCATGTAAATGGCTGGGGTTACCCTGGTCCCTTTGGCACATTTGCACTAACCCTTAAGAGGCGGACGACTCACTGAAGCCATTCCGGTTGTTTCATTTCCTGTGTCCCATGTTAACCCTCTAGCCAGACCGTTCGTTCCTCATTCACTTCCTGCCAAAAACACGATGTCAGTCTCAAACTGGTGACACTGGAAGCTTCCTTGGAGACATCCATATTCAGTGACAAGCCCTGGAGTTAAGCAGCCTCTCTGATGGTGCCTGTTCAACCAGGGAAGGATGAGCTGCCCAATGAGGCGGGGAATGTACCATCTTCCAGACGTTGGCATTTGAGAGCTTGGATCCAAGTAATAGTTCCAGCAGGAGATGAGTATTCGTTGACTCTCTTATTCTGCTTCCCAAAGATTGATATCATCCTGTGACTACAAGGAAAGTCAAAAGGGGATTGAGAACAGAATTCTGGGTTAATGTAAACAGCTGAAGTCAGGGAAACAGAGATCTCTCCACAAAACAGACTTGAAAAGGAAGAAGAAACGCATGCCACCAAATTGTCCCAAAGGAAATCAGAGCCGAGGACTAGATGTCCTGGCGTGATATCAGCTTTTCTCACTTGGCCAGCAGAGGCAGTGGCCTGACAGCTCTTCCCCTTTCCTGAGCCAAAGTGAGAACAGTTTTGAAATCCCACTGGAGGAAGGATGGAGGTACACACATCCCTACAGTTCCTCTGTGCAAGCCAGGAACCTGGTCCTGGTCTTCAGCCATTACCCAGACACTGGGGCATCACACAGGAACAGACTGTGACCTTCTCTTGACACAGAGCCAGGACCAGAGTGAAGAGAGAAAAGGCTATTAGAAGATCACATTGGACAGAAAGCAGAAATAGAAATCACAATAAAACAAAATCCCCACTGCCATCCGTTGCACACTGGCAGAGTGTTCCTTAACTAGAAAGAATTCTGGGTACCTGGGATAATTCAAGTTTAGAGATTTTTTTTATTTGAACTGTTTGGGCATTAAACTCAAATCTAAATATGAAATTCACCTATTTAATCTGTGTGTTATACACACATAAAGAGAATCTCACATAGTATTTTAGTGCACCTACATGGTCCATCACATGAGGTCAGGAGTAGAATTTTCTACATGTGATGTCATGTCTGATGCAAAAAAAGTGAAGATCATTCTGGACTCAGAATTTCAGGTGAGAAATATCCCAACTAAAGGACATGGGGTATTTCCCCCAACCACAGCATAAGGTAACCCCTATTTTCCCCAACAGGAGAAAAACGGTATTTCCAGCCTAGACTGATAACTACCTTCCCTTTATAAACTCCAACTCAAGTTGTACCATAAATTTACACTTGAGTAAGTAAATATATCTAATTTCAATACAATTCAATTAACTAAAGTCGTCCTGATCTTTTATGTAAAATTGTACAAGCCATATTAGTACTTAATATTTCATTCACAGTATCCTGAAAATCCCTCCAGAGGTCTATCTTTTCTCCAGCACAGTAGTGGTGTTGCTTGTGATCTTTGCCAATCCTTTTCTCTTTACGCCATTGAACGGACACCATGAAGGATCACAAAATAAAAATTACTAAGTATTTATTTTAGAGTTTTGCTGTTGTGCATAGTATTGTTCTAAATGCTTATTTTAGATATCGGTTATTATGAACAATGTCTGTGAAATTCTTAATTGACACTAACAAGGTTCTAATAATGGATCAAAAGTCTTACAATTTCTTGAAGTAAGCTTCAGAAGTAAAAACAGCATCTTCTCACTTAAGTTGGATTGTGACATTTCTTTTAATGTTGATTGTAACCTCCATAAATCATAATATATTAACGTAACTCACTTATTCTGATTTGATGTACAATGAATAAATTATCTTTCAAAATGCTACATTGTTAGTAAATAAATACCACGTGGTACATAGCTAGGTAGTATGAGAGAACTTAAATACATTGAAATTAATAAATAGTCACTGCCTTAGTTAGGATTGCTGTTGCTGTGATGAAATGGCATGATCAAAGCAACCTGAGAAGGAAAGGGTTTATGTGGCTTCTGCTTCCACGTCACTGTTCATCACTGAAGGAAGTCAGGACAGGAACTCAAACGGCAAGAACCTGGGGGCAGGAGCTGATGCAGAGGCATAGAGGAGTGTTACTTATCGGCTGCTCTCTATGGCTTGTTCAGTCATGAGCAAGTCTTATAGAAGTCAGAACCACCATCCCAGCGATGGCACCACCCACAATGAGCTGAACCCTCTCCCATCAATCACCAACTTTTAAAAATGCCCTAAAGGCTTACCTGCACCCAATGTTATAGAAGAATTTTCTCAATCAAGGCTCCCTCCTCTCTGGATGTCTCTAGCTTGGGTCAAGTTGGCATAACACTAGCCAGGACAGACATGGTAGTACTTTTTTTTCTATATGGCAACATTTGAATTTCTTTTTCTATATGGCAACATTTGAATTTCTGGCCAAACTAAAAATTGTAAAAAGACAACTGATCATTAGCATTTATTTCAATGATACTAACACTTCATGATAGCAAAATGCTCATCAATGCCCTGATCCAAGGCTTGGTGCAATAAATAAGCAGAGGGAGGAGTAACTGAGAGGAAACCCAAGAAATGAGAGCTTGCAATGGCACCTTTGGAAGGCTGGGGTTGGTGCAGAGTGGAACTTTGGGGCTGGAGTCAGTGCAGGGGGGCAGGGGACACCAGCAGAAGGAATTTTTTTTTTCACTCCTGTAGAAGATGCCTCAATTTCCTGGGGTCAGCTACAGTTTCATCAAGGAACTGTGCACTTGAGATTATCATGTCAAATCAAGACAACGAGCATGCTCCTTGGTGCTCAGAACCCCTCTAATGAGTGCAACTTAACAGCAATTGTTAAGAGCAACGCTAGCAGGCCATTCTGCAGCTGGAGACATGCTGAGACTCGCAGTCTGAGCATGGATGACTAGTTTACATAGCAGCCACTGAGCATCTCAGAGACAGAAGAATTTACTCCTCACTTGTGATTAAAATCATAGAAGTCATTTAAAGTAAGCAAACACATGTAACACGTGTTCTTTTATTTTCTTCATCTCATCTTTTACCTGTTCCTCCTCCCACTCTGATGACATCTTTTCCAAAAACAGTCAAAGTAGTCAATATTTAATTGGCACATAAAATTGCTCATACTTATGGGGTATCATGTCATGCTTTGAAATGAACATATAGTGTATGTTTGAACCCTCAAACTTTTTATTACTTCGTTATGGTGAAAACATTCAAAACCCTTTCTAGTTTTCAAAATCCATATGCAACTGTCACATGAGGTCATCTTCTTGTCCTGTACCACAGAGAAAGACATTTTCCTCCCTGTGAAAACTATGACCATTGGTCGACTTCTCTCCACCTCTAGTGATTTCCTGAGGACCCCAGGCTTATAGCCATGGTGCATTTTGAGAGGGCATTTTCTAGCACACGTGGATGGTGGGCAGGGCTCGGCACACAGGTTTTCTCTAAGCGTGATTTTATCATATCTATTCTTCTTCTTCTTCAGGAAGCTGAGAAGAGGAGAAAGTCAGGAAACCATTTCAACTTGCCCTTCAGTCTTACTTTTCCTTTATAAATGATGAAAGCTGACAGAGAAATTCTGGAAAAGGAAACAGAACACAGTGAAAGAGAAGCACCTTCCCATTCTGAAGAGAGAAGATGGCTCAAACTCATGTCTCTTTTAGAGATGATTTTTCGAGAGGGAAGACAAGGTCAGTGTGGATTCCTTCCTGGGCGCTGTACCCAACTATGGTGACCACTATAGTAAGGCACTAGCATGTGGCTGGGTCTGGCATATGTGTCTTCCACAGCCTTCTTGGTTCCTTCAAATGCTAGAGGCAGGAGCTTGTCTTCAGGACACGAGCTCTTTCTCTGCCCTCAGCTGGTGCCCTGGTTTGCCTGATTCCTGAGCTCCCTGCCAGAGCTCTGAGGGGTGTGCACTGCAGCGCCTGCTAAGCTAGCAAAACACCACCTCCATTTTAAGCTTGTATGTGTGGAGCTGTGGGGATAATGTAGCGCCTCCTTTCTCACGACATCGCAGAAGAGCCTCTGAAAATCCTGGCCAGACAAGGGCCATCACCATCCTAGGAATAGAAGTCGCTCTCCACTTCCTTGCCTTTCTGCCTTCCTTTTCCCTTCTGCCCTGTTGATAAAGTCAGAGCCCTGCACCCGATGGATCATCATCTGATACTCTACATCTATTTTTCTGAGATGGTATCTGGGGTGGTTTGAATAAGAATGGCCCCCATAGGCTCATAGATTTGGAAGTTTAGGGAGTGACACTATTTGTTGGAGGAGATGTAGCCTTGTTGAGATTGTGTCATTGGGGGTGGACTTTGAGGTTTCAAAAGCCAAGCAAGGTCCATTGTCTGTCTGTCTGTATCTATCTATCTGTCTGTATCTATCTATCTGTCTGTATCTATCTATCTATCTATCTATCTATCTATCTATCTATCTATCTATCTATCTATCTATCTATCTATCTATCTATCTTTTCCTGATGCCTGTGGATCCAGATGTAGAACTCTCAGCTACCTCTCCAGCAGCATGTCTACTTGAGTGCTGCTCCACTTCCTGTTATCATGATAATGAACTAAATCTCAGAAACTGTAAGCGAGCCACAATTAAATGCTTTCTTTCATAAGATTTGCCTTGGTCATGGTGTCTCTTCATCGTTCAGCAATAGAACGATGACTAAGATAGCATTCTTTGCTCGATGCGGTACCTACTCACAAAACTGTGGCAGTGGTGATGAGCTGCTATGAATTAGGGCATAACCACACTACATATTCCTCATGAGCTTTGGCAAGGATGCCCACTTTTCCTGGATTGCTTCTGAAAGTCACTCATAAAAGCACCAGGTGACCACATCTTTAATACCATTTATAAGTGCTGAAACCAAAACACACAGCCAAGTGGATTCCTCGGGTAATGTTCTGGGGACAATCCATGCCTGTCTGGTTCTAGGGCTGTGCTGACTAGGTTTTGTGTCAACTTGACACTAAATTTACGGTCATGTGGAAAGACGGAATCTTAATTGAAGAAATATCTCCATAAGAGCGGCCTGTTGGAAAATGTGTAGGGTATTTTCTTTGATGATTGAGCCCACTGTGGCTGGTGTGACCTCTGGGAAGGTGGTCTTCAATGGTATGAGAAAGCAGGCTGAGGACGCAATGGAGAACAAACCAGGAAGCAACACTCCTCCATGGCCTCTGCTTCAGCTCCTGCCTCTAGTTTCCTGCCCTGAGTTTATGTCCTGACTTCCTCAGATGATGGACTGTAATGTAGATAAAAAGTGAAATTAACCCTTTACTCCCCAAGTTGTTTGTGGTCATAGTGTTCTATCCCAGCAATAGGAACCCCAACTACGACAGAGGCCAGGTTTTGAACAGATCACTGTAGCTTCGGCCACACACACGTATCCTGGCTGAAAACCCTAGCAGCTGTGCAAGGAGGCCTAAAGCTAACAGACACGGCATGAGGATGGACTGGGGAGGACCCGAATAGCAGGAGCAATGGTAACCACTGTGGTTTTGTTTAGCCTTCAATTCTTTCAGTAATTACACACTGAGAGCATTTTCTACACCAGTGTTCCTCCAAGTTTGAACAAACCCAGTCCTGACTCACAGTGAAGTATGGGGGAATTTTTATTAATTGAGCAATGTTCACAACCAAGTTGGTGTCTTCTGTCCCTTTCCCTCTCCTCCAACCCACCTCTACTTTCTTTTGTAGTCCCAGGGTTTAAACTTAGAACTCTATGCGCACTGGGCAATTATTCTCCCACTGAGCCACTCACCTACTGCCTATCTTTGTTTCTAGCAGATCGTCAAATGGCAATGGTCCAAAGGTGTAGGACTCAAATACCGATGTTAGTTCTTTCCCCACACATCAAACCCATCTCTTTCTCAACCTACATCACCAGAACATACTGGTGCTGAAAGTAACCTTAGAAGTCATTCAGTGGCTCATATTGTTTCACAAGTGAGGAACTCGGGCCCATAGAGGTGACATTAGCTTATCACCGCACAGACGGGGCAGAAGGCTAGGCTCCTGCCATCCACAATGTCTGACCTGTGTGGTAGACCTCCCAAACACACATCTAAGTCTGGCTTTCTCTCTGGAAAAGGCGTGTTTAAAGTTCTCCTTAGATTTTATTTCTAGCTCCCTGGATCCCACAAGCCCATTGCCTTTCAGCTAGCAAATCAGAGATGAATTGCCACCACAAAATATAATAAAACAATGGCCAAAAAAGATAGGAAAATGGCCAGGTAAGTCATTTGAGGAGCAGGGCAGAAGACAGGAAGAAATGAGTACAAGAGTCCCTGTGTAAGGCTACTGAGAACTGATTCCTGGGGGATGGGTCAGCATAGCTGACTCACCATCTCTCCAGAGTTCTGCCAGACAAGCAGCAACAAAAATGGCTTAAATAGCCGCTGTAAAACAAAACAAAATAAAACAAAAAATGGTCTAATAGCACAGCACCCAGATTGAGTAAATATTAGTAAAATAGTCAAATGGCTCATGGTTCTAGTGGCTGGAAAGTTCAAAGAGGCACATTGCTAGCATCTGGCAAATATCCACTCAGTGGCTCATGGTAGACAAGTGGGTGTGTACAACAAAGACATTTTGCTTCTGAGATACCCAACCCACTACCACAACATGGTCATTAGTATTCTCCAAGGGCGGTGTCTTCACCCTACAGTCTAATGGCCTCTATTTGATCACATCTGTTAAAGGCTCTTCCAGCTTTCAGGAGTGTTACACTGGAGACTAAATCACCAGCCCATGAACCTTGGGAGACAAACCAGAACCAAGCCACAGCCAGAAGTCCACACAGAGGTATGAACAGTGTGAGGGACTCCCACTGAACCCTTGCATAAGCAATCTGAGAATGTTTCGCAACAATGGAGAAGGCTCAATTACCCTTGGTAGCCATAAGACAGAAGACACAAGTCTGGGTCTCAGGCCTGCAGCTCAAGCACTCACACAGCAGAGTTGAACCAGCCAAAGCCCAGAGGGCCTTTATTTACTCTCTCAATGCAAAGGCAGCACAGAGAGAAATCCCTCAAAGGTACTTCCTGTCACTAGAGAAGCAGGTCACCTAAGGACGAGACCATGTAGTACCACTAACCAGCTTCAAACGCTTCAAGTTAATTACTCATCTCCATGTCTGGTATGCTTGGTTTAACTCAAGCAAGTTTCTCCTCCCCGGTTCCACTCAAATAGTCAAGAGTACATCAGAGTGTTGGTGCTGGTCATCTTTCAGGCAGTGACAAACTGACAGAGATGATCCACTTGCCTCGGTTTCCCGGTGTTTAGTTAGCTTTCTGTTGCTGGGCTAAATCACCACGACCAAACAACTTGCGGAAGGAAGGGTTTATTTCACTTACATTTTCGTATCACAGTCCATCATCAAAGAAAGTCAGGGCCGGAACTCAAGGCAGGCACTGAAGCAGAAGCCAGGTGGGAATGTTGCTCACTGGCTTGCTACATATGGCTTGCCTGTCCTGCTTTCTTGTAGTGATATTTCATTTGTACTTTAATAAATAAAGTTTTCCTGAAGTTCAGAGAGTGAAACAGCCACATTGATCAGTCTTATAGACCAGGTAGTGGTAACACACACCTTTAATCATAGTAGCCACAATGACACACACCTTTAATCCCAATAGTTACACTAGTTTGCCATAGGAACTGGGCAATAGTGGTGCACACCTTTAATCTCAGCACTAGGGGGAAATATAAACTGGGAGGAGACAGCTCTCACAATCTCTGAGATTCCTGGAGGCAGGGTTGCCATTTCAGACTGAGGTAGAGGTAAGAGCCAGTGACTGGCTGTTTTGTTTTTCTGACCTTCATACTGAACCCCAATTTCTGTCTCTGGGTTTTTATTAATCATGGTATACTTTCTTATACCATCAGGATCACCTTCCCAGGAATGGTAGTACCCACAACAGGCACATGAATCACTAGTCAATAAAATGTCCTACAAACTTGTCTACAGGTTATTCTTATGGAGGCATTTTCTCAATGAAGATTCCACTTTCCCAAAGACATCTAGGTTTGTGTTCAGTTGGCACAATCCAGTCAGCATGCCTGTTTTCAGAGGTGTCAGACCATGGTTGCTTAGACTGTTGCCTTGCGACAGGGCAGAATGTCATGGAAGGAACAGGGAGTGAAGGAAGCCATTCATTTCATGGAGGCTAATAAGTGAAGAAAGGATTGAGGAGAGGTCAGGATCCCTTCAAGGTCATGTCTCCAATGACCTGATTTGATTTACTACAGCTCGGCTCTACACCCTTTTCTGCATTACAGTACAGTAGCTTGGGCTGGGGATGTGGGCCTCTGAGGGACAGCTGAGATCCAAACTATCCGTGTTTATATCTAGTTTCTCATAGGCTGGGTTTCAGAGATAAGAAACAATCAGGGAGACTCTAAAATATTCATGCTTGACAACAGCTCCCCATCAAGGAGGATCTGGAAACTTCCCTTGGGAATCAGCACCCTGATATTCGCAAGCCACAGTTTATTGCTTCTTCTCCAGGCTGCCCTCTGTTGAAAGATAAATCACAGGGGAATAAAAACAACACGTCACCCTCTACAGATCATACTTTACTGAATAATACATCTTTTAACACTCCTCTTTGAAGATGGATTTCTGCTGGTGGGGTCTTACTGTGAGATACCAAGATACCTGAACACCCTTAAAACTATGTAAAGTAGGGGGCCAAGACTGCACGGGCCCCAGACATATTTCTTTTCCCTGGGCCAAGAGCATAGTCGTGGGTAGAAACCAACTCTACACCAGAAACATGCTGCAGGATGAAGCATAAAACATGGGATAATAGACCATGGAAAGTGGAAAGACAAAGTGGAGCCTGTCTAGACTGACCGCTCTGATGGGCAAAGAACTTCCTGCTGGGAGACAATACAACTGGTTTAATGAAAGGTGGCCCTTGACACTGAATCTTCTGACTCCCAACTTCAGAGGACATTTGCTTCTGAGGTCACATGGTTATGATATATATATATATATGTGAAAGTAAATATTACATATATATATGTGTAATATTTACTTTCTTTTACCCCATTTTATTCCCCTTCATCCTTAAGTAATACACGGTAGCTTGGTTAAAATTCTCACCAGGTCGTGTTGGAGGCTCAGCATGAAGGAATAACCTTTTGTGTGTTTTCTGGGAAAGTTAAATAGAATACGAGGACATCAAATTATACCTCGTTACTCACCTTCGCTATTTAAGAAACAAACAAGAGCAACTGGAAAAACATACAACTGGCAAAATTCACCTTCAGGGAAGGGGAAGAAGACAGACAAGAGGAGAGAGGAGCCTGGAAGCAAAGAGAAATGCTACAAGACTGTGAGCATCTAGGCCAGCTCTCCCTATGTGATGAGACTTGGTCCTCAGAAGGCCACTGCTCAGGAGGCCCTGGAGGAGGAGCTAAGAATTGCTTGTTGTGAATCCATCAGTTACTGTTCAGCCAGCAAAAAGCCTTGCCCATAGTACGGGGCCTATTGCTCTAGGCTATGCAGGCCCGTTTCCAGACAATGCAGTCTTGTCTTCTGGGATGCCCTGGCAAGACCACCTGCAGACAATGTTTATAAATCCTGGCGGGGCCTGATTGATCTCACAATGGGACTGTGTAACATAAACACCCCATTATTCTACAAAAGAATATGCCCAACACCACCTAGATCGGCTAAGAATAGGGAATTTACAATGTGCACATGCCACTCAAGGAAAAACAGCTTCATTCCTTTGAAGCAATATTAGCATTAACTTTATGCAGGGGACAGAGTGGCATTTTCACCTGAGAGCCATTTGTAACCTCTCTGGTAACCATGATTCAAAACTGGAATAGAATTCGGAACTCTGAATTTCCTAGCTTGAGGGTTCTGGGAATGTCGTGACTACGTGTGTCTGTGTTTCTGTGTGTGTGCCTGCATGTGTGCGTGCTTGTGTCTTAGCGTCTGCATACGTGTGACCTTTTGAGGTTTGCTTACTTGAGCACTCATTTTAAAATGGCACACCCAGAAGAATTTTATGAGGTGACAGGCTGGAATATAGACGCTAGGAAAGAAATTAATTTCTTTTTCACAACAGCAGGGAGGTGGAGCCAAATTTGAGCAAAGAAAGGAAAGCCGGAAAGGGGGGAGAGGAGGGGAAAGGACCAAGAGAGCAGCCTGTGATTGGCAGAGATGAGCACCAATACATACAGTGGCTTCTCACTGTAGAACACAGCCTGGCAGAGTTCATTTCTTAGGAATCATTTGCTTTAAACCTAACCAATTTGGTGCTCATTAGGCATTAATTTTTTTTTAAAACAAATTCATTTGTTTTAGATACTACTTTTACTTAGAAACAGATCACTTCTAAGTCCAACATTTTCCAAAATAAACCGATGCTAGGTTAATTAAAAGCAAATTTCTTTCTCGAAGGGACAGGAAAGCAGGTGACAAGGTCTGTGTCCAGGCTGCTTCCAGGGAAACGCTTTGAACAGAGGCACGGCAGGTGGTATTATCCCATGCCTGGGTACAAACACACTCCACATGGCATGGAGATTTATGACCACCAGGGCTGCCTGTGAGAACTTGCAAGAACTCAGCTACAAATGATGTTCCTGTTGTCACCAAAGCATAACCACCTCAGATGACTGCGCACCCGAGAGGAAAAATAAACGGCGAACAAACCCTCTCATCGCGGTGCACCGAGAGCCCCAGATGTTTACTGAAAACAGCCAGGTGAGAAGCACACGCGCCAGCTCCAGTGACAGCCCCCGCCACTGGGGAATTCTGCTTTCTCTTGCCCCAAAATTATAATAATAGAGAAAATAAAAATCAGCTTTAAGATGAGAGTGAGCAGAACTTACCAACAAATCTAGATGGTGGAGTAAATGGCACACTGAGATTAGATGACTCAAAATGTACTTTGGTCTCGACTCAACTGGTCTATCAGTAACTTGTGCAGCCTGTGACCAAGTATCTGACAGAGACAAGTGACAAAAGAAAAGGCTTGCTTTGCCTCACAGTTTCAGAGCCCATCACAGCAGGGAAGCCATAGGAGTGGCACAGTTTACGGTGGTAGGAAGATGTGCAGAGGCTACTCATATCACAGCAGACGGGAAGCAGAGAGCCCAACAGGGACCCAGCTACTTGTGATCCTCACAGGCCCATCCCTGGTAACCTACTTCCACCAACCAGGTGCCGCCTCCTAAAGTTTCCGTAGTCCCGTAAAACAGAACCGCATCTAGGGAACAAGGGTTCAAAACCAGAGTCAGGTGTGGGTGGAGGGGAGGGGCACGAGTATTTCAAGTGCAAACCCACAACAGCTGGCGATTCCTTGAATGTGCTTTCAGGCAGCCTCAGACTAGAGATCAGTGAGGAGTTTCTACCATGTTGTGGGATAATCAGGGCAGCCCCTCTACCGATGGATATTATCTGCACTTGTCCCTCTTTTAAAGACATAATACACCAAAGTTATGACCTAAAAAGCACAGTAGCCAGGGACAAGGGAGAGCATTCTCTGAGCCAGAGATGAAAAGTCACAGGTAGTCAACTCTGGTACATGTGCAAGCTATGCTTGTCAGGAGGGTGGAGGAGGCTGGGACAAGAACAGAAAGGAGATACTGTGGCTCTCACGTTCCTGGCCTGGGCAATGCAGCCCACATTCCCAGCTGCTGCGTGATGAAGGAAGGAAGGAGAATTGATGGAAGCGGATACCCAGGTACGGGAAGATCCTGATGGGAAACTGTGGCTTTTCTAACTTATACCACAGTGTTTCATCCAATGCCTGAAACATGGAATGAATTCTTTAAAATTCTTTGTTGAATGATTCATGAATAAGTGGACGAATGGGTGAGTTGAAGCAGGACGGATATTGCGAGGAAGACAAAGTAATCAAGTTGAAAAGAAAGGTGACATAAATCTCAAAGGACAAGAGAACGTGGAGCTGTCTTCCTTGACCTACATACCAACTCCTTCTCAGGAAACCTGCCAACCTACATGTCTGCACAGAGTACAGCCCCGGGAATCAAGGTTCTGTTTAATGGAGCAACACCATTCTCTAAGCTAGGCTCACCGGACTAAAGAGAGGAAGCCCTTTGAATGCATGACTGGGTAGTGGAATGGGGCCTATCCAATCCTAGTCTCAAAATCTTGAATTGAGAATCGTTTTTCTGATTAAGTAGCCAACACAATGGGATGGAAGCAAAAATGATACTGATATACCATATCCGGGTCAGTCCACGAGAATTCAAGAGTAGAGAGGAAGTATAAGCTAGGAGCAAACTGAGTGCCGTGCTCCATTTGTTACTGCTATGACAGAATGCAGTGATTTATCAAGGGAAAGACATTAGACTGCTCAAGGTATAGGAGGCTTGGAAGTCCAAGAGGATGCAGCCTGCATCTGACGAGCTTCTGCCAATGGTGTTGGATGCTTCATGGCTGGAAGCGTAAGGACACGTAGATATGTGTAGAAGAAAAGGCCAAATTTCCACAACTGATCATTCCCTTGAGAAAAGCATAAATCTTTCATAAGGCTTCTTTCCTAACTCCAGTGCCTGCCCTAGTCCCCAACTGTTGCACTGTAGTAATGAGGGGTTTGGGCTGCGTTCCCGGCGCAGGGCCCCTTGTGCCACCCGACTCCCAATATGTACCCGAAATAATTACACGGAAACTGTATTCATTGAAATACTGCCTGGCCCATTAGCTCTAGCCTCTTATTGGCTAACTCTCACATATTTGTTTAACCCATTTCTAACAATCTGTGTGTCACGACGAGTCGTGGCTTACCGGGAAAGATTCAGCGTGTCTTCGTGGCAAGCGGCTCTCTCTGGCTCTGTCCCCTTCCCAGCATTCTGTTCTCTTTTTCCTGTCTATCTAAGTCCTGCCCTATCAGAAGGCCAAGGCAGTTTCTTTATTAACCAATAAAAGCAACCCAAATACAGAAGGACCCTCCTACACCATTGCACTGAGAAAGAGTTCAAATAAACAAGCTTGAGTAAATCGCAGTAGAGGGAAGTAAGATGTTGTGGTTGAAAAGATATAGAAGCCCACATGGAAAGGTGGGATTAGTCAGCCATGGCATGGTGGTGATCTGCAGAGATGCAGCAAAATTCCTGCTGAGGAGTTCCTTAGAGCCATCTCGGTAGTGGGTGTTAAAGCCAATGTAATGCTGGAAAGGGCGGGGCTGAGGAGAGCTGGCCAAGTAGCACAGCGCATCAGCAGAGTCCCTATCACAGAAAGTCCATGTGGTGCTGGTGAGGCAGCTGTGCTTGTCCTTGGCTTTTCGGCAGCTTTCCCAGGCCCATAGTTTGCTGACTTGTAGAACATCACTGGACTACATTTCCCAGGTTTCTTTGCTTTCTAATGTCTTGTATTGGCCAATGGGAGAGCCTCCCCACAACCCTCTCTAAATTAGGCAGCATCTGCATTTCCTTAGAATCAAAGGAAGCGATTACTAGTTATAGTTCTTTGGAAACTACAGCTAAGTAGTTAAAAACAAGAGCTGGCTGAGCCCTGGAGCTGGAGGAGACAGCTCCTCAAACATACTCTGGTAGAAATACTCTCTGCACTGCCACACACAAGGACAGCAATAAGTACAGCCATACCCAGGCCAGGAGCCACTTGGGCTCAGCAATTAGAAATCCAAGGGTCAAGAGGCTGCAAACCTAGGCAAATAAAGATTACTTCAGTCTAGCAACTTCTCATAGTAGAACGTTTAGATCCACAAATTTAAGGGTTTTGTCATGGAAAATTAGAACAGTGTTGCTATTTGTCACTAGCGGACATCTTAAGTGAACCAAGCTAAGAAACAGGCTGGTTGTGGTGTCACGGAAGAACTAAATCCTGGTTGCATTTTAAAAGCAAGAAGCAGATGCCTTATGACTGCAAACTCCTCCTCCTCGTCTTCCTTTTCTAGCTGTGCCTACTGCAAGCAGCTGTCTCTCTGCCCAGCCCCTCTTCACTCCTGTGACCTATGGGTTCAGGAATAGGTCTAGTAATACCAGGGCAATCACACCAGTATTGAAACAAATGAGGGGCACCCACCCTCACTGGATCGCAGTCAGTTGAGAAGCATCGGTCCAACCTATATAAAGCATCCTCACGGAAGTATGTTTTCTGATGGCTGATTTCTCTAAGAGGGCAAAGATAGTGGTGAATGGCCCAACACGATTCTTTAATTGGCAGGTATTGAAACCTCCCTTGATTTTGAGCAGATGGGCTGTCAAAAAACCAGTCAGACTGATTTTGAGTAACAGCAGCTATTTTGAGTACTCTGTGATGCCTTGATCATATGTGCTTGTTCTGACTCCCAAAGGTACAGCTTCAGCAAGAACTATTTCTGTTTGTAGCAGACCCTTTGCTCTTCTGGGTCTCTGCAAACCATCTCTATCTAGGCCAGGGGTGGCCTCCTCTAGTGGCCTTAGCAGAAGAGCTGCTGTGACGGTTGCAAGGGCAACAGTGCTTCAGTTGGTACAAGCAAGTTTGTGGCAACAGGTACAGATAGATACCCGCTCAAACTGTAGAAGCAGGCTACTCTGGTATTTTTAACATCTGGTCCAAGAAAAGGCTCCTCTTGAGAGGTCTTTGGGGCTGGGAGCATGAGGAAAAAAGCATCAGAGGCAGCAGAGTGGCATCAACAGTCATCAACCAGGACTAAAATGAGGTAAAAGTGGCTGGCTCCTTGAGCGCTGACGAAGGGGAAGGTTATAATTGAGAAGGGAGAAGAGGGACAGTGGGGGTGAAGAGAGGACAGAAAGCGCAGGCTGGAGGATGGAAGGCTCTAAGAGCTAGGGAAGAGAAACTATAGCCCCCAGTGCCTATCCTTCAGGGCCAAGATCTCAAGTACCCTGTTCTGGAAGGGATGGCCCACCGGTTGCTGTCAAGGGCAATCTTGATAGCCCTGCCTAGAAGCTACAATCTGGCAAGCTGCTGCCCAAGGGCTAAGGAATCCCTACTTTCTCAGCCTGCACCAGAGCCCTAATACCTGCAAGGCTAGGGGTCCCTTTATTGGAGACCTGCATGAGAGCTATGACACTAAAAGGTGCCACCTTCTGTTGCTATCTACTTGCAGCTGTCTCGGTGATGAAACACAGGGGATACCAATGCTACAGAGACCATCACTTGTTACCAGGAAAAGCAAAAGGACACTGGCCAGCGGATGGGTAACAATACCAGTGTTAGGAATAAAATCCTAATAGGAACTGAATCTACTCCACTGAAATATGAGAAGTCCATTAGGAGGTGCTTAAGAAATGTTTATTGATTTTTTTATTTGCTTCTAATTCAGAGAACTAGAAAGGATTCGTTATGAATTATTTGAATATGGGATGTTTCGACTGAAGTGTATATGAAAATTTAATCTTCCTTGTGATGTGATATTCAAAAGTGGAAACGGACAGACCCTTACGTGACAACTGGGGCTCTGCCTTCATGAATGGCTCAATTCATTCATATGGTTATGGACTAGCTCCAAAGCGGATTGCTATAAAAGTGGCCAACTATGTCCCACACTGTCCTTGCCTCTCACCATGGTCTACCTAGCACCTCCTTGGGACCCTGGCAACAAAAAAGGAAGCCATCATCAGACATGAACCTGTGACCTGGGGTCAGAGCTGTGACCCAAATAAACCCTTCCTCTGTAACTACCCAGTCTATGGTACTGGCAAGAGGAAACAGACTTACAGAGTCCAGTCTCTTTACTTCCACTACATGTCAACTTTCTGTGACTCTGACTGGCTCTGCTAGAGGCCGGCCTGTGATAGACAAGCCAACTCTTGAAATCCTCCGATGTAAGAATAAGGCTGCCACAGGAATGCAGGAGGAATCTGCATACCAAACGATACCACAGAACAAAGAATTCACTTCTTGGGCATGAGAGCAGCTTCTCGTTGTGTGATGCAGAATAATACATCTTCCTGTCTGTTTAAGAGTCGTTCAGTCTGGGTTTTGTTTTACTAGCAGCCTCAAACATCCTAACAAACAGGGAATGTGCACATAAATGACATTTTATGCAGTAGACGGCATACTGTACGTGGAGTCCCCTGTATGTTTGTAAACACGGGGCAAAAGCGTAGCCGGCAAACCCCCACACAGTCAGCGGCTCCTTGGGAAACATTCTTGGTTTCCCCTCCAACTCTCTGGCTGCTGCTGTCAGTCTTACAGTCTGCTCTGTCACCTCACAAAGCTAGAATTGTGGGCACAGGGCAATCTCTGGAAGGGTCCTGGGCAAGCTCACACACTGAAGATTGGGAACGGGTAAGGGATTCAGTTGAGGAATTCCTACTAGGGAACCTTTATCTTTTTAAAGCACCCAGAGCAGAAAGCTCCCCTTGACAGCCACACCAGGTCCCAAGATTCAGATCAGGTCAATTCTCCTCCCGTCTAAAGCTTTAAAGCCCACTGCTCATACAGCCAGGGGAAGATACCCTGCTGGAACCCTTCAAAAACTGAAACAAAGTAGCATACTCTGCATGAGTTCTCCACAACAGAAATGTATGACTCGCCATTCTGGAAGCCGGAAACTCAGTATTTAGGTATTCAAGCAGACCAGGGTCTGGTGATGGCTCATTTCCTGGACCTGTATGGAACCTTTTACCTATGTCATCAAATGCAAAACTCAGAGCAGGTGAAGGAATTCTCCAGGATCCTTTTAATAAGGGCATTCATTTTATCTGTGAACGTTCCACCCTCTTAACACAATCATTTCTCTGTGTCCCCATCTCCTAATACTGCAGCCTGGACAAGAGGTTTTGTGAAGACAAGAACTTTCTAGTTAGAGCCACCACTTAAAAGTTACCGGCTTTGCAACTTGCTTGCAACACTGCTACACTATACCAACTGCTGGCTGATACAGCAGGGGGCTCTGAGCAGGTGGTAAACAGGAGAGACCTGATCTGGCCTGAATGGTAATGAGCAACAGGACACAAACAATTGCAGCTACAGATGAACTCTTCCGCAAGAAGAGGGAAGAGACAACATCCCCAGTGGGAGACCTTCAACTAAGATGAGCGCAGAGGAAACCCATTCCGTCTCCCGGAATGGTCCAGATGCCATATCCTGCTCCTATTCTCCAGCAAGCTCACCTCACTGAAACCCCTCTGGGCTGCTCTCACTCTCTGGTGTGCCTGCAGCCTCCACCCCAGAATACTCCATCTCATTTCCTTCACTTCAGGGTCCCAGCCCTGTCCCTGCTCATCTCCAGTCTTCCAAGGGGCCAAGGGTGTTTATTGGCTATGGCCGTCCCAGTGTCTCCCTAAAGACCAGTGTCTCATCCACAGCCTAACTAACCTAGAATGGTGCTTGGGTCTGATGAAAACTCCAAAGACAGGGTATCACAGCCAGCACGCTGGCACCACAGCATCGCAGTTTCCTTTCCTGAGCCCAATGCTAACAAGGGCCACGTCAGGACAAATAACTTATGCTCCCCAGAGACCTTGAGAGAGACTCTCTGTACAAGGAAAATCCATTTTGTGGTCGTTGTTTTTGTTTTGCTCTTGGTGCTGAGGTTGGAACCCAGAGCCCCAGACATGCTAAGGAAGTACTTTGCCACTGGACCACACCCCATGCTAAACTCTGAAAAGACATCTTTAATTCCCAAGCCATTGCTATTAAAGCCCCCATGCCAGCACTACTCCACCAAGCCAGGGCACACAAGCTGTCTGTGGAAGGACTGGTTGGTACTGATGCCGGCTTTGCATGCCATAAAGACCTCGCAACAAATGGGAAATTCTGCTTTCTGACATGTGAAGCAGAGACACACTGGGATCCCACAGAATGTCAGGATATGAACTTTGTTCCTAACAGCTTTATGTGCCATAAGTTATAATTAGTCTTCTGGGTTTGTTTTTGTTGTTGCTGTTTTTCTTTTCTTTTTACAATTTTAAGAATGCCGAGACCCGTTCTTAGCTCAGAGGCCATGCAGCAGCTGGAAGCTGGATATGGCTTCGGAGCCTCCTACCTCGGCTTCAAATCACAGGATTTTTCAGAATGGAAAACAGCCTGACCTCTGCTTCATATCACATAATCTTTCAGGATGGAGAACAGTCTATCTCCACCAGCAGCGGAGACTCCCCACCTCTGGCCTGGAACAGAGACAGCCAAAGATGGTGCTCCACAACCTTCTCTTGATCTCTGTACTGCAGAAGGCTCCTGCGGAGAATGTAAAGCATTGTTTCTAAAGCGCTTGTGCCTGGGGCAACTGTAACATTCTGGGAAAGAGGGAGAGCTGTGAAATGCAGGGGCTGGCAGCAATGTACCACGCGAGGCTTGTGGGCACCGGTCCATGGGGGATGAAAGAAACAAACCCACCTTTAAAAGCCATCAGCAGGCTCAGCCCATTATGTAGATTTTTCTATTGCATGTCCAGGAGAAACTATCAGCTTGCTCCACAATGTATTAGTCCGGCCTGAGCCATAATGGAAAATACTATAATCCAGTTAGCAGCACCCTCAATGAAGTGTTTCATTAATGGGACTGGTCCTGATTGATCTTCAGTGCCCAATGGGCAGCTGCGGGCAGACATCACTACATGGCTAGAGTTCCATGGGTACTGAGCCCCAAGGCACATCCAATTAGGCTTTGCCCCACCAGGGACACACAACCTGTCCATTTATGAGGAGTAAAAGATTGCCCGACAGCCACAACACAACTTCTTTGGGCTAGTGTCAATTTTATATATATACAAAATTAATATACATTTTTATATTTATTTAAAATTCAATCCAGAAGTGTCTTTGCCAAATAAGTCCATTCTCCTTCCCTAAGTTATCACTGACAACTTTCCTAGTGACTTCTGCTGTGACAAACCTGTCAAAAACAACGTAAATAAGGAATGGCTTATTTTGGCCCAAACTTCAAGGGTGCAGCCCATCTAGCAGAAGAAATCACGGAGGCCGGAGTTTGAGGCAGCTGGTTCTACTGTGTCTGCAGTCAGGAAGAAGGGAGTGCTGAATGCCAGGGTCAGCTCACTTCCTTCTTTTTATTAAACCCATGCTCCCAGTACGTGGACTCTGGTCACCTCCAGCTAAGGTGGCTCTTCCCACCTCCATTAATTTAATGTGGGTAACCCCTTACAGATGTGCCAAGGGGTTTTGTCTCCTAGGTAACTCTAGATCATGTCAAGTTGACAGTATTTACCAATACAGCCTCTTGGCCCATCCCGTGTCGATACAAACCCGTGTCACTTTAGTGACTTGTGACTTTTTCTAGCACTTTTATTATTACTTAGTGAAGGTCTCACTGTGTCAGCTATAACGAATCCTGCATGAAACTCCATAGGGCATGTTTTCCCTGACATTCGATCAGTTGAGCAAGATGATCTTAACTCTTCTCTCCTGCAGAAGCAGGAACTAGGTAACTTAGGATTTATTTTTCAGGGGGAAGGGTCCCTGCATACAATGGCCTGGGTATGGAAGTCAAAGGACAACTTTGTGGAGTCCGTTCTCTCTTCCCACTATGGGTGCTCCCAGGTTGGAGCTCATGTCACTAGGTTTGGTGGCAAGGGCCTTTACTTGCTGAGTCATCTCCCACAGGCCCAAGGTTAACTGATCCTTCCGGGCTTGTTTGGGATATTGTTCATGGTCTGGCCCTGCCTCCATCATGAATGCTGCTCTTTCCTAACAAGACAAAGTTCTAAAAGGCAACTGGAGGAGATCTGTGGCTGGAGGTTCCTCTGCGGGCATTCTTTGGGTTCTGATGTTTCCTAAATGCATCTTGAGATGAGGCAGACTGTCCATGTGCTGTCTGGACGTTAGGCAGGGGAATCTGACTTGGGATTCCTTCAGGGCCAGTAAGGTTTTAACATGTCCAGTGAACACAACCAAAGGATGCTCCTTACCAACCAGACGTGTAGGACAAATCCAGACTGGGAAGAGAGGGTGGAAGCACCCTGTGGTAGGAACAGAGCACGGGACTTTAGAAACACCAACTTTGTTGAGGTCTAATCTGTGTCCCAGAGTGCTCATTCCTTTAAAATGTGCAATTGGATGGCTCACAGTGAGTTCCTGGGGCTGTGACCTATCACCGCAGTCTGCGTCCACATTCCAACCCCTAATCCAGCAACCATCTGTCTACTGTTTCCACAGAATTGCTTTCTCTGGAAATTACATAAAATGGGATCGTACAATAGGCAGGCTTTGGGAGATGGCTTCTTTCACTTAGCATATTACATTAGTGGTTTGTTCACATCATATGTGCATTAGTAATTGACTGGTTCCTCTTTATGATGAAAGGCAGCTATGAATTATATCCATGGAGATTGGTTCTGGGATCCCAGAGGACCAAAAATATGCAGATGCTCCAGACCCGTACAGAGTGCCTGCACATAAGTCACAGGCTTAACACTTAAGATGGCTTATAATATCTATACAGTGTAAATGTTGGGGTGATGGTTGCCACGTTGTACTGTTCAGGGAACAGGGACGAGGAGAGTCTGTATATATTCCGGAAAGAACTTTAAAAATGCTTTTGATTCTAAAATCATGGATCCAGAAGATAGGAAGGGCCAGTTGTATTTTTCCATTAGATTGATACAGCAGTTTGTTTACCCAGGTGCCAGTCAGTAGGTATTTAGGTTGTTTCTACTTTTTTTGCTCTTATGAACAAAAGGACCCATGTGCCAGTTGTTATTGCTACTGCTACCGTTATTGAGACTGGGTTGGGCTATATTGTCCAGGCTGGTCTCCAATGTCTTACTCAAGGGGCCATTCTGCCTCAGACTCATAAATGACTGGGATTGTAAGTGCTTGGCACAGCACCCAGCTTAGCTCTTTTGCTTACTCTTGCTGTGAACGTTTATATCTAAGTCCTTGGATGGACATATGTTGCATGCATTCTCATTTTCCTTGCATAGATAAGGATAAATACCTAAGAGTGAAATTGTTAGGTCATTTGTTCACTCTGTAAACAATAATTTTAAAGGAACTGTCCATCTGTTCTCAAACGTCTGCCATGTAAAGTCTGTAGCTTTGCAATTTGCTTTTAAAACTTGAAAAATGGGATTTGTGTTTTCTTGCATGCATGTGCATGTGTGTGTGTGTTTGTGCTGTAGCACAAGCATGCGGTACCTGTGGAAACCAGAAGAGGGCATCGGTTCCCCTGGAACTGGAGTTTAGAGGCATTTGTGAGCAAACAGGTGGGTTTTGGGAACCAAGGCTGCGTCCTCTGCAAGAGCAGCTGTTGCGTTTTACCCAGACTCATCACTCCAGTCCCAAAACTTCCTTCAAAAAACAACAAGTTTCAATAACAATTGATGAACATGGCTGAGCAATTATTTACCGGGTGGGATATCAAGTTCTTTGAGTAAATGCCAAGGTGTGGTGCACATGGGTCATATGGTAGATTTATCTTTACCTCTCCGAAGGTTCTGCACACTGATTTCCAGAGTGGCTGAACCAGTTTGCCACCAACAGAAATGAGGGCCCCCTTTCGCCCACTTCCTCTCTAGCATTTGCTGTCAGATATTTTGTTTGTCTTCGCCATTCTGGATGGGGTAGAGAAGAAATTTCAAAATTGTTTTGATTTTATTTCCCTAATTGCTAGGAATGAAGGACATTTTTTAAGACATTTTTTAGCTGCTTTTAATTTCTCCTTTTGAGGACTCTCCAACTGATCCATCTACAACACAACTCCATGCATAAAGTTTAGGGAGCATCATGGAATGGAGTGTGGAAAGATCCTAAGAGAGCCAGAGGAGTCAGACGTTTGCTGTGAGATTGTCTCTTCTCATCTACATGCATGAAGTCTCAACAACATAGCTGCCTAAATAAGACCTGAAATGTGATGACACTGACAGGCATGCTAACATGAAGGGCAAATTCTATGGGGCGCTCAACTCTAGACAAAACCACAGGCAGCTAAGGAGTGCTGAGAATAGGCAAAACAAACAAACAAACAAACAAAAAACAAAAAAAAAAGCAGTAACAGTCTTCCCCAGGAGAAGAGTCCCCCAATTGGTTATTCAATATCAAGTGGTCAGCCCTGAAATTATCTGTGTACAAATAACAACATACAGACTAAGCAGGTTGTATGTTTAGAAATGCACACACACACACACACACACACACACACACACACACACACACACACACACAAGAAAAGAGGCCAGAGGACATGAATTAGAGAGAGTAGTGG
Organism: Ondatra zibethicus; assembly: GCA_004026605.1. Classification (NCBI taxonomy): domain Eukaryota; kingdom Metazoa; phylum Chordata; class Mammalia; order Rodentia; family Cricetidae; genus Ondatra; species Ondatra zibethicus. Next base: position 26,078 of record PVIU01001583.1, on the reverse strand, counting down.
GGTGGTACGTGAAAGGGATTTGAGAGTTAAACAGGAAAAGGAACATGAGGTAATTATATTTCAATTTCAAAAATTTAGAAGATACAGCTAATATATGCCAAGGCACTCACATTTAACACGTGCCATTTTGTGAGTCTGAAACAAGCCTACAGCCATAAAATCATTCCCACTGTAAAGGCTGTTCCTTGTCAACCAACTCTAGAAGTTTACTTTTGCTCTGTTACTTCCTTTTTAAATATACTTCAAGTGAGATCACCCACTTTGCAGATTTTAGGTACTCAGCACAATATGTAAACTTTCAGCTCTAGATCGATCAAAACTCTCCTTACAAAGACCCATTCCTTAGGTATAAGCAAGACATTATATCCGTGGAGCAAATTTTTCCTTTGTCCTCTGCCCCAGCCCTGGTCACCTCCATTTTACTTTCCGCTTCTATGACTTTCACCTGGATCTATAAAATTTTGCATTGAAAACATCAGGGAGAAGATTTTCTGACATAGTCATTCGAGACAATTGAACATGAAACCAAAAGCTAAAGAGAGGCATGTCAAACAGGACCAAACTTCCACACAGCACAGGAAGGGATCAAAATGAAAACCCATTCTACAGGACACTGGCAAACCTAATAGAGAGTCAATACTCAAAATATATAAGGAATATATAGTAAGAAAGCGAATGATAGACTTCACTGCACAAATACAAACTGTCCATGTGGGTATGCCACAGGACACTCAACCTCATGAACATTCAGGAACTAAAGTCAAAATCAATATGAAAGATCAGCTCACAACTCTCAGAATGACTGCCATCTTTTGTTTAAAAAAGGAAAAAAGATAAAGTATTGCCAAGAGTATTTTTACACATCACTCCAAACATGCTCCTGGAATTTCCACATTCCCAGAGGGGCTTTCCATCACACCATGCCCAGCTTCCCAGGTACCCTTGTCTTTGCAGGAGCGTGCAAAGAATATGGTGGTGACGGGAAGTTCTGAAGTCTTGACTGGGAAGAGGTGGTCAATTGAGCTAAGAATAAGATCCAAATTAAGGAAAAAATGAATTCCAGATTTGCAGTGCAGATCCTAGTAGGTCACAGACGAGTTGGGGCTTGTAGATAGGGGATTTCCCTACACCCTTTGTGCTGGAAATCAAGGACGTCACTGAGCTCGCTGCCACTGTGACAAACTACCAGAGGCAAACAACTTAGAAGGAAAAGTCTGCTTTGGCTCATAGTTTTAGGAGCTCCAATGACTGGTTAGAACATTGTTTTGTGCTTAACCAAGCAGCCCACCCTGCCATAACGGGGAAATATACTAGAAATCCTGTTCGTTTCATCTGAGACACAAAAGGGGGGCGGGAGGGGCCTAATTCCAATATTCCATTCAAGGGCTTACCCCAAATGATCTAACTACCTTCTATCAGCCTCCCTCCCCCAAACATTCTACTACCACAGGGACACTTGGGGCTCTGGAAACATATTTATCCAAACACATCAAACATGCTTTTGTAGTACCATAAGAACTTTTTTTTTTCTTTTCTCCTTTGGTTTTTCAAGACTGGCTTTCTCTGTGTAACAGCCCTGGCTGTCCTGGAACTTGATTTGTAGACCAGGCAGGCCTCGAACTCACAGAGGTCCACCTGCCTCTGCCTCCCGAGTGCTGGGATTAAAGGTGTGGGCCACCACCACTGCCAGGCTCATAAGAACTTTTTGGAGAAGAGATCCCATAGATCTTTCTAGCAGCCCGCTCCTAAGCCTTCCGCTTGAGCGAGCTCCTCAGCGCATCCCACCACAGCCTCTCATTTTGAGGTTTAACTCCATTTGTCTCTGCAAATCTTCATGGTCTGGAAATGGACAGATGCCTAGGACCCAGGAGCAAAAGGATGTGAGAGCCTTGGCAACAATGAGCCATAGGCCAAAGCAGATACTGCAAGGCTGCAGGAATAGTGATCAGCTTCCTAAGGAAGTGACTGGATGTGGGTCTCTGTTTAAAAAATGTGACCTGGCTAAAATCTGAAAAATGGAAAATAGAGACAATGAGGGGGATTTGAATGGAAGGTGATGGTAGAGTGTCTTGTGGCAGTGTGTGATGGAGAAGCACTCAAAGGACTTGAAACATCTGCTGGAGGAAGGAAATGGTAGCATCCATTTGTTGGTTGGTGATGAATACTTGGGGGTGGAAGTGGGGTGTTAGAATCTGACATGTTCAATCCAAGACAGAGAAGCCATCTCCTGGGGAGCACATCATCATCATAGGAAGTAAAGGTTGGGGGCAGATCATAAATTAAGATCTGTTTACACTCACGTTGAAATGGCACTGGAAACTCAATGTGGAAAAACCAAGTGGGTTTGTGACCCTGGGACATACATTTATCATGTAAAACATGGAACCTTTTGAGAACTGATAATCAATGAGGTGATGGAAGCCCCAGAAAATGCAAATCAAGAGCAGAATCTTAGAGCAAGTCCCTGAGAAACATTAGCGCATCAGGGCCTGGAGAAGACAACTATGGGCAGTGAAATGAGGAGACAAGAGTCAAAGTAAGAGAGAGGGTGTGTATATTAAGCAGAGAAGCGAGACCCCTCCAGACATCATCACCTCTGATGAATCTGCATCACCATGTCTCTGGGAATGGCCTTTGAAAGAGGCCCATCAAGGAAAGGAGGAAACAGCCCTAACCTTACCAGGTCCCTTCAGTTGGGGAAGCAAAGCTGATCAAAAAGATTGACCACAAAGGGGGTGTATACACCGTAGGCTGCATTTCAAGACAACTCTGTCACGTTTGTCTTCTCAATGGCCAGCTCTCTCTCTCGTTCTCTTCTTTGGAGTGGAACCCAGAGGTGCTGAATGTGAGGATGAAAGCTGAGGGAGACACCGTCACCTGACTGGCCTACTCAGCTATCCTGTGATTGGACTGTGCCCTCCAAAAGCCCACGCACTGCAGACTCCATCCCCTCAGTCATGCGATGACAATATTCGGAGGTGGGGTTTCAGGAATACACAGGATTTGATGAAGTCACAAAAGTAGGCTCCCATGATGATGTTAGTGGCTTCATAATAAAAGAATAAGACACAGGTAGCACATCTCTGCCCCCCCCCAGCCATGTGCTGTGCTCTGCCATGTTATAATGCAGGTGGAAGTCCTGACCCAGAGCCAGCACCATGCCCTCCTCAGGCTCAGATGTGTCAGTCTAGAAAAGTCTATCCTTGATCAACTCCTAGGACACTGGCATGGGTATTCCATTTCAGCAATGGAGTTGGTATTTGTCCAGCAATCACCCCAGCAGCTGACCGTCCACCCTGACCCCCCAACTCTCTCGCTCTTTCTGCATCTGAGGTCCCCTTTCTTAGGAAAACTTTTCAGACCTCACATAAAAACCCGAATCGATCAAAGTTTGTGCCCACTGGCTCTGCAGTAGCAGAAGGGGCTGTTTCAGGTCAGGGCAGAGCGGGCACTGTCTTTCTCTCTCCTCCTCTTCTCCCAGCAATGCTTCCTCCCCCATCCTTCTTGTTCCTGCCACCAGAACTGGTGTGGAGTCACAGCATCACCCTGTTGGATCCTGGGACTCAACAGCACATTAAACTTCTTCATTAACCCTACCCTTCAAACCAGTGAGAGACATAGTTTAAGGGGCATCCTTCAGGTAGAGACCTTCCAGTATCTGCTAGCTTGTGCATTAATATATAGGGAAGTGTTAAATGTTCTCCTTGCTTTCCAAAAATTTCAGTCTACAAAATAAGTGTAAAATAGATGTTAATGGCAGAAAAATAATAAAATATATTTTGTGCATTGGTATAGGAACCACACAGAGTTAAGACTACAAGGTACGGCCATATGGTTGAAACAAATATAAAAAGAACAAACAGTAATAATTGAGCACGGTGGTGTGCAACTATAACTATAGAACTTAGGGCAGAAACAAGATGGTTGCAAATTCAAGGACAACTTGGACCACCAAGAGAGTTCACTACCAGATCAGGTGATATACAAAGACCTCGTCTCAAACTAAAAACAGGTGGATAATGATTGATAGACAAGCAGACAGACAGGCAGGCAGGCAGGCAGACAGACAGACAGATAGATGATAGGTAGATAGATAGGAGATTATAGGAGAAAGATAGATAGATAGATAGATAGATAGATAGATAGATAGATAGATAGATAGATAGATAGATAGATAGATAGGATAGACAGATAGATAGACAGATAGATATAATGATAGATAGATAGATATAGATAGATAGATAAATAGATGATAGCTAGATAGATAGATAGATAGATAGACAGACAGATAGATGATAGATGCTTCTGGCTTCTTGGGCAGGGTGAGCTCAGGCTGCAGGGGGATGAGAGAAGACTTTCATTACGGTGCAGGCTATCTGCTTATGCTACTGAGTGTCCTGGGAAGCAGCCACCTGTGTCTGTCTAGGCAACTGTCACAATCTCCATCACTGTTTCCTGTGGGAAGATCCTTCCTAGACAGAGAGGGGAGGGCGTCAGAGAAAGATGTCTCTGTCTACACTTTCTATTTACTTTACTAATGTAAACAGATGTGGTTTTTTGTTTCCACAAAGGGACATATTTTCAGAGGCATTCCTTTGTCTGCAAGAGTCGGCCATTTCTCTGAAAAGCTAATTAAGAATGTGCTAAATGAACATATTTGAGGCAGGAAATGCGCTTCCCTCCAATGACTTTTTTGAAACTATGAACTGGATTAAAACACAGACACTATGAGATGCTGAGCATGTAGCTCCGAGAGAAATTCAGCCTCAGAAAAAAGTTTCTCTCGGGTCCCAGTGTAGGGAGTCGTGCTGGCCCAGGAAAGACCGAGGTCTCAACTTCGCAGACCCCAGGTATCCCCAGAATTTCAGAGACACCCACGGCATTCTAACTGTCTCACTTGGAGCTGACAGGGATCATAACGAAACAGGAGCAGACCAGACAACTTCAGCTGCAGCTCCTTTATAGACACAGAGTTTGTCTATAAATACATTCTTGTCCTGAACTCCTCAGCTTGGACCACTGTTCAGACTGGGCTGGTGCTGGGAACACTTGGAATGCTGAGTATGGGGGAGGGGCCAAAGGAGGACGGCATTCAATACTAGCTGGGCATCTGCAGCAGTTAAGAAGTCAGGAGAAGGAGGCAGAAGAGGTCGTCTAAAGAAAAGACAGGGATAAAAGAAGGTGCTTAGTGTGCTGCTGTTCACAGCCGTCTGTTCAGAAGTCGGTTGCCAGCATTCACATTTAGGGTCTGTAACTGTGGAGCACATCATCTGAATGAAGCCTGGTATGTGAGAGTCTCAGTTATAAGAAGCACTCTGACCAAGGAGCCCAGACCCATGATACAGCCTTGTATGAAGAGAGGATCCACACATGCTAAGTCTTTCAGATTAAATTAACATTACATGATTCCAGAGGTAAGCAATCTGAAGGTCACGACTCCTATGAGAATTTTACCTTGTTTACCCAAATTTAAAATTTACACCCAAATCCCCAACTGAAATACAGACTGGATTGACTAAGCCACTGACCACAAGAAGCTGAAAGATACAGAGAAGAGTATGGTGTGTAGGTGGCAGGACCTAACAGCCAAAAGAAGGCTTTAGCAAAAATAAACATGGAAGAACAGCCAATTATCCCCATTCCATACATGCTGGTTCAGCTGGAGATCTTCATGTCATGAGTCATATATCCATGCCACTTTAATTTTTCTCTATGCTCTTGACAGGTAGCCCTGTTATCTCATATCTGTTTCTACCCCCGGGTCAGTCCCCACTCCCACTGTAGCTTCCTTAAAGAATGCACTTGTATCTTCACAAATTAATTAATACTGCAAGTAGTTCACTTACATGTCACCCAGACATGGTTGCCTCTGCTTGGAGGAGCAACTGTTTGGAATCCCTAAGTAAGCTCTACCTGCTAGCTAGCATCAGGTGAATGAGGACCAAGATAGAGGCTCCAGCGCTTCACTCACGTGAACACACCTCAAGGTTGCCAGGTGGCATCTGCCAAGCCTGCTCTCCTCATGTTACTATGATTCCACTACTGCATCCCTGAGTTTCCCTCTTCAGGCAAAAACTTAGTTCTGCCTTGATAAACGAACAAAAAAAGCACTACATGGCAGGGTTATTTTTTTTTTTTTTGCAAGATTTCACCACTCTGAAGCCTGAACTGACCTTTAACCTTAGAAGACTGATTCTAAGATTCCACGATTAAACTAAAGCCCCATGTGTAAACAATGGCACAGTTTTCCAGCACCCAAGACGACAGCAGAACACTGGAAATCACCTAACTCTCCAACAAAGAAAGCGATTAGAACCTCACTCTTTAACTGCAGCCTTTCTACACTCAGCACCAGCTTGTGCCCTCTGACACTTCTTACGTCTGTTTTCAATCAGACACTCTCTGCTCAGCTTCATTGTAAGCAAGGATATCTGTGGCCAAATGCACACTCTCACAGACTGATCCTATCTAGGCTGAGAAGATTAGTATTGCTTTCTGTTTTCTTCTTTATGCTTTTTTTTGTATTTTATGGTAAGAGTAATACATATTTCTAGACTGTGTGCAGGAAAGTTTTGTTCTCGAGCCTTTGCTTAAGTATCTCTATGATAGGGTTATAACCTCATCATCTCCTCCAGGCATCCTCATTTCTGAGGGGCAGGGAAAACCACCAGTCAGGCTAGGGTACCAAAGGATCCCCTGTCCTTTGACTGTGACCCTCCTGCTTCGCTGGCTGCACTGAGGTCAGTTGGCTTCCCAGTGACCGGAGTCAGGGAACCCTGAATAAGTCCTTCTGAGGACAAACAGATGTCCAGTCTGATTCGGTGGCTTTGATTGGATCACCAACAGCTGAGACCTCCCAGAGACACCTTAAAAGCCAATGCTTGAGGCATTTTCACAGGGCTCTCCATTTTTACAGATGGGCCCAGCCTGGCCTCAAGACCTGCAGAATCAGAAACAGATGCGGACTCTCTCAGTCCTCACACATGGAAACTGCTGTCCCACGCAAATCTCACAGTGTCCTCTCGAGGAGAAGATGTACACGCAACCTGCTCGTGTGACAGGTCAGGTCACTATTATGTGGATGGAGATGCAGGTCATTATTTACAAAAATACAAGTACTATGAATAAATAAATAATGCTGGCAAAAAAAGCTAGCAAGTGTGAGCAAGAAGAGTCCAAGTCTATGTTTGGATGGAGACACAGGCCACCGGGGATGAGCCAGACAGTCGGACAGGACATGACTCTGGGAACTAAAAGATAAACAACAGGGGTCCTAGATCCTGGAAGACTGTGAGGCAACAGTTGGTCGTTTGAATGCCTGGGATGCCCTACCATGTGGATAGGAACTATTAGGCTCCAAAAGGCAACTCTTTTTGTTATAATCAGCTTCTCCTGAGTGCTGTGTCTGTATTCTCCCTTGGGCCTGCTCTTGGTGCTTTCTTACATGGACACCTAAGAGGAAGTAACTAGAAAAACTTAGGCAGATGCACAGTCTTTACAAGGGAAATGCAAAGTACAGAATGGATTTAAACAATTTTAAGTGAAGGCAATGGTACTTTAGGTTATCAGCTGTTGTTTTACAACCAGAATCACAGGCCTGGGGAGGTGGCTCAGCAGATAAAGTCAAGGCGACCTGAGTTCAGATCTCCAGATCCCACATTAAAAAGTCAGGCATGAGAGCACATGCCCGTAAACCTCAGTGCTACGGTGGGGATGGGGGCCAAGTCAGGCATATCCCAGAGGCCCACTAGTCAGCCAGTCTAGCAGAAGAGGCGCTTCATGTTTAAGGGGAGACATTCTGTCAAAAAAAATAAGATCTATAGAGAAAGTTACAAGAGATCAATCCCTGACCTCATCATGTATACCTGCAGGAGAACCCACTTGTATAAAGATACATGCAACAGATACACACACACACCCCGCAAGGATCAGAAAGCTGGAATATCAAAAGAAGTTCCCCCAGACCTAACCAGTCTTCCATGGCAAAGCTTGCCTTTGGTGACACACAAGAGATCCCCAGAAAAAGAGAAGACATAGATGCTCCTGTCCCCACAGGCAAGGAGTTCACACATCCCCTCCCCCAACACACATACATGTACACCAACACAGAGTGAAACACATAACTCAGTTTAAATTGTTATTAATCTTAAAATAGCAAGCACTTTTAGCTGTCTAGGTCTCTGCTGGTCCAATAAGTCAACCAAACACTATTCTATAGGTCATTGGTAAGCCATCACTATGGAAACCTGCACACCTGCTAGACATAAGGAATGTGTGGCAGGAAGTGAGAGCATCCCCTTCCTCGTGTATTCTGCCCTAATGTTAATCCCCACCGCTACAACCAGCCTGGATGCAGAAAATGGGATGCACTATGAATGTGCTCACCTGCCTGGTCAAGGGGACACCCAGAACGTCTCCCAGTCTCCTATGCTCTACACAGTGCCCTGGATGCCTCGCTGGATCACGGCCTCAAGTCTTTGATCTAGATCCAAGCTCACCCTCTGATATGTTCTCTGTGCTCTCCCAAGGCAAACAAAGGTGAGCACCACATCAAAGCCAGACTTGTAGCATCGTGCTGTGGAAGCTCCGCCACTGTACGTTGTATCAAGACACAGGATGGTCAAATCAAACCTGATCGTGCCACAGGTCTGGCTGAAAGCATGAACAGCATCTTGAAGCCCTTTGCAGTTTCGTTCTTTCTGTAGAGCATTTTGAGCAATCTAGTAAACCTGGAAAATAATGGTCAAAAGGGACAAGGCCAGGAGTGTTGAGAAGAACAAATATGTCACTTTCATGCTGCAAGCAATGCGGAGGCCACCTACCCATCTTTAAGCAGGGAGAAAACCAAAACGGGTTCTGGATTTACACTCAGATCTTAGAGCACCTTGCCAAAGAAACCTTATTAAAGACGATGGTGTCTCAAGTTCAAATACAAATGCAGGGTCCATCTTTTCATGTATTAGTTGTGAAAATACATTAGAAGCAATTATCTGTAGATGGGAAGTTTTACAAAGCACAACCTATGTGAAATTTGTGTGAGTTCTATGAAAAAAAAATATATCTCCAGGCTACGGAATTCCCTGCTACTCCACTAATATAAAAGGGGAAAAATTACCATTTAGTTGAGGAGCTGAACAGAAAGCACTGACTTCATAGACAAGGAGAGAAGAAAGCAGAAGCCTTTAAGACTTACCAAACCAGATATGTCATTTTCAATTTCTTTCCTCTGCACTGTCAGGTTGGGGGAAGGGTGGGGCAATGGGAAAGATGCCGTGCCACCAGCGTAGCCTGGATACAGAGACTGGCATGGGGAGGGTTAGGAGGGTGCCGGAACTGAGACACGAAGGCTTCTTTTCGGGTGGAAGAACAGCAACCTTTATTTTGCCCCAGCTAAAGCCTTTTATACCCCTACTGCTTCTATGGAAAACCACTGGCCAGAAAGAACACAAACATCCTTGTCAATTACAGGCCACAAGGAAGTTCCGCTGTGGGTCAGGGGGAAGGAGGGCAGCTAGATCACAACAGAAAGAGACTAATTACAATTTACTTTAGAATCTAAAGTCTAGACTATCTTTTCTTGGTAAGGATTAATACAGGGAGAACGTCATAATCTTATCAATTCAAACTGACCCATTGGGAATCTAGGGGTTGTCTCTCCAATTCTAATTTCTGGGATGCTCAGATACAAAGTTTCAGCTTGGTGAGCAGAACATCCATGTGCACTATCCAGTTTGATTTAGCCTGGTCTGTTCCTATCCATTCCAGGAGCTTAATACCAAACATTGACCACTTGAAAATTTTCATTTAACATTGAACATTAAAAAAAGAAATACATTTCTCAATCTCTAAGTCACAGTACTGGATCATGGGCAGGAGTGAAGTGTGAAGCACCCGTGCAATCTCCCAGAGAATGAAGCCTCTTTTGGAGTGTTTATTGACCCTTCCATGGCTTAGGAATGATCCTACAAATGCCATCATTGTGGGTGTCACATGTAGAGTGGGTAAAGTCCCACATCAACTCTTCCTTCAAGCTCTGACGCAAGATGGGTATGTGTTGACTGAGGTTTCTGTTCTGCCTGGGTCTCGCAATCATCCAAAGCAATCACACAGAGGTCTATATTAGTTATAAACTGATTGGCCCATTAGCTCAGGCTTCTTATTAACTCTTATAATTTATATTAGCCCATTATTCTTGTGTATGCTAGCCACGTGGCTCAGTACCTTATTCAGCAAGGCAGTCACATCTTGCTTCTTCTGTGGATGGTACAGGACTGTGGACCATGCTTTCCTCTTCCAAGAATTCTCTGTTCTCGTCACCCTGCCTCTACTTCCTGCCTGGTTGTCCAGCCTATGCTTCCGGCCTGGCTACTGGTCAATCAGCGTTTATTTAAATATAATTGGCAGGATACAGACCAATGTCCCACAGCAGGTATGGGAACAAAACCACATTCATGCCAATGCAGTTGGTGACCGGCACAGTGGTGCTTGAGGAAAACCCACCTGGCAGAGGACTCTGGACTTTTACCACCAGCATTGAAAAATGTCAAAAACGTTAAGCAAAAACTTTTGTAGCCAGGGATTTGCCATCCAGATGGGCACACTCAGGTACTATTAATAATTACCTGGGACGCCAGGCATGGATTTCTAAGAAAACCATGATATGTGGCTGGGTACACTCCTCAGGTTGGACCTTGACCCTTAATAATATCCTTTGCCTCTGAACAACTCCTTTCCAGACCTTTCGATATTGTCCAGGACCTATCAGAGTTGAACTGTAAGGCTGGACACATTTTATGCCTTGAGTTGCATGTCTTGAGTGAAAAAGGACAGTGTTTTTCAAGGATTTTCTTAAAATCATCTGCTTCTGTTTCATGCTCTTAGACATTACTCAGAAATACATGACTTCCAGCATCACCTCCTGGTCCATTACAGTTTCTAGCATTTCCTTTCGTCCTTTCTCAGTCTACAGGATGAAATAGGCTAGCAGGCTTCCACTTGTCTAGGAAGTAGCATCCTGGCATTTCTTCTTTGTGGAGAGCCACAGGCCAGGCTGAGGGCTGTGATTGACATCCAGAGACCTGTTGAAAGAATGGTAGCCATGAGAGGAGCTCTCTTACTTCAAAATGGATGGATTTGGGGTTTAATTTGGGACAGTGGGAATTTTGTTACCTCTCCTTTAAAAACATTGTGTAACAAAGTTTTTAGAACTGAATACTTCTGAAATGTATTGAAAGGGATTTATCCTGCTCATTATCCCTGTTTTGCAGATGTAGCAAACTGATCGTTTTTTGCAAACAACCCCCACACTGCTCTCTGATCACTCTAAGAGGCAAATTCCCAGACAGGGAAGCAAACAGATTTTCCTCCTCTGGCTCTGTGGATTAGCCAGCAGCACCTCTGGTGGGTGTCTGGTCCTTGTGCCGCTTGCAGGTCGAGTAAGGCAAGTGGAAACAAGTTCCAGCAACCATTCAGGTGAAGCGCTGACTGCCAAGGCCCAGCAGACTTGGGCAGTGCACACTCTGCGCCTCCCAGTGAGAATTTACTGGATTTTAGAGCTTACCAGTTGCCATCTGAATCTAAACTGGAAATCACAGTCATACAGGAAGCAAGGGAAAAAACAAGCCTCTTTCCACATAAACCCACGGGTCTCACCCAGGGCCACCACTAATGATGGCAATGTTATGGTGCTGCTTTTGTCAAAGCCAAAGAAGGTACTGAAGATTTCTCTGCACTGGAGTCAGCAGTGGGATTCTCTACAAAGTCGAGGTGTGCCAGGATGCAGATGGTGACAGCAGGGACCGTACCCACTGGTGATCCTGCCACTGGCCAGGACAATGGCAGTGTTCCAAGTGTCTATTACCTCATGACGTTGTTAACTTTAAGAAAATGAAGTACCAGAATCCTTACAAACTTGGATCCTCTCAGCCCATCTGCTGTGAGCCATACTCAAGTGTCAGGCTAAGACTGTGAATATAGTTAAAGTCAAGGTGTCACATGGATGTCATTTCGAGTTTGTCATATCTTCTCCACCTTAAAGGCCATTGCAATTGAAAGTTTCATTGCTTCAGTCAGAGGTCACCCTAGCTGTGTCCTGACATATTTCCTTCATGACAGCTTCAACACTCTATTATCTTGTTTGGCTTTTATGCCTCTTTCTACAACATGTATTTTTGAAAGTTATCCAATAATGATCCATTTTCTGAACAAATTTTGCCCAATTTGTGTCAAACAGAACTGAACAAGAATGAATAATTAATTAAGAATGCATAATTAACCCTAGTTTCTCATCCAAGTGTGTGAATCAGAAATTAAGAACATAATGCATGATTGTTAATAAAGATTTCAGGAAAACTGAGGCTTTGGACATTCTGTGGCTTGCTAAACACCACAGGAAAGGCGAGCAGGATGGGACTGGAAACTGTGCTGTCTTGAGGTGACCCCGTGGCAGCTCTCAGGGCAACATTGCTCATGCTCATTGCTGTATTGTCTCCAGTACCACACATCTCTTTGAGACAAAAGTACAGTTTTCCCTGAATCCCAAGGTGGGGCTGGCTCCTGGAACTGCTTCCAACAGCAAACTCCAGGATGCTTGCATCCATCATGTAAAACGATGAGCTGTTTTTTCACATAATCTTCAAATGTGCTCTTGTGGATTTCATATCATCTTGGGATATGTTTGGTACCTACCACTGGGTCAGTGTCCCGTAACTAGAGTTAAGGTTCAGTGTGTGTGTGTGGGGGGGGGGGGATGACAAGGAATGGTTCATGTACTTTCTGTGATGATGCAACTCTTTTTCCAAGTATTTTCAACCTGTACTTGATTAAATCTTTAGTTTTGGAATCAAGATAAGGAGACCCAAATGCAAAAGTAATTTTACAAAAGTTCATCCAGGCATTCCAAATGCCCAACACTAAGGGACAGGGTGACAAATTCAAGATAAAAGCTACTAACACTTTCCCCATGGCCTAATTCCCCAGGGGCTTGGTCCATGTAACCCAGGGTTACCCTGTGCTCCATATGCACTTGCTTCAATTGTACTTTTCTTAGTCTCCCACATACATCTAGAAAATGTATTCTTCCAAGTGGACCCGTGGCATTCCAATCAAATGAAATAATCTGGTGTCAAGAATTAGCTGCAGATAGACAGAGAGACAAATCACATCACCATTTGACATTCTCACAACTAAGAATGAGCCCGGCAGCTCAGGTGTCACAGACCATGAGAACTGAGGGAACCTGTGAGAAAGGCAATCTTTTGATGTCACTTGTCTACATTCTGGAAGATTTGGACAACGAGTATCTGTGACAGTTCAAGACTGAAATAATCATGGATACCACGTCCTTTGGTTTCTAGGGATGACAGGAAAGCGTAAAGAGTAGCTTCACACAGCCACGTCTCTGGGTGGTGGAAGAGCTATGCCTGAGACTTCAGAGCAGAAACTGCCATCAGTGTCCATAGCCACCAGTGGCACTGAATGAGCCACTGATATAGCACTAAGCACTGATAGCTGAATTCTAGCTGGGGACAGACGACCGAAGTGCTGCAGGACCCCTGGAACAGTGCCACCTTGGAATCCTGGAGCTCAGACCTTCGGGACAGACTCAAAGGGGCTGCACTGGGCTTTGCCCCTCAGCTTCTGATCAAGATGCCAGGGATCCTTGCTTTCTTGCCTTCTCATGTCCAAATATGATTCACTGCTAAAATGCACAACCTGCCCCCAAATGTCAACGATATTGATTTCTATTTTTCCCCAACTTTAAGTGACAATGTGTGCTGGCGCTTCAGGGTGGCAAGGGAATTGGCACACGCGGCCTGCCTCTAAGACTGGCAGCTAGACTACAGGAAGTCACCGCGACATTAGGGTGGGAGAATGAACGATTCAGGAGTTCAGCACGCCCACCACTCCAGCGTCGCCAGCAACACAAAGAACAGAGGTGCCAGCTTGGCTCTGTGAGTCTGGGGTAAGGTCGGGCACCTCTTCTTTGACTCACAGTCATTTACTACTTTCCAGAAGAACAACCTATTTCTGAGGCCGCTGGCCTCTTGGGCTGCTTCTTCCAGCAAGCCCTCACCGCAGCCACTTGCCCAGATGATACCCAAACTGCAAACAATCACCTTTGACTTGTGTGAAGTGGACTGTGGGGTGAGGTTTCCTGTTGAAGGACGGGGAACTGCCACACCAGCTTCCACAGAAACATGCACCTTGGAGCCGGCTCCCCTGCAGAGCTAGAGAAGCTCAGGGAAGCTGTACTCTTGCACTTCTGGCAAGAGGCAGCCCTGTTTGATGGCGCTGAGTCCGGATCTCTCTTCTTCCAGATGCAAGTTCAATCCTTTCCCAAAGGAGCTGCAGCTTATCCAGGTATTTAAAACAAGGCCAACCCTTGCTCTCCTTGTCCCTTCTGTCATCCTAGTTTAATCAGACCGACAGGGTTATTATTTCTGGAAGGGCCTCCTTTTAAGTAAGGCTGTGTTAAGAACTGAAGAAATAGGAACACCCCTCCCCCATCATTAGCAGCTTCATTTGAATTCCATGGGACCAGCCTAGGAAATCCTTGCATTCTCTTCTGAGTGGCCCTAGGTGGAGCTTCCCACACACCCAGAGGCTAAATAAATAAAATTTTAAAAAAGAAGAAGCCTCTATAGCAAGCTGTAAAGAATGCTGGGAGGGAAGACACACTTGTGGGCTAGCCTAGGGTAACTCACATTTAACATTTGACCTTCAGAAAACCTGGATAACTTATCACCAAGCAGAAGTCAGACAACCAGAGAGGACCGGCCACAGAAAAGTTCTAGAAAGCACAGAAGATCCTGTGCAGATAAACAGTAAGCCGCTTGCTATCTTTCGGGAAGTAACCTCCTCCCCCCCAGGAGGCTCTGAGGTAGTACAGGACCCTGACACAGACATCTCTGTGGCTCTTTACAAGAAGCAGCTGGTCTGACTGATTTCACTCGCCCAGACATTGTAAGGGCAGAGTAAGATCTAAGAGGAATTTGGATCTGGGTTTTGGGAGACAAAAAAGTGCACCCCAGCTCTGTTTATGAGCTCTTTGCTTCCTGGAAAGAAAACTGGGCCAACATTCTGGATGACAAGCCTCTTCTTTTGTCAGTCTGAATGACCTTAGAAAAGAAGGGACTCATCCCCCACCTTCAGCAGTCCCTTCTGCCTTCAGGGCCTCCTGCAGGTTACTCTGTCCCCTCCCTCCTTCTACCCACCCCTTTTGTCTTCCACTCTTTTTGTCCTTACCTCTGTCCTGGTCCCTGTCCTTCTCTATAATTCCCTTTCTCTTCTCCTCTCCTTGCCTTCTCGCTTGGATGTGCGCTCTCTCTATCTCTGTCTCTCTGTCTCCCTCTTCTTCTCCCTTCCCAACCTGCTCCTACTTAATGTTTCCAGCTAATCACCATGCCAGCCTCTCAGATCAACATGATTCAACAGTCCTGTTCTGGGGCTCACATGACAGGTCCTGTAAGTTAGTCACAAAGCACCAAGAATGCCCCAGAGGAGTGGAGACCACAGACAAGATTACTCCCGGCTCTGACATGCAAAACACAGCACTCATCACTAAATAAACTAGGGAAGTGTTCCCCCAAAGCCTGAGTGGATGGCATCGCAGCCTCCAGGCCGGGATAATTACACACTGACTTTCCGTTTAGTTTACATTCAGAATTTAGAGCAGACTTCTTGATTTAAGAAGGCCAGCTTCTAACTGCCACATTAAACTCAGACTTCCGAGGGGAATCTGTGTGCAGCCACACAACTCTGCTTTTGATACTTAAGGGCCCTGAGACCTACCAGGCCCCAAATCTCCTCATCTCCTCCCAAAACACCCACCTGCGTCTGTAGTTATTAGGGGTTAAAGAACCAAAGGCATAAGTCTAAGGAGAAAAGAGGGACTAAAATAAAAACACCCTTAGATGTTTAATCATAAAGTTCTCTCATCAAATTAAAGTGCCCATGGATCTCTCATTGAAAATCCTCAGTGGGAATATCAGTTGTCCTGCGTGCACCTTTAACAGGTTGGGCAATGAGTTCTGTCAGGAAGAGATGACCAGGCCATGGCCAGCAGCTCTTCCCATTCTAGTCCATCATCTCTGGATCTTTAGAAGTCCACCTAGCTTTCTAAATACAGGGCTAACTTCTGTCAGCCCTGCTAGCCTCATTTTCAGATTCTAGAAATTTCTGAAACTCCAGTAAGCAGGGTGCATGCAATGTATTTGAAGGGACACATTCTGTATCCAGTGTCATGTAGGACACACACAAAATCTTCACACCAGAGCACTTTGTACCTTGGAAAGGAACTTAGCAAGTACTCAACTAAGCAAGATAGCAAGGAACATACCAAGTACTGCACTAAACAAGACAGCAGCCATGCTGCAAGGAAGACAGGATGACACTCGTCTTTGCTTCTCTCTGCAGTGTTTCAGGACCTGTGAGAAGATGTTGTTTTAAAGCCACATTTGAAACTTTTATCCTACCAGAAATTATGCTTACGCAGAAAACCTTTGTCTTCACCCTTTCCTTCTCAGAGTACTGTAAGGGACAGTCAGGTTGTCTTATTCTGTATTTCATCCCATCACATGCTAAGCCTTCAGAAAACATTTGCTTTTGAATGAAAACCAAACATAAATTATGAGGTGGTGCTTTGTATCAAAGATTCTAGTATAGGAGTTAAACTTACCACAAAGCTCATGACTTGATAAAAGCATACTGTTAGAAGATATGATTTGTAAACAGTGATGTTTAGAAATGATTTCCTGAGGTGAGAACATCCCTAAAATTAGACAGTTCAAGAAAAAACAAAGGATTTTTAAGTTCTAGGAGGCAGTATTCTATTGCTCAATACTGCCAGATAACAAGGGGATAAAACAGAGAGCCTTGGAGGCACAGGAGAGAACCTCAACGCAGGCAGAAGGAACAGAACTCCCACCAGGACCATCTATGAAGCCCCAGGCCCAACTGAGTAACTGTGCTTAAGCAAGAACACAATACTTCCTAGCAGACGATACCATAATTCAGAGTTTCTACATCAAACCATCCATAATATCCAGAAGAAACTCAAGAGGCGCCTCTGTGGAGTCTGACCCACAATGACTAAGATTTGTAATTAGTAGACAATGATTTGCTTTCACCAAAAGAGAAAAAGAAATCTTTGCAAAACTCAAGCCCCATTTCAGATGCATATTTTCACTGAACTAAAAAATAACTTTCTATAATCAGACAAAAATAGACAATATTAAAACTGGATCATGTAATAGTAATGTCTCTCCTTGGTGGATCACTAACATACAACAACAAGTTATAGTATGTATAGATTTTAAGATTGACGAATTAAACCATAACTTTGAGTCCCTTCTCCTAAACATATGTGTATCGCACCAGAAGCATACTTATTTCCTCCGCCAGACATTCATATTTTATACAGTACATACACAGTTAGGATTGTAGTGCTGTTCTGGGACATAAAGGAAATATACCTGTAGCTAACGCACAGCTAGGTAAGCTCATCAGAGAGATAGATATTTATAAAGAACCAAAAGAAAATTCTGGATCTGAAAGATATCAAGTCAAAATTAATCCTCTAGTTGAGAGGATAAAACTTGAAGGTTAACTTACTGGACTTCACCAATCTGAAATCCATACAGATGAGACATGGAAAGCAAGCAAGCTCAGAAGCAATGACAGTGGTCCAGTGGAGGTAAGTTGTGAAATCACAGTCTCAAAAGGAAAAGAGACAGCGGGAACGACACTGCGTGTCTGAGATATGATGACCGTAACTTCCTCAGATTTGGTTAAGAGATTAAATTTCCATCTTCAAGGAGATGCAAGGAACACAAAGACTTCATAACGCCAGCGCATAGAACTTTCATCATCAGATGCTCCCGCCATCTCTCTCACTTTGCGACTCTTTCCAACTGCATTGTTTGGGATACAGCTGGGGTTAGGAAACGCGGACTCGTCCTTTGTGTTCTCACAGGGCATGATCAGAGCATGTCTGCAGTTTAGGACATCACTGCTCCTAAATTGTTTTAATTCCACACATAATTTTTAAGGTAATTCTGAACCCTAAAACAAACATCTGCATTGAAATATCATTGTACCCCAGACCACAGCCTGAGGTTTAAGTCAGGAAGTCGTGAATTTAAGATGCCCTCAAAAAGAACCCAGTTCTCCCCCTTTCTTTAGCCTTCAGTTTATCCCACAATATAGTAAATAGAGAAGTTCGGGAAGTCAGTAACTTCTCCCTTCCAAAATGGAGATCTGAAGATTGTGGCAGGCTAGGCTGTGCCGTCTGACTTTGGTCTCCTGTTTGTCTATGCCAACTGCCTGGTCTCAGGTATTGGGAATGACTTGTCTGATCTCAGCATGATTCCTTTTGCTTTGCAGAGAGTTGTGAATCAGTATTAGATGTCCAGGACCTGTGCAGGACATCTGGAGATTGTAAAATTGCAAAATCACTGATTTTGTTCTTTGAATATCATCACTTTGGCATGCCTAGCTTCTGAGGAAACGTGGGTACAAAGCATTATGCTGCTTTCCAGACATTTTTTCTTTTAAACAAGGCAGAGGCATGCTGAAGGGCTCCTTTCTTGGCTCATCTTTCCAACAGGCTAGAAATCAGCCTTTCAACCGAGGCCAACGATACACATTTGTTTGGCCAATAACACAGGCATCAGGGTGTGGTGAAGGTTCTGAGAATCTCTCCTCTTACAGATGATCCCAGGCCCCCCTGCCAACATCAGTTTTACTTTTTCAGGCTCCATTGCAGATGATATGAAAGGCAACCTTCCCGCTCACACTAAGTATCTCTATTATCACCGTCATCATTATCTGGAGGAATTCAAACAACCTGCCGTGCTTTGCACAAAGGTGTGAGCTGCCAAAGGCTCTGGGAGGTGGAGGTTAGTCATCCGCCCTGTCAGTTTTGTTCACTGATTTTGGCAGAAAAGCCTATTTCAGCAGGGAAGAATCTGCACATCAGCTGGGACATGTGATCTCTCAGCGTCACTGCTAGTGCCAACTCGTAGTAAATTAGGCGCCAAACTTATTAATAGTGATGAATCCATTAGAGCTGACAGGCGCCTGGCTGTGCTGCCTCAAATTAACCCCTGAGTGGTCAGAGGCGTTGCTGGGAAACAAGCTCAAAGTCAGATCCTTATAGGAGCTGTCTGGGCTTTTGCAGGTGTAGAGGTCAGGAAAAGAACAGACAGACAGACATGCCTGCTTCAGACTGCGAATCTGCGCTAAAATTAGACATACTTATGGCTTGGCACAAACCTTAGATTACTGTAAAAACAGGACATTAAAAAAAACAACAACCTTTCACAACTTGGCATAATTGGACTCTCCTTTCTTGTTTGAAACACTTTTCCCTTAATGGCATGAAGCATTCAAGAAGAAATGCCAGAGTCCCACCCCGGGGTTGGTCCGTCTGTTGGCAGCAGGCCCACCTGCTTTGAAATTTGGTTTATGGAAAGTACCAAGAATATTTCAAGACTTTGAAAAGTGATTAATGTATTTCAAGCCATATGCATACACTTAGAGAAACCAATGGAATCACTTTGCAGCACACAAATGAACCTTGAGATGGGGTGTGGACCAGGAGAGAAATAGATGGTTCTGCATGGGCCTATGGACAGTTCAAAGGCATTCTATCTGATAAGACATGAAGGATCTCAGAGCCTGGCACGTGTTACATACCAGCTTCTGTCCTTAAATGCACTGTGATCTGCTATAACCATTTTAAACAACATGGCTTGCTTTACAGGGAATGAATCGAACTCTGAAAACAGGTTTCTGCTGTGTGCAATCAGGCAAAAGGCAAAATTCCTTCAGAGTGGGATTAACCAGTCACAGCATCTTTCATTTTGATGCCCCACCCCAAATTTCCTATCTTCAATCTAAGCAGTATTTATTCTCAGGATATTCAGAAACTTGAGAGTTTGGGATCTGCAAGCGAGCAGAGTAATTCCTAGTGAGCTACACGGGCCTAGAAACATGAGTTTTGCACTACAGAACTAAGGAGAAACCAACTCAACAGTCAGACGTACTGCAGAAGCTCTGGAAGACGTTGAGCATCCCTAAGCAGGAAGAAAGGATACAATGACTTCTTGATGTTTACTCTCATGGACTTCATAGACTCGAAGGCTGGAGAAACATTACACATATTCTTGTTGTTTGAAGGACCCAGGAATGACTCAGTTCAGAAGAATTAGAATATCTGGGATCAGTAGAAACATTTTAGAGCACTGCACAGCTGAATGGCCAGTGCACTGTGCCACTCCACACTATTAAAATCCATTACCTGTCCCAGAACAAAGATAGGGTCAGGTCTCTTCCACTGGCAAAATACCCACCTGCCTTGGTCCCTAACTGAATCCACTGCTCACAGGGTGTCCTCTTGGTCTCTACTTCTATCATCTTTCTTCTCAGCATCCCTGTGACAGCGTGACAATGCAAGCCAAGTATCCCTGGAGCCTCCCTGAGTTTATTTGTCCCCACATCCTATTCAGTACCCTAAACATTTGCTGAAAGAATTTGTCTTAGAGGTATGGAACAACAGCACACAGCAACTTCCCTCACCCAGCTGCCTATGATTTCACTAATGTGGAGAAAGGCCTGTACCTGGTGGTTCCGTTTAGATGGGTAGATCATGGAGATTGTGGAGAGGCCTTACTTCCAGCTTCTGAGTTTCCTATTTTTCTACCAAACTCCACCGTACTGTAAATTACATGGTTTCTAGTAGGAATGAAATCTTTGTGATACTGATAAAAACTCAATTCTTTTTTGACATTTAAGATAATCAGCACTGCATCTTTATGAATTTCCCCTAAGTTTAAGGTTTCTGTACAGTGGGTAGTTTCATTTCCTTGACAGGGTCACATAACTGTCTATCAACATACCAAAGATGGACTTTGTGCTGGCCTGGAGGCTTTTGCTCTTCACCCATTAGCTCGTAGTTTGAGAATGCCAACTTCAATTTTTTTTTTACACAACCAATTATTTTTAAATTAGCCCAAAGCACACATATTTTTGGCCAGAGTCTGCCTGCTTGCATGTCCCATACAACCTCATTATGACAGTGTTTAAGTCATTAAGTAAATACATCCTTCCCATCACAAGTCCTCTAGCCTTGCTACCTTGGGGAGCTTGCTTACCCAGGGACTCCTTGCTGTGGTTTGAGCAGAGTTTGAATGTTCCTAAAAAGCCACTAGACTTACTCTTCTGTGTGGCACTATTGGGTGGTCACCTACTTGGAGGAGCTTCAGTCATTGGAGGTATACCTCTGAAGAAATTGGGAACCCAGTCTTTCTCTTGGCGCCCTGGCTCAAGAGGCATGAGTGCCACCGGGTGGTTTACTACTCATTGTGTTTCCTGATTCGGAGCCTCTACTACATCATTTGAACCTCTATAGCTAAGAACTAAATGAAGCTCTTTTTCATAAGTGACCTATATCTGGTATTTTGTTAAAGCGATCTGTAGCTGACTCCTACACCCAGACATGTAAAGCCTTCTCAGGTTGCACTTACCCCTCCCGAATGGCAGCGTCTGCCTGCATATCTTGTTCTGGGAGGGGATTCTTCCTGGCAACCCTAGGCAAAGTCTTCTCAGCAAGGTTAAGCATGCACTGTTGCCTCTTAGGATCATATCTATCTCCTTGGCAGTCTCCTGGAATCCTACACAAACCAAAGAAAGCACTTGACTCCTGCAAAATAGGAAGAAATTCAAATCCAAGAAATCCTTCACTATCAGAATTGCAAATGTTAGCGAAAAGAACATGTTGACTGCAGTTTCACAGCCAGGATTCATAACTGAAAGAATCGGTAGACAAACTTCAGAAGATCTGCAACTATCCCTCCTTGGATTTGGTTTCTTTCTGCTGCTATGAAAAACCACTGACCAGCAGCGACTTGGGAGGAAAGGGTTGATTTGGCTTGCACAGTTCATCGCTGAGGAAAGTCAAGGCAGGCATTCAGGCGGAGAAAGAACCTGGAGGCAGGAACTGAACAGGTTCCCTTTGGCTTGCTCAGTTTATTTTCTTAGAGGACTCAGGGTCACCTGCCCAGGAGTAGCACCACCCATAGTCAGCTGGGCAGAGCACTTGAGTGATTAACAAAGAAAATGTCACACAGGCTTGCCTACAGGCCAGCGTGATAGAAGTCCCAAATGACTCTAGCTTGTGTGTGACAAGACTAATTAGCATGGCCCTCCAGAGAAAATGCGACATAAGAGAGTACCTAGCGTTCTTTGAGGAGTTCATGAAATTAAAATCCCTGAAAGAAAACAACCGCTGCTTTCATTCTGCAGGTGGTAGACTTCATTTCACCTCTTTCGAGTTCAGTATATTGGCTTTTGGGTTGGGCAGTGAACAGAAGAAGATCCAACTCACAGCCGAACTCTCAATAGGGGTTCTAATCACCCCACTGCAGAGGTAAAATGATCACCCCATCTGACAACTCAGTGCAGAATATGGCAACAACAGACTGACAGATATGGGTTCTGAGGAAAAGCAGTCCCAAGGGGGAGATGATAACAAAAGTCACCACAGTGTCTGAATGGAGCTCTCAGAGCAAAGGGCTTCTCAGTATACCAGTTACACAGAGGCAGAGCCGCTGGATCCTGTGGTAGTTCTGTGCCTGCTTTGGCTGGGGAAGCTCTGTACCATTTGCCAGAGTGGCTTCTCCATTTTACATTCCCATCGACAGGATGCAAGGGTTCCCTTTCTCCAACTTTTTGCAGATACTTGTCTTTTGCTGAAGGGACACTTGCGTTTCCATAACCATTTTATTGCGGCATTATTCACAGTGGCAAAGAAACACAAACCATAGAAGCGTCCATTGGTGGGTGACTGGATGAAGAATTTATTAAACTAGATGAATAGATAGATATGATAGATAGATTAATGATAGACAGACAGATAGATGATTGATAGATAGATAGATAGATAATAGGTAGACAATAGATGATAGATACATATATACATACATAATAGGCAGATAACTGATGATATACAGATAGATGATAGATAGATAGATAGATAGATAGATAGATAGATAGATAGATAGATAGATGGATGGATAGAGAAAATCTGGTATCTGTAAGAATATGGATGAATCTGAATACTGTGCTCAGTGAAATAAGGCAGGCACAGAAAGACACGGAGAACATAAGACAAAGAAATCCATTCTTATTTAATTTGTCTGGCCATAGTGTTTTACCAAAGCAATATAAAAGTAACCAATACACACCTATTGCAGAAAATCTAATGAAGTATAAGATTTAAAACATACATACTAGAATGAATAAGTAAAGTTGTCAAGAACACAGGAGCAATATAAAAATGATCAAATGTATGATTGAAGGGGCAAGTGGCAGTTGAAACGCAGTACACGTCATTTACATGCCATCGATTTATGGAACAGTCTGACATGAGATCAAAAGGCCTGTAACACTTTGCTGAGGGAAAGCAAGGAACCTGTTGCTCCTGCGGACACGGCAGCTCCTGAGCTAGGAGTCGGTTGTCGAGATGTCTGTTCTCCACAAAGAAATTCCAGTTCCCATCACAGCGGGTGCTTTCATAAAGAAATAAATTCATTGAATCCTAAAAGTCATATAGAAATGTGAAAAGCCTGCAACAGTCTGGTGTAGGAGGTCCTTCTGTATTTCTGTTGCTTTCATTGGTTAAATAAAGAGACTGCCTTGGTCTTTTGATAAGGCAGCCCTTAGGTGGGTGGAGTAGACAGAACAGAAGACTGGGAAAGAGAAGGCAATGTGGCAGATGCCATGTTTCTCCGGCCCAAGATGGACACTGGTTAGACTCATGCCGGTAAGCTACATCCTCGTGGTGACACACAAATTATTAGAAATGGGTTAAACGAATATGTGAGAGTTAGCCAAGAAGAGGCTAGAACTAATGGGCCAGGCAGTATTTAAATGAGTACAGTTTCTGTGTAATTATTTCGGGCACCGGGAGCCAGGCGGGACAGAACAAGGGGCCCTGTGCCAGGAACCGGGCGCCGGGAACACAACCGTATAAGCTAACCAGGCGCTGGAACGCAGCCGTCTCCTCCCTACTACAACAGTCCAAACAACCCTGAAAGAGAACAAAATTGGGTTCCCTTTCCTGGCTCTAAGACGTGTGCTATAAAGCTACAAGACCAAAACAGTACCATGGTGGTGGAGAGAAATCAGTTGCAGATGCACAGGCTGCAAGAGTTCCCACTTCTGTTTGCACTGCCAACAAACTCAAGGGTGCTCCTGCACTTAGTCTTCCTGGACATGCCAGCCATCACTCTTCCCCAGAATTTTATTTTCAGTGACTCTGTATGTGGAGAATTAAAAGAAAAGAAGAGAGAAAACCCTTCTTATTAGAAGGCATTTCATTCTCTAAGGAAAGAAAATAGAGTCGTGCATTGGAATAAGGGTTAATCAGGTGGGAATCTCTGCTATCAATGGGCTCTGGTCATTTAATCTTCTTGCTTGCAGAGCCCAAAGCCTTGCACACAGAGGCTGGACCTAACATGTGAGTCAGACACCCAGGATCCTGTCTGCTCTTCCACAGTAGCTGCCCACCTGCACTTACAGAGCCTTTCCACTCCCACCTTGCTTTCAAAAGAAAGAAGACAGATGTATCGAACCACAAATGCATTAGAATAGTGTTGTTCAAGCCATAGTCATTAGCATACAGGTATCCAAATTTTTAAAATGTATATCATTCCAGAAAAAGTTGGGACAATAGATATCTAAGAGATTGTTCATTTATTCACAGGTGACATATATGCATTTGTTCTAGTGGATCAATAAATTACATGGATGATGAAAAGCCACAAAATATTTCCTTTAAAGGTGAGATAAAGAGGAGTATGCCTTAGTTCCTGTTCTTCCCTATGTCCATTCCTCGATGCATATTTGCTTAAATACCCAGGCTCAAGAGAGGCCAGTTGGGTGGGCGGCCTTGTGGATGCCTGCATTTCTGTTGCTCTAACAAAGTACCCAAAGCCAGATAACTGACTTTTTAATAAGGACTTATCTAGCTAATAGCTCTGGAGGTCCCAAAGCGTCATCAGCTTCTGCTCAGCTGTATGTCATTGCAGATGACACCATGACAGGAGCGTTTGTGAAAGGGACTGGTCACATGGTAAGACAGGAAGCCGGAGATCTTAGAGACTAGGCTGGCTTTTTCTTCTATGACAACTTGCTATTTGGGGAACAGATCTGTCCCTTCATTTGAAGGAGCAGCCATTGGCAGCCTCCCTAAAATGCTTACTCTATGTTTCTTGTCTTTGCTGATTCTATGCAGCTTATACTGGTGAAAAGGATTTAATATAATAGTGAATCAGCCACATTGTTCAGTTTTCCATTGCTATGACCAAGCACCTATGGCAGACTAGCTTTTGAAAAGGGTTTGTTTAGTTCACAGTTCTGAAGGTTCAAGAGCATGACTCTGCTCTTGTGAGGATCTCCTGGTGATTGGGATTATGGTGGCGGAAGTTTGTATGAGGGGAGGCAGTTACAGGGTGACACAGGAAGCCAGATCGTGCTCAGAGGCCTTTTAGATACTTATCCTCACGAATGTTTGGAGATCCCCTGAGGGATACCTTCATTCTTTTCATAAGCATTTTCCTCGGTGACTTAAAGAACTCACTCTAAGCTCCACCTCTTAAAGACCATGATCCCCGCACACATCCTGATCGCCACACTGGAGACCAAGCCTCCAACATGTGAGCCATTAGAAGACTGCTCAACTCACAAGATCAGCATCTAGCAAACCCTGAAAGGCCGGGGAGAAATAACAGAAGATAGCAACAGTGGTACCCTGGGCCCCAGCCTGGTTGCTAGTGAGAGGATGTGGGCAACATCTCCGTGGCCATAAAGTAAAAAATAAAAAAAGCAACTGGAGTTCACAATGAAAACCCCCACAAGCTGAGCAAAAAGTATATTCAACTTGTAAAACTAGTTTTCTTTATAAAGCATGTGCAGAATCTTTGACCACATGGTCTTCTTGTCCTCCCTCTGTGACCGCATGGCCTTCTTGTCCTCCCTCTGTGACCGCATGGCCTTCTTGTCCTCCCTCTGTGACC